>OX419736.1:26750000-27317500 GCA_948477245.1 Thumatha senex | reverse complement strand
AACCTAACCTAACCTAACCTAACCTAACCTAACCTAACCTAACCTAACCTAACCTAACCTAACCTAACCTAACCTAACCTAACCTAACCTAACCTAACCTAACCTAACCTAACCTAACCTAACCTAACCTAACCTAACCTAACCTAACCTAACCTAACCTAACCTAACCTAACCTAACCTAACCTAACCTAACCTAACCTAACCTAACCTAACCTAACCTAACCTAACCTAACCTAACCTAACCTAACCTAACCTAACCTAACCTAACCTAACCTAACCTAACCTAACCTAACCTAACCTAACCTAACCTAACCTAACCTAACCTAACCTAACCTAACCTAACCTAACCTAACCTAACCTAACCTAACCTAACCTAACCTAACCTAACCTAACCTAACCTAACCTAACCTAACCTAACCTACTAACCTAACCTAACCTAACCTAACCTAACCTAACCTAACCTAACCTAACCTAACCTAACCTAACCTAACCTAACCTAACCTAACCTAACCTAACCTAACCTAACCTAACCTAACCTAACCTAACCTAACCTAACCTAACCTAACCTAACCTAACCTAACCTAACCTAACCTAACCTAACCTAACCTAACCTAACCTAACCTAACCTAACCTAACCTAACCTAACCTAACCTAACCTAACCTAACCTAACCTAACCTAACCTAACCTAACCTAACCTAACCTAACCTAACCTAACCTAACCTAACCTAACCTAACCTAACCTAACCTAACCTAACCTAACCTAACCTAACCTAACCTAACCTAACCTAACCTAACCTAACCTAACCTAACCTAACCTAACCTAACCTAACCTAACCTAACCTAACCTAACCTAACCTAACCTAACCTAACCTAACCTAACCTAACCTAACCTAACCTAACCTAACCTAACCTAACCTAACCTAACCTAACCTAACCTAACCTAACCTAACCTAACCTAACCTAACCTAACCTAACCTAACCTAACCTAACCTAACCTAACCTAACCTAACCTAACCTAACCTAACCTAACCTAACCTAACCTAACCTAACCTAACCTAACCTAACCTAACCTAACCTAACCTAACCTAACCTAACCTAACCTAACCTAACCTAACCTAACCTAACCTAACCTAACCTAACCTAACCTAACCTAACCTAACCTAACCTAACCTAACCTAACCTAACCTAACCTAACCTAACCTAACCTAACCTAACCTAACCTAACCTAACCTAACCTAACCTAACCTAACCTAACCTAACCTAACCTAACCTAACCTAACCTAACCTAACCTAACCTAACCTAACCTAACCTAACCTAACCTAACCTAACCTAACCTAACCTAACCTAACCTAACCTAACCTAACCTAACCTAACCTAACCTAACCTAACCTAACCTAACCTAACCTAACCTAACCTAACCTAACCTAACCTAACCTAACCTAACCTAACCTAACCTAACCTAACCTAACCTAACCTAACCTAACCTAACCTAACCTAACCTAACCTAACCTAACCTAACCTAACCTAACCTAACCTAACCTAACCTAACCTAACCTAACCTAACCTAACCTAACCTAACCTAACCTAACCTAACCTAACCTAACCTAACCTAACCTAACCTAACCTAACCTAACCTAACCTAACCTAACCTAACCTAACCTAACCTAACCTAACCTAACCTAACCTAACCTAACCTAACCTAACCTAACCTAACCTAACCTAACCTAACCTAACCTAACCTAACCTAACCTAACCTAACCTAACCTAACCTAACCTAACCTAACCTAACCTAACCTAACCTAACCTAACCTAACCTAACCTAACCTAACCTAACCTAACCTAACCTAACCTAACCTAACCTAACCTAACCTAACCTAACCTAACCTAACCTAACCTAACCTAACCTAACCTAACCTAACCTAACCTAACCTAACCTAACCTAACCTAACCTAACCTAACCTAACCTAACCTAACCTAACCTAACCTAACCTAACCTAACCTAACCTAACCTAACCTAACCTAACCTAACCTAACCTAACCTAACCTAACCTAACCTAACCTAACCTAACCTAACCTAACCTAACCTAACCTAACCTAACCTAACCTAACCTAACCTAACCTAACCTAACCTAACCTAACCTAACCTAACCTAACCTAACCTAACCTAACCTAACCTAACCTAACCTAACCTAACCTAACCTAACCTAACCTAACCTAACCTAACCTAACCTAACCTAACCTAACCTAACCTAACCTAACCTAACCTAACCTAACCTAACCTAACCTAACCTAACCTAACCTAACCTAACCTAACCTAACCTAACCTAACCTAACCTAACCTAACCTAACCTAACCTAACCTAACCTAACCTAACCTAACCTAACCTAACCTAACCTAACCTAACCTAACCTAACCTAACCTAACCTAACCTAACCTAACCTAACCTAACCTAACCTAACCTAACCTAACCTAACCTAACCTAACCTAACCTAACCTAACCTAACCTAACCTAACCTAACCTAACCTAACCTAACCTAACCTAACCTAACCTAACCTAACCTAACCTAACCTAACCTAACCTAACCTAACCTAACCTAACCTAACCTAACCTAACCTAACCTAACCTAACCTAACCTAACCTAACCTAACCTAACCTAACCTAACCTAACCTAACCTAACCTAACCTAACCTAACCTAACCTAACCTAACCTAACCTAACCTAACCTAACCTAACCTAACCTAACCTAACCTAACCTAACCTAACCTAACCTAACCTAACCTAACCTAACCTAACCTAACCTAACCTAACCTAACCTAACCTAACCTAACCTAACCTAACCTAACCTAACCTAACCTAACCTAACCTAACCTAACCTAACCTAACCTAACCTAACCTAACCTAACCTAACCTAACCTAACCTAACCTAACCTAACCTAACCTAACCTAACCTAACCTAACCTAACCTAACCTAACCTAACCTAACCTAACCTAACCTAACCTAACCTAACCTAACCTAACCTAACCTAACCTAACCTAACCTAACCTAACCTAACCTAACCTAACCTAACCTAACCTAACCTAACCTAACCTAACCTAACCTAACCTAACCTAACCTAACCTAACCTAACCTAACCTAACCTAACCTAACCTAACCTAACCTAACCTAACCTAACCTAACCTAACCTAACCTAACCTAACCTAACCTAACCTAACCTAACCTAACCTAACCTAACCTAACCTAACCTAACCTAACCTAACCTAACCTAACCTAACCTAACCTAACCTAACCTAACCTAACCTAACCTAACCTAACCTAACCTAACCTAACCTAACCTAACCTAACCTAACCTAACCTAACCTAACCTAACCTAACCTAACCTAACCTAACCTAACCTAACCTAACCTAACCTAACCTAACCTGCGATGTCGGGGTGCTAGGTCGGGGAACCTCCACGTTGGCGGTTCAGTTTCCTATCCCCCCCGGGGACCGCCCGGGTGGGAGTGGAAACTGGGCTTTGCTGGTGCACCCTGGAGCATCGGCTAATGGGCGCAGTCTTCAGTACTGTGTGTGTTAACCAATGTACCAATATCCCGACAGCCGACCCCATGACGTGGGGGTCGCAGTGTGGCAGGCCTTCAAGGCCTGCGTACTGGTGAAAGCTCCCGGCCTGGTCGGTAGTAGCGCTTCGTTTTCGTCTTTCGTTCTCGTTGTCGTTGCTCCCGGCTTTGCCGGTTGAAGCTTTGTGTTGCCGTCGTGTGGACGTGCAGTTGACCCCATTGCACGAGGGGGTCGTGGTATGGTGGGCCTGCAAGGCCCACGGTCCGTGCGACAGCTCCTGGCCTGGCCGGTTGTAGCGTTGCGTGTTTGATGTCGCTCCCGGTCACATCCGGTAGTAGCGAAGCTTTTGTGGTGTGGACGCGTAGGCCTACTGCTCGCGCAGGGGCCTACAGGCATTCGTGCCAGCGTCGGAGTTGGGGAGGGCTAGCCCCCCTCCCCGCGTTTCGTAATCTCCGGGGTCTTCGCAACAATCCAACTGGTGGCACCAGTTAGTACGCGGTGGTCCTGGGGACCGAAGGGCTTGCCTTCATTGGCCGGCCTGCGACAGGGAAAAGTCTATAACACCCGACAGCGAAGTCGTCAAAACCTGTGGGGCACCTGGAGCACCCCACAGTATCAATCCCGCTCCCTGGAATGAGCGTCACCCAGGGAGTCGACTCTCTTCGTCTCATAATCGTGGGAACAATTATGGCTAATGAATTGAATAAAAAACGATCGACCATCTCCCCTTGTGGGGGACAAACAAACAACTATGGCTTTCATACAATGGACACTGAGCTGCTTTGCGAAAAGGCTAGAGATGAACAGGAAACTGTGAGGTCCGGTACTCCGATACCGGCCGTGAAGGAGCTGCGTGTGTCGTTGTCACGATGTGACGGCGCACCGCACCGTGAAATTGAAGATTTGCAGCTGTCGGAGTCTGACAGCAGCGTCACTTCAATGGTGACAGTGGAGAGTCGCCCTTCCCCTACCCCACTCTCTCGGTTGTGGCAACGGAAGCGCCGCAACCCAACTGGATCGGGAAACGAGAGCGACACAGACGATTCGTCTGGCTCTGGGCTGCTGAGAGGACAGCCCGGTAAACGAGGACGCGGCCGCCCTCCGACGACAGGTCAGTATGTTGGCCTGGCCAAGGCCAAGGCCGAATATGTGGCGGCAAAAGAGCGGGAGCTAGAGCTCCAGGCAGAGGAGGAGCTTGCAGAAGAGCTCCGAAGGAGAGAAGAGAGGCGACTCTCTTTTCTTCGCCAGTCTCCCGCTCCCGTAGCTGCGTCGGACCTCAGGGCCGAGCAGCTTGAGAAAGCGGTTGAGGAGGCGGTGGAAGCGATACGTTCCATTGCCCAGAAATCCTCCCGCCTCAAGGGTCAGAGTGTGCAGGGCCTGAGGTCCGCTGCTGGCTCAATCTTGGAGCACGTACGGGAGCTCCGTGCTCGAACGGATTCCGAGGAGAATGCCCGTCTGCAGCGTGAGCTGGCTGCACTGCGGGCGGAAGTAGAGACCCTGAAGAGGCAGGCGAGTGCCCCTCCGTCGATGTCGCGCGAGGAGATAATGTTTCTCCTGGACGCGCGCTTCGACGGCATAGGAGACCGTTTGCTTCCAGAGCCACGGTTGCGTCCCCCCCTCAAGGCGGATGCCCGAAATGCCGCCCGCTCCACTGTAGATAACGCAGCCATTTGCCGCTCTGCCGGTACAAAAGCCGGACCTCCTGAGGCTGCGCGCCCCGTAGTGCCCCCTCAAACGTCGGTGGGCCCCAAGGCCGGCATTGCTACCCGTGCCACTCGTCCTCGAAACACTGGCACAGCTGCCGCCACGTGTCTCCCTGCCCCCGTCTCCGGCCCTTCGTTGGAGGAGACGGGAGCTCTAGCTCTCGCAGCAGATCCGCCGAGTCCTTCCTCTAAGAAGAAGAAGAGCAAAGGAAAGAAGAGGAAGAGCGCTGCAGCGCAAGAAGCGGAGGCAGCGCGTCAAGAGCGACCACCACCGGCACCCACGCCTCGACCTCTAACCGAGGCTTGGAATGTGGTGGCTGGGCGCCCAAAGAAGGCACCGAAGGCCAAACCGCAGACAGCGGCGCCCACAAGTGCGCCTGCCGTGGGGAAGCGCGCCCCGAAACTCCGCGCACCGCGTACCGCTGCAGTGATCATCACCCTGCAGCGGGACGCGCTTGAGAGGGGCGTAACGTACGCCTCCAAGTTAGCCGAGGCCGAAGAGAAGGTGGACCTGAAGGGTCTCGGCATTGGGGGCTTGCGCTTCCGCACGGCGGCCACTGGAGGTCGAATTTTGGAAGTGGCGGGTGCCGAAAGGTGCCAAAAGGCTGACGCCCTGGCAGAGAAATTGAGGACGGCTCTGGGTGAGGAGGTCCGTGTCGCCAGGCCGGAGAAGTGCGCGGAGCTGCGCATCTCCGGTCTAGGCGACGCGGCCACAAAGGAAGTTGTTGCGCGGGTGGTGGCGGACGTAGGAGGGTGCGTCACCACCAGTGTTGTCGTTGGCGACGTTGTTCGCCAGGCAGGCAGGGAGGGCACGGCGTGGGTCAAGTGCCCGATCGCGGCGGCCAAAAAACTAACAGATGGCCGCCCTCTCACGATCGGTTGGTCCCGCGTCCGTGCGGTTCTTTTGGAGGCCAGGCCGCAGCGGTGTTTCCGCTGTCTGGAGGTGGGGCACGTGGGAGCCCGGTGCGCTGCGGGTGTGGATCGCAGCGCACTGTGTTTTCGTTGTGGGCAGCCCGGCCACAAGGCGGCCGGCTGCTCTATGGCGTTTAACTGCCCCATCTGCGCGGCGGCGGGAACTGCCGCTGCGCATCGCCTGGGCGCAAAAGCCTGCCTGGCGGCTTCCATGAAGAGGAGGCGTCGGGGTGGTGCTGGACGCACGCGTCAGCCCACCCAGAACACAGAGGAGGTGATGGACATCGCCCAAAACTAAATGGCTCCCATCTCGGTACTGCAGGCCAACGTCGGTAACTGTGCGGCGGCCCAAGATCTGCTGCTTCAGTCCGTCGCACAGTTACAGGCGACTATGGCTATAGTCGCCGAACCGTACGCGGTCCGCGCCTGCGACAACTGGGCTGGCAGCCGCGACGAGTTGGTGGCTATCGTCTCCCAGCGGGGTGCTTTTGATAGGGTGCTCCAGGGACGCGGTTGCGTCCTCGCGCTGCTGGGAGACGTTGCAGTAGTCGGGGTGTACTTCTCGCCCAACAGAAGCCTCGCTGAGTATGAGCGGTGGTTGATTGAGGTCGGGGCTCTGTTGGCAGAAGCGCACCCCACCCCGGTGGTGGTAGCTGGAGATTTCAACGCACACTCACGGGCGTGGGGATCTCCAGAAACCGATAGCCGGGGAGAGATGGTCGAGGAATGGGCGGTGTCCAACGGCTTGGTGCTGCTCAACCGAGGGTCGGTCCACACTTTCGTGCGGCGAACGGGGACGGGTCGTAGTATAATCGACCTGTCCTTTGCCAGTTCTGGCCTGGCTAGCCGCACACGTGGTTGGAAGGTGATCGAGGGGGTGGAGACGATGTCGGATCATCGCTACATATGGTTCGACATCGTCGACGCCGGCTCGGAGACCCCGGCGGTCGGGGACCGCCGTTCGGTTGAGGAAGGTCCGCGGTGGCGTCTGCGGACGCTGGACCGGGAACTGGCAAAGGAGGCGGCCATCGTCGAGCGATGGGCCGCAGGTGACGACGTTAGCCCAGACGTGGACGCGAGGGCTGGGCGGCTTTCCGGCGCCCTGACTCGCGTCTGCGATGCGGCCATGAAGAGGGCAGGGTCTGTCAAGCCGCGGCGGCGAGTGTACTGGTGGAATGAAGAGCTGGCTGGGCTGCGAACCTCAAGTCACGCAGCCCAGCGCAGGTACACTCGCCAACGCGCCCGAAGAAGCAGTGACCCTGCCCGAGAAGAAGAACTACTCGCCGCATACCGGGCTGCCCGAGCTGCCCTCAGCTCGGCGATCAAGGCCGCCAAGGAGGCGGCCTGGAAGGAGTGGCTCGAGACCCTAAACGAAGATCCGTGGGGGCGCCCGTACAAAGCCGTGAGCGACAAACTCCGGCCCTGGGCGCCTCCCCTCACAAAGTCTCTCGAGCCCTCATTCGTCGGCCACGTTGTCAGTTCCCTCTTCCCTGCGCGGGAAGAGTGGGTCCCACCGCGGATGGCACCAAGCCAGACGCCGGCAGACACAGAGGCGATGATTCCGCCCGTGTCGGATGCCGAGCTCGGGGCGGCGGTCCTTAAACTCAAAACGAGGAACCGCGCCCCCGGTCCGGATGGCATTCCTGGGCGCGTCATCGCCCTGGTTATGCCGGCGTTCGAGGAGGAGACGCTGTCTTTGTTGTCGGAGTGTTTGGCGTCGGGTAAGGTCCCGCGACAGTGGAAAACCGGGCGGCTCGTGCTGTTGAAGAAGCACGGGCGCCCGGCCGAGTCGCCGTCGGCCTACCGCCCCATCGTCTTGCTCGACGAGATGAGCAAGCTGCTCGAGCGGGTGCTCGCGGCGCGTCTCGTCGGGCACCTGGAGGGGGCGGGGCCCAATCTCAATGACGGCCAGTACGGATTTCGTCGCGGGAGGTCGACCCTGGACGCCATCTCCCGGCTCAGGGACAGCGTCGAAGAGGCGGTCGGTCGGGGGGAGGTGTTGCTGGCGGTGTCGCTCGACATCGCGAACGCCTTCAACACCATCCCCTGGCAGACCATCGCCGAGGCGCTGAGGTACCACAATGTCCCGTGGTACCTCAGGCGCATTCTCGCGGACTACTTTGTCGACCGGGCCATCTCCTATCCGGCCCGGTCGGGGGTAGTCCGCACAAATATGTCGTGCGGTGTTCCACAGGGGTCGGTTCTGGGTCCACTCCTGTGGAACATCGGATATGATTGGGTCCTGCGCGGTGCTACTCTTCGGGGAGTCGGCGTCCTCTGCTACGCCGACGATACCCTAGTCACCGCGCGGGGCCCTGAGTTTCGCGAGGCGAAAGTCCTGGCCACAGCGGGCGTTGCCCAGGTGGTCAGCCGCATCAGGGCGCTAGGACTCCAGGTGGCTCTCGAAAAGTCCGAGGCCGTTTTCTTTCACGGGCCTCGGCGAGGGCCACCTCGAGATTGTCAGATTGTGGTGAGCGGCACCCCCATCGCTGTCGGGTCGAGTATAAAGTATTTGGGTTTGGTACTCGACAGTCGATGGGGCTTCGTCGAGCACTTCCGGCGTCTTTCACCTAAATTGTTGTCGTACGCCGGAAGGCTGGCGAGGCTGCTCCCCAATCGGGGAGGCCCAAATAGTGCGTGCCGTCGCCTCTACGACGGTGTAGTGCGCTCAAAGGCGTTGTATGGAGCGCCCATCTGGGCGCACGCCCTCTGCGCCAAGACAATCCCGCTGCTGCGGCGTCCGCAGCGGTCGATTGCGCAGAGGGCGGCACGAGCGTACTGCACCGTCTCCTACGAGGCGGCGTGCCTAATTGCAGGAAGTCTCCCCTGGGATCTCGAGGCTGGAGTCCTCAAGAAGGTGTATGAAGAGAGCGCCCTGGTGCGAAGTAACGGTGGACGGCCCCTCCCGGACGAGATCGACCGCTGGAGACAGTCGGCTCGCGACGATCTCTTCCGGAAGTGGGCCGAGAGGTTGGTAGGCCCCTCAGTTAGCCCCCGGCTCGTGGGGGCTGTCCGGCCCGTCCTGCGGGCTTGGGTAGAGAGGGCACACGGAGCGCCGACATTTCACCTCAGTCAGCTCCTCACAGGGCATGGCGTATTCGCCAAGTACCTGTGGGAGGTGGCTGGGGTGGAGCCGGACCCCGTGTGTCGCCACTGCTCAAGTGGCGTCGTGGACACGGCGGAGCACACACTCGCCGTGTGCCCGGCGTGGGACGGGCCGCGTATCGCCCTTACGGGCCTTGTCGGAGTTGATTTGTCGCTGCCGGCTGTGGTGCAAGCCATGGTCGGCAGCCAACAGTGTTGGGCCGCCGTCGCCTCGTTTGCTAGCGAGGTGATGGCGGCGAAACGTGAGGAGTTGCGGGTGCGGGAGCGTACGGGACAGACGCTCCCGCCCCGCCGTCCGGTTCGGGGGCGTCGTCGTGCTCATTACATGCGCGCCCCCGAATAGTGTCTGGCCGTGGGCGGAAGGTCGGGGGACCCCGCCCAACTGGCCACTCGGCGACGGGCACCCTTTCTGTGTTCCAGGGGTGCCCACTCTTTGCGCACGCCCGTACCGGCCGCTCTCACCTCCTCTGCTTACAGAGGAGCGCTCGAGAGCGGTGGAGGTGCGGGCTAGTTCTTCAGCTCCTTAGGGAGCTCCGGGGTGGTCGCTTATCGACCGCCCCGAGACGGACCCCTCCGTTCTGGGGTGCCCCTTGCCGGCTCGCAGTGATTTAACCTCAGGCCTACCCTGCGAGTCGGTTTTAAGGTGAGGCGGAACACCGCGGGGTTTAGTGGGTAGGACGGCCCTCTCTCACGGGCCGGGAGCCCCACACACCGTCCCTGCTGCCCCCGCAGTAGGGATGACGGTGCGTAAATGCATTCCCCGCGAAAACAAAAAAAAAAAAAAAAAACCTAACCTAACCTGACCCCGGCAAGAAGAAGAGCTGCTCGCCGCATACCGGGCTGCCCGAGCTGCCCTATGCTCGGCAATCAAGGCCGCCAAGGAGGCGGCCTGGAAAGAGTGGCTCGAGAGCCTCAATCAAGATCCGTGGGGGCGCCCGTACAAAGCCGTGAGTGACAAACTCCGGCCCTGGGCGCCTCCCCTCACCAAGTCTCTCGAGCCCTCATTCGTCGGCCACGTCGTCAGTTCCCTCTTTCCTGCGCGGGAAGAGTGGGTCCCACCGCGGATGGCACCAAGCCAGACGCCGGCAGACACAGAGGCGATGATTCCGCCCGTGTCAGATGCCGAGCTAGGGGCGGCGGTCCTCAAACTCAAAACGAGGAACCGCGCCCCCGGTCCGGATGGCATCCCTGGGCGCGTCATCGCCCTGGTCATGCCGGCGTTCGAGGAGGAGACGCTGTCTTTGTTGTCGGAGTGTTTGGCGTCGGGTAAGGTCCCGCGACAGTGGAAAACCGGGCGGCTCGTGCTGTTGAAGAAGCACGGGCGCCCGGCCGAGTCGCCGTCGGCCTATCGCCCCATCGTATTGCTCGACGAGATGAGCAAGCTGCTCGAGCGGGTGCTCGCGGCGCGTCTCGTCGGGCACCTGGAGGGGGCGGGGCCCAATCTCAATGACGGCCAGTACGGTTTTCGTCGCGGGAGGTCGACCCTGGACGCCATTTCCCGGCTCCGGGACAGCGTTGAGGAGGCGGTCGGTCGGGGGGAGGTGTTGCTGGCGGTGTCGCTCGACATCGCGAACGCCTTCAACACCATCCCCTGGCAGACCATCGCTGAGGCGCTGAGGTACCACAATGTCCCGTGGTACCTCAGGCGCATCCTCGCGGACTACTTTGTCGACCGGGCTATCTCCTATCCGGCCCGGTCGGGAGTAGTCCGCGCTGGTATGTCTTGTGGTGTTCCACAGGGGTCGGTTCTGGGTCCGCTCCTGTGGAACATCGGATACGATTGGGTCCTGCGCGGTGCTACTCTTCGGGGAGTCGGCGTCCTTTGTTACGCCGACGATACCCTAGTCACCGCGCGGGGCCCTGAGTTTCGCGAGGCGAAAGTCCTGGCCACCGCTGGCGTTGCCCAGGTGGTCAGCCGCATCAGGGCGCTAGGACTCCAGGTGGCCCTCGAAAAGTCCGAGGCCGTTTTCTTTCACGGGCCTCGGCGAGGGCCACCTCGAGATTGTCAGATTGTGGTGAGCGGCACCCCCATCGCTGTCGGGTCGAGTATAAAGTATCTGGGTTTGGTACTCGACAGCCGATGGGGTTTCGTCGAGCACTTCCGGCGTCTTTCACCTAAATTGTTGTCGTACGCCGGAAGGCTGGCGAGGCTGCTCCCCAATCGGGGAGGCCCAAATAGTGCATGCCGTCGCCTCTACGACGGTGTAGTGCGCTCAAAGGCGTTGTATGGAGCGCCCATCTGGGCGCACGCCCTCTGCGCCAAGACAATCCCGCTGCTGCGGCGTCCGCAGCGGTCGATTGCGCAGAGGGCGGCACGAGCGTACTGCACCGTCTCCTACGAGGCGGCGTGCCTAATTGCAGGAAGTCTCCCCTGGGATCTCGAGGCTGGAGTCCTCAAAAGTGTATACGAGGAGAGCGCCCTGGTGCGAAGTAACGGTGGACGGCCCCTTCCGGACGAGATCGACCGCTGGAGACAGTCGGCTCGCGACGATCTCTTCCGGAAGTGGGCCGAGAGGTTGGTAGGCCCCTCAGTTAGCCCCCGGCTCGTGGGGGCTGTCCGGCCCGTCCTGCGGGCTTGGGTAGAGAGGGCACACGGAGCGCCGACATTTCACCTCAGTCAGCTCCTCACAGGGCATGGCGTATTTGCCAAGTACCTGTGGGAGGTGGCTGGGGTGGAGCCGGACCCCGTGTGTCGTCACTGCTCAAGTGGCGTCGTGGACACGGCGGAGCACACACTCGCCGTGTGCCCGGCGTGGGACGGGCCGCGTATCGCCCTTACGGGCCTTGTCGGTGTAAATTTGTCGCTGCCGGCTGTGGTGCAAGCCATGGTCGGCAGCCAACAGTGTTGGGCCGCCGTCGCCTCGTTTGCTAGCGAGGTGATGGCGGCGAAACGAGAGGAGTTGCGGGTGCGGGAGCGTACGGGACAGACGCTCCCGCCCCGCCGTCCGGTTCGGGGGCGTCGACGTGCTAATTACATGCGCGCCCCCGAATAGTGTCTGGCCGTGGGCGGAAGGTCGGGGGACCCCGCCCAACTGGCCACTTGGCGACGGGCACCCTTTCTGTGTTCCAGGGGGTGCCCACTTTTTGCGCACGCCCGTACCGGCCGCTCTCACCTCCTCTGCTTACAGAGGAGCGCTCGAGAGCGGTGGAGGTGCGGGCTAGTTCATCAGCTCCTTAGGGAGCTCCGGGGTGGTCGCTTATCGACCGCCCCGAGACGGACCCCTCCGTTCTGGGGTGCCCCTTGCCGGCTCGCAGTGATTTAACCTCAGGCCTACCCTGCGAGTCGGTTTTAAGGTGAGGCGGAACACCGCGGGGTTTAGTGGGTAGGACGGCCCTCTCTCACGGGCCGGGAGCCCCACACACCGTCCCTGCTGCCCCCGCAGCAGGGATGACGGTGCGTAAATGCATTCCCCGCGAAAACAAAAAAAAAAAAAAAAAAAAACCTGACCCCGGCGGTCGGGGACCGCCGTTCGGTTGAGGAAGGTCCGCGGTGGCGTCTGCGGACGCTGGACCGGGAACTGGCAAAGGAGGCGGCCATCGTCGAGCGATGGGCCGCGGGCGACGTTAGCCCGGACGTGGACGCGAGGGCTGGGCGGCTTTCCGGCGCCCTGACTCGCGTCTGCGATGCGGCCATGAAGAGGGCAGGGTCTGTCAAGCCGCGGCGGCGAGTGTACTGGTGGAATGAAGAGCTGGCTGGGCTGCGAACCTCAAGTCACGCAGCCCAGCGCAGGTACACTCGCCAACGCGCCCGAAGAAACAGTGACCCTGCCCGAGAAGAAGAACTACTCGCCGCATACCGGGCTGCCCGAGCTGCCCTCAGCTCGGCGATCAAGGCCGCCAAGGAGGCGGCCTGGAAGGAATGGCTCGAGAGCCTCAATCAAGATCCGTGGGGGCGCCCGTACAAAGCCGTGAGTGACAAACTCCGGCCCTGGGCGCCCCCCCTCACAAAGTCTCTCGAGCCCTCATTCGTCGGCCACGTTGTCAGTTCCCTCTTCCCTGAGCGGGAAGAGTGGGTCCCACCGCGGATGGCACCAAGCCAGACGCCGGCAGACACAGAGGCGATGATTCCGCCCGTGTCGGATGCCGAGCTCGGGGCGGCGGTCCTTAAACTCAAAACGAGGAACCGCGCCCCCGGTCCGGATGGCATTCCTGGGCGCGTCATCGCCCTGGTTATGCCGGCGTTCGAGGAGGAGACGCTGTCTTTGTTGTCGGAGTGTGTGGCGTCGGGTAAGGTCCCGCGACAGTGGAAAACCGGGCGTCTCGTGCTGTTGAAGAAGCACGGGCGCCCGGCCGAGTCGCCGTCGGCCTACCGCCCCATCGTATTGCTCGACGAGATGAGCAAGCTGCTCGAGCGGGTGCTCGCGGCGCGTCTCGTCGGGCACCTGGAGGGGGCGGGGCCCAATCTCAATGACGGCCAGTACGGTTTTCGTCGCGGGAGGTCGACCCTGGACGCCATTTCCCGGCTCAGGGACAGCGTCGAGGAGGCGGTCGGTCGGGGGGAGGTGTTGCTGGCGGTGTCGCTCGACATCGCGAACGCCTTCAACACCATCCCCTGGCAGACCATCGCCGAGGCGCTGAGGTACCACAATGTCCCGTGGTACCTCAGGCGCATTCTTGCGGACTACTTTGTCGACCGGGCCATCTCCTATCCGGCCCGGTCGGGAGTAGTCCGCACAAATATGTCGTGTGGTGTTCCACAGGGGTCGGTTCTGGGTCCGCTCCTGTGGAACATCGGATATGATTGGGTCCTGCGCGGTGCTACTCTTCGGGGAGTCGGCGTCCTCTGTTACGCCGACGATACCCTAGTTACCGCGCGGGGCCCAGATTTTCGCGAGGCGAAAGTCCTGGCCACCGCGGGCGTTGCCCAGGTGGTCAGCCGCATCAGGGCGCTAGGACTCCAGGTGGCCCTTGAAAAGTCCGAGGCCGTTTTCTTTCACGGGCCTCGGCGAGGGCCACCTCGAGATTGTCAGATTGTGGTGAGCGGCACCCCCATCGCTGTCGGGTCGAGTATTAAGTATCTTGGTTTGGTACTCGACAGCCGATGGGGCTTCGTCGAGCACTTCCGGCGTCTGTCGCCAAAGTTGTTGTCGTACGCCGGAAGGCTGGCGAGGCTGCTCCCCAATCGGGGAGGCCCAAATAGTGCATGCCGTCGCCTCTACGACGGTGTAGTGCGCTCAAAGGCGTTGTATGGAGCGCCCATCTGGGCGCACGCCCTCTGCGCCAAGACAATCCCGCTGCTGCGGCGTCCGCAGCGGTCGATTGCGCAGAGGGCGGCACGAGCGTACTGCACCGTCTCCTACGAGGCGGCGTGCCTAATTGCAGGAAGCCTCCCTTGGGATCTCGAGGCTGGAGTCCTCAAGAAGGTGTATGAAGAGAGCGCCCTGGTGCGAAGTAACGGTGGACGGCCCCTTCCGGACGAGATCGACCGCTGGAGACAGTCGGCTCGCGACGATCTCTTCCGAAAGTGGGCCGAGAGGTTGGTAGGCCCCTCAGTTAGCCCCCGGCTCGTGGGGGCTGTCCGACCCGTCCTACGTGCTTGGGTGGAGAGGGCACACGGAGCGCCGACATTTCACCTCAGTCAGCTCCTCACAGGGCATGGCGTATTCGCCAAGTACCTGTGGGAGGTGGCTGGGGTGGAGCCGGACCCCGTGTGTCGCCACTGCTCAGGTGGCGTCGTGGACACGGCGGAGCACACACTCGCCGTGTGCGCGGCGTGGGGCGGGCCGCGTATCGCCCTCACGGGCATTATTGGTGTCGACTTGTCGCTGCCGGCCGTGGTGCGAGCCATGGTCGGCAGCCAACAGTGCTGGGCCGCCGTCGCCTCGTTTGCTTCCGAGGTGATGGCGGCAAAACGCGAGGAGTTGCGGGTGCGGGAGCGTACGGGACAGACGCTCCCGCCCCGCCGTCCGGTTCGGGGGCGTCGTCGTGCTCAGTACATGCGCGCCCCCGAATAGTGTCTGGCCGTGGGCGGAAGGTCGGGGGACCCCGCCCAAATGGCCACTTGGCGACGGGCACCCTTTCTGTGTTCCAGAGGGTGCCCACTTTTTTTTTTTTGCGCACGCCCGTACCGGCCGCTCTCACCTCCTCTGCTTACAGAGGAGCGCTCGAGAGCGGTGGAGGTGCGGGCTAGTTCTTCAGCTCCTTAGGGAGCTCCGGGGTGGTCGCTTATCGACCGCCCCGAGACGGACCCCTCCGTTCTGGGGTGCCCCTTGCCGGCTCGCAGTGATTTAACCTCAGGCCTACCCTGCGAGTCGGTTTTAAGGTGAGGCGGAACACCGCGGGGTTTAGTGGGTAGGACGGCCCTCTCTCACGGGCCGGGAGCCCCACACACCGTCCCTGCTGCCCCCGCAGCAGGGATGACGGTGCGTAAATGCATTCCCCGCGAAAACAAAAAAAAAAAAAAAAAAAAAAAAACCTAACCTAACCTAACCTAACCTAACCTAACCTAACCTAACCTAACCTAACCTAACCTAACCTAACCTAACCTAACCTAACCTAACCGCGGCCATGAAGAGGGCAGGGTCTGTCAAGCCGCGGCGGCGAGTGTACTGGTGGAATGAAGAGCTGGCTGGGCTGCGAACCTCAAGTCACGCAGCCCAGCGCAGGTACACTCGCCAACGCGCCCGAAGAAGCAGTGACCCTGCCCGAGAAGAAGAACTACTCGCCGCATACCGGGCTGCCCGAGCTGCCCTCAGCTCGGCGATCAAGGCCGCCAAGGAGGCGGCCTGGAAGGAGTGGCTCGAGACCCTAAACGAAGATCCGTGGGGGCGCCCGTACAAAGCCGTGAGCGACAAACTCCGGCCCTGGGCGCCTCCCCTCACAAAGTCTCTCGAGCCCTCATTCGTCGGCCACGTTGTCAGTTCCCTCTTCCCTGCGCGGGAAGAGTGGGTCCCACCGCGGATGGCACCAAGCCAGACGCCGGCAGACACAGAGGCGATGATTCCGCCCGTGTCGGATGCCGAGCTCGGGGCGGCGGTCCTTAAACTCAAAACGAGGAACCGCGCCCCCGGTCCGGATGGCATTCCTGGGCGCGTCATCGCCCTGGTTATGCCGGCGTTCGAGGAGGAGACGCTGTCTTTGTTGTCGGAGTGTTTGGCGTCGGGTAAGGTCCCGCGACAGTGGAAAACCGGGCGGCTCGTGCTGTTGAAGAAGCACGGGCGCCCGGCCGAGTCGCCGTCGGCCTACCGCCCCATCGTCTTGCTCGACGAGATGAGCAAGCTGCTCGAGCGGGTGCTCGCGGCGCGTCTTGTCGGGCACCTGGAGGGGGCGGGGCCCAATCTCAATGACGGCCAGTACGGATTTCGTCGCGGGAGGTCGACCCTGGACGCCATCTCCCGGCTCAGGGACAGCGTCGAAGAGGCGGTCGGTCGGGGGGAGGTGTTGCTGGCGGTGTCGCTCGACATCGCGAACGCCTTCAACACCATCCCCTGGCAGACCATCGCCGAGGCGCTGAGGTACCACAATGTCCCGTGGTACCTCAGGCGCATTCTCGCGGACTACTTTGTCGACCGGGCCATCTCCTATCCGGCCCGGTCGGGGGTAGTCCGCACAAATATGTCGTGCGGTGTTCCACAGGGGTCGGTTCTGGGTCCACTCCTGTGGAACATCGGATATGATTGGGTCCTGCGCGGTGCTACTCTTCGGGGAGTCGGCGTCCTCTGCTACGCCGACGATACCCTAGTCACCGCGCGGGGCCCTGAGTTTCGCGAGGCGAAAGTCCTGGCCACAGCGGGCGTTGCCCAGGTGGTCAGCCGCATCAGGGCGCTAGGACTCCAGGTGGCTCTCGAAAAGTCCGAGGCCGTTTTCTTTCACGGGCCTCGGCGAGGGCCACCTCGAGATTGTCAGATTGTGGTGAGCGGCACCCCCATCGCTGTCGGGTCGAGTATAAAGTATTTGGGTTTGGTACTCGACAGTCGATGGGGCTTCGTCGAGCACTTCCGGCGTCTTTCACCTAAATTGTTGTCGTACGCCGGAAGGCTGGCGAGGCTGCTCCCCAATCGGGGAGGCCCAAATAGTGCGTGCCGTCGCCTCTACGACGGTGTAGTGCGCTCAAAGGCGTTGTATGGAGCGCCCATCTGGGCGCACGCCCTCTGCGCCAAGACAATCCCGCTGCTGCGGCGTCCGCAGCGGTCGATTGCGCAGAGGGCGGCACGAGCGTACTGCACCGTCTCCTACGAGGCGGCGTGCCTAATTGCAGGAAGTCTCCCCTGGGATCTCGAGGCTGGAGTCCTCAAGAAGGTGTATGAAGAGAGCGCCCTGGTGCGAAGTAACGGTGGACGGCCCCTCCCGGACGAGATCGACCGCTGGAGACAGTCGGCTCGCGACGATCTCTTCCGGAAGTGGGCCGAGAGGTTGGTAGGCCCCTCAGTTAGCCCCCGGCTCGTGGGGGCTGTCCGGCCCGTCCTGCGGGCTTGGGTAGAGAGGGCACACGGAGCGCCGACATTTCACCTCAGTCAGCTCCTCACAGGGCATGGCGTATTCGCCAAGTACCTGTGGGAGGTGGCTGGGGTGGAGCCGGACCCCGTGTGTCGCCACTGCTCAAGTGGCGTCGTGGACACGGCGGAGCACACACTCGCCGTGTGCCCGGCGTGGGACGGGCCGCGTATCGCCCTTACGGGCCTTGTCGGAGTTGATTTGTCGCTGCCGGCTGTGGTGCAAGCCATGGTCGGCAGCCAACAGTGTTGGGCCGCCGTCGCCTCGTTTGCTAGCGAGGTGATGGCGGCGAAACGTGAGGAGTTGCGGGTGCGGGAGCGTACGGGACAGACGCTCCCGCCCCGCCGTCCGTTTCGGGGGCGGCGTTGTGCTCATTACATGCGCGCCCCCGAATAGTGTCTGGCCGTGGGCGGAAGGTCGGGGGACCCCGCCCAACTGGCCACTCGGCGACGGGCACCCTTTCTGTGTTCCAGGGGTGCCCACTCTTTGCGCACGCCCGTACCGGCCGCTCTCACCTCCTCTGCTTACAGAGGAGCGCTCGAGAGCGGTGGAGGTGCGGGCTAGTTCTTCAGCTCCTTAGGGAGCTCCGGGGTGGTCGCTTATCGACCGCCCCGAGACGGACCCCTCCGTTCTGGGGTGCCCCTTGCCGGCTCGCAGTGATTTAACCTCAGGCCTACCCTGCGAGTCGGTTTTAAGGTGAGGCGGAACACCGCGGGGTTTAGTGGGTAGGACGGCCCTCTCTCACGGGCCGGGAGCCCCACACACCGTCCCTGCTGCCCCCGCAGTAGGGATGACGGTGCGTAAATGCATTCCCCGCGAAAACAAAAAAAAAAACCTAACCTAACCTAACCTTCGCCCCATCGTACTGCTCGACGAGATGAGCAAGCTGCTCGAGCGGGTGCTCGCGGCGCGTCTCGTCGGGCACCTGGAGGGGGCGGGGCCCAATCTCAATGACGGCCAGTACGGTTTTCGTCGCGGGAGGTCGACCCTGGACGCCATTTCCCGGCTCAGGGACAGCGTCGAGGAGGCGGTCGGTCGGGGGGAGGTGTTGCTGGCGGTGTCGCTCGACATCGCGAACGCCTTCAACACCATCCCCTGGCAGACCATCGCCGAGGCGCTGAGGTACCACAATGTCCCGTGGTACCTCAGGCGCATTCTTGCGGACTACTTTGTCGACCGGGCCATCTCCTATCCGGCCCGGTCGGGAGTAGTCCGCACAAATATGTCGTGCGGTGTTCCACAGGGGTCGGTTCTGGGTCCGCTCCTGTGGAACATCGGATATGATTGGGTCCTGCGCGGTGCTACTCTTCGGGGAGTCGGCGTCCTCTGTTACGCCGACGATACCCTAGTTACCGCGCGGGGCCCAGATTTTCGCGAGGCGAAAGTCCTGGCCACCGCGGGCGTTGCCCAGGTGGTCAGCCGCATCAGGGCGCTAGGACTCCAGGTGGCCCTCGAAAAGTCCGAGGCCGTTTTCTTTCACGGGCCTCGGCGAGGGCCACCTCGAGATTGTCAGATTGTGGTGAGCGGCACCCCCATCGCTGTCGGGTCGAGTATTAAGTATCTTGGTTTGGTACTCGACAGCCGATGGGGCTTCGTCGAGCACTTCCGGCGTCTGTCGCCAAAGTTATTGTCGTACGCCGGAAGGCTGGCGAGGCTGCTCCCCAATCGGGGAGGCCCAAATAGTGCATGCCGTCGCCTCTACGACGGTGTAGTGCGCTCAAAGGCGTTGTATGGAGCGCCCATCTGGGCGCACGCCCTCTGCGCCAAGACAATCCCGCTGCTGCGGCGTCCGCAGCGGTCGATTGCGCAGAGGGCGGCACGAGCGTACTGCACCGTCTCCTACGAGGCGGCGTGCCTGATTGCAGGAAGCCTCCCTTGGGATCTCGAGGCTGGAGTCCTCAAAAAGGTGTATGAAGAGAGCGCCCTGGTGCGAAGTAACGGTGGACGGCCCCTTCCGGACGAGATCGACCGCTGGAGACAGTCGGCTCGCGACGATCTCTTCCGGAAGTGGGCCGAGAGGTTGGTAGGCCCCTCAGTTAGCCCCCGGCTCGTGGGGGCTGTCCGGCCCGTCCTGCGGGCTTGGGTGGAGAGGGCACACGGGGCGCCGACATTTCACCTCAGTCAGCTCCTCACAGGCCATGGCGTATTCGCCAAGTACCTGTGGGAGGTGGCTGGGGTGGAGCCGGACCCCGTGTGTCGCCACTGCTCAAGTGGCGTCGTGGACACGGCGGAGCACACACTCGCCGTGTGCCCGGCGTGGGACGGGCCGCGTATCGCCCTTACGGGCCTTGTCGGAGTTGATTTGTCGCTGCCGGCTGTGGTGCAAGCCATGGTCGGCAGCCAACAGTGTTGGGCCGCCGTCGCCTCGTTTGCTAGCGAGGTGATGGCGGCGAAACGTGAGGAGTTGCGGGTGCGGGAGCGTACGGGACAGACGCTCCCGCCCCGCCGTCCGGTTCGGGGGCGTCGTCGTGCTCATTACATGCGCGCCCCCGAATAGTGTCTGGCAGTGGGCGGAAGGTCGGGGGACCCCGCCCAACTGGCCACTCGGCGACGGGCACCCTTTCTGTGTTCCAGGGGTGCCCACTCTTTTCGCACGCCCGTACCGGCCGCTCTCACCTCCTCTGCTTACAGAGGAGCGCTCGAGAGCGGTGGAGGTGCGGGCCAGTTCTTCAGCTCCTTAGGGAGCTCCGGGGTGGTCGCTTATCGACCGCCCCGAGACGGACCCCTCCGTTCTGGGGTGCCCCTTGCCGGCTCGCAGTGATTTAACCTCAGGCCTACCCTGCGAGTCGGTTTTAAGGTGAGGCGGAACACCGCGGGGTTTAGTGGGTAGGACGGCCCTCTCTCACGGGCCGGGAGCCCCACACACCGTCCCTGCTGCCCCCGCAGCAGGGATGACGGTGCGTAAAAGCATTCCCCGCGAAAACAAAAAAAAAAAACCTAACCTAACCTAACCTAACCTAACCTAACCTAACCTAACCTAACCCCGCGCACTTCTCCGGTCGTGCGATGCGGACATCTTCTCCCAGAGCCGCTTTGAGATGCTCTGCTAGAGCATCGGCTTTCTGGCATCTCTCTGCGCCCGCCACTTCAAGGATGCGGCCTCCGGTGGCCGCCGTACGGAACCGGAGGCCTCCGATGCCGAGGCTCTGTAAGTCGACTTTTTGTTCCGCCTCGGCCAGTTTGGCGGCATAGGTTACGCCCTTATCGACCGCGTCCTTCTGCAGTGTAATCACTACAGCTGCAGTGCGGGGGGCGCGGAGTTTCATGGCATTTAAAAAAAAAAACCTAACCTGGGGTGCTAGGTCGGGGAACCTCCACGTTGGCGGTTCAGTTTCCTATCCTCCCCGGGGACCGCCCGGGTGGGAGTGGAAACTGGGCTTTGCTGGTGCACCCTGGAGCATCGGCTAATGGGCGCAGTCTTCAGTACTGTGTGTGTTAACCAATGTACCAATATCCCGACAGTCGACCCCGTGTTGTGGGGGTCGCAGCGTGGCAGGCCTGCAAGGCCTGCGAAAAGGTGAAAGCTCCCGGCCTGGCCGGTAGTAGCGCTTCGTTGTCGATTTTCGCCTTCGTTGTCGTCTCTCCCGGTTTCGGCCGGTAGAAGTTTGTCTTTACGTTGTGTGGACGTGAAGTTGACCCCATTGCACGAGGGGGTCGCATCTCCGGTCTTGGCGATGCGGCCACTAAGGAGGCCATAGCGAAGGTGGTGGCGGACGTAGGAGGGTGCACCACCACCAGCATCACTGTCGGAGAAATCATTCGCCAAGCAGGTCGCGAGGGCACGGCGTGGGTAAAATGCCCGATCGCGGCGGCCAAGATTATAACTGATGGCCGCCCAGTTGCGATCGGATGGTCCCGCGTCCGTGTCGCTCTCTTGGAGGCTCGACCGCAGCGGTGTTTCCGTTGCCTGGAAGTGGGGCACGTTGGGGCCCGGTGCGCTGCGGGTGTTGACCGCAGCGCACTCTGTTTCCGCTGCGGGCAGCCCGGCCATAAGGCTGCTGGTTGTTCTGAAGAGCCAAATTGCCCTATCTGCGCGGCGGCGGGAACTCCTGCTGCGCACCGTTTAGGCGTTAAGGCCTGCATGGCGGCGTCCAAAAAAGGACACGTCGTGGTGGTGCCGGGCGCAAGCGCTCGCCCACTCAAACCAACACGGAGGAGAGAATGGACATCGCCCAGAACTAAATGGCGCCAATCTCGATCCTGCAGGCCAATGTCCGCCACTGTGCGGCGGCCCAAGACCTGCTGATCCAGTCCGCCGTACAGTGGCGGGCGTCTATGGCAGTAGTCGCCGAACCGTACGCGGTTCGTGCCCGTGATGACTGGGCTGGCAGCCGCGACGAGTCGGTGGCTATCGTCTCCCAGCAGGGCGCGTTCAAAAGTGTTTCCCAAGGACGCGGCTGCGTCCTCGCGCTGCTGGGAGACGTTGCAGTGATCGGGGTGTACTTCTCGCCAAACAGAAGCCTCGCCGAGTTTGAACAATGGTTAATAGAGGTCGGGGCTCTGGTGGCAGAAGCACACCCCACCCCGGTGGTGGTGGCTGGAGACTTCAACGCACACTCACAGGCGTGGGGATCTCCAGCCACCGATAGCCGGGGTGAGTTGGTAGAGGAATGGGCGGTGTCGAATGGCTTGGTGCTGCTCAACCGAGGGTCGATCCACACGTTCGTGCGGCCAACGGGGACAGGTTGTTCCATCGTTGACCTGTCCTTCGCCAGTTCTGGCCTGGCGAGCCGCACGCGTGGTTGGAAAGTGGTCGAGGGGGTGGAGACGCTGTCGGACCATCGCTACATATGGTTCGACATCGTCGACACCGGCTCCGGGACCCCGGCGGTCGGGGACCGCCGTTCGGTTGAGGAAGGTCCGCGGTGGCGTCTGCGGACGCTGGACCGGGAACTGGCAAAGGAGGCGGCCATCGTCGAGCGATGGGCCGCGGGCGACGTTAGCCCGGACGTGGACGCGAGGGCTGGGCGGCTTTCCGGCGCCCTGACTCGCGTCTGCGATGCGGCCATGAAGAGGGCAGGGTCTGTCAAGCCGCGGCGGCGAGTGTACTGGTGGAATGAAGAGCTGGCTGGGCTGCGAACCTCAAGTCACGCAGCCCAGCGCAGGTACACTCGCCAACGCGCCCGAAGAAACAGTGACCCTGCCCGAGAAGAAGAACTACTCGCCGCATACCGGGCTGCCCGAGCTGCCCTCAGCTCGGCGATCAAGGCCGCCAAGGAGGCGGCCTGGAAGGAATGGCTCGAGAGCCTCAATCAAGATCCGTGGGGGCGCCCGTACAAAGCCGTGAGTGACAAACTCCGGCCCTGGGCGCCTCCCCTCACCAAGTCTCTCGAGCCCTCATTCGTCGGCCACGTCGTCAGTTCCCTCTTTCCTGCGCGGGAAGAGTGGGTCCCACCGCGGATGGCACCAAGCCAGACGCCGGCAGTCACAGAGGCGATGATTCCGCCCGTGTCAGATGCCGAGCTCGGGGCGGCGGTCCTCAAACTCAAAACGAGGAACCGCGCCCCCGGTCCGGATGGCATCCCTGGGCGCGTCATCGCCCTGGTCATGCCGGCGTTCGAGGAGGAGACGCTGTCTTTGTTGTCGGAGTGTTTGGCGTCGGGTAAGGTCCCGCGACAGTGGAAAACCGGGCGGCTCGTGCTGTTGAAGAAGCACGGGCGCCCGGCCGAGTCGCCGTCGGCCTATCGCCCCATCGTATTGCTCGACGAGATGAGCAAGCTGCTCGAGCGGGTGCTCGCGGCGCGTCTCGTCGGGCACCTGGAGGGGGCGGGGCCCAATCTCAATGACGGCCAGTACGGTTTTCGTCGCGGGAGGTCGACCCTGGACGCCATTTCCCGGCTCCGGGACAGCGTTGAGGAGGCGGTCGGTCGGGGGGAGGTGTTGCTGGCGGTGTCGCTCGACATCGCGAACGCCTTCAACACCATCCCCTGGCAGACCATCGCCGAGGCGCTGAGGTACCACAATGTCCCGTGGTACCTCAGGCGCATTCTCGCGGACTACTTTGTCGACCGGGCCATCTCCTATCCGGCCCGGTCGGGGGTAGTCCGCACAAATATGTCGTGCGGTGTTCCACAGGGGTCGGTTCTGGGTCCGCTCCTGTGGAACATCGGATACGATTGGGTCCTGCGCGGTGCTACTCTTCGGGGAGTCGGCGTCCTTTGTTACGCCGACGATACCCTAGTTACCGCGCGGGGCCCAGATTTTCGCGAGGCGAAAGTCCTGGCCACCGCGGGCGTTGCCCAGGTGGTCAGCCGCATCAGGGCGCTAGGACTCCAGGTGGCCCTCGAAAAGTCCGAGGCCGTTTTCTTTCACGGGCCTCGGCGAGGGCCACCTCGAGATTGTCAGATTGTGGTGAGCGGCACCCCCATCGCTGTCGGGTCGAGTATTAAGTATCTTGGTTTGGTACTCGACAGCCGATGGGGCTTCGTCGAGCACTTCCGGCGTTTGTCGCCAAAGTTATTGTCGTACGCCGGAAGGCTGGCGAGGCTGCTCCCCAATCGGGGAGGCCCAAATAGTGCATGCCGTCGCCTCTACGACGGTGTAGTGCGCTCAAAGGCGTTGTATGGAGCGCCCATCTGGGCGCACGCCCTCTGCGCCAAGACAATTCCGCTGCTGCGGCGTCCGCAGCGGTCGATTGCGCAGAGGGCGGCACGAGCGTACTGCACCGTCTCCTACGAGGCGGCGTGCATAATTGCAGGAAGCCTCCCTTGGGATCTCGAGGCTGGAGTCCTCAAAAGTGTTTATGAGGAAAGCGCCCTGGTGCGTAGAAATGGTGGACGGCCCCTTCCGGACGAGATCGACCGCTGGAGACAGTCGGCTCGCGACGATCTCTTCCGGAAGTGGGCCGAGAGGTTGGTAGGCCCCTCAGTTAGCCCCCGGCTCGTGGGGGCTGTCCGGCCCGTCCTGCGGGCTTGGGTAGAGAGGGCACACGGAGCGCCGACATTTCACCTCAGTCAGCTCCTCACAGGGCATGGCGTATTCGCCAAGTACCTGTGGGAGGTGGCTGGGGTGGAGCCGGACCCCGTGTGTCGCCACTGCTCAAGTGGCGTCGTGGACACGGCGGAGCACACACTCGCCGTGTGCCCGGCGTGGGACGGGCCGCGTATCGCCCTTACGGGCCTTGTCGGTGTAAATTTGTCGCTGCCGGCTGTGGTGCAAGCCATGGTCGGCAGCCAACAGTGTTGGGCCGCCGTCGCCTCGTTTGCTAGCGAGGTGATGGCGGCGAAACGAGAGGAGTTGCGGGTGCGGGAGCGTACGGGACAGACGCTCCCGCCCCGCCGTCCGGTTCGGGGGCGTCGACGTGCTGATTACATGCGCGCCCCCGAATAGTGTCTGGCCGTGGGCGGAAGGTCGGGGGACCCCGCCCAACTGGCCACTTGGCGACGGGCACCCTTTCTGTGTTCCAGGGGGTGCCCACTTTTTTGCGCACGCCCGTACCGGCCGCTCTCACCTCCTCTGCTTACAGAGGAGCGCTCGAGAGCGGTGGAGGTGCGGGCTAGTTCTTCAGCTCCTTAGGGAGCTCCGGGGTGGTCGCTTATCGACCGCCCCGAGACGGACCCCTCCGTTCTGGGGTGCCCCTTGCCGGCTCGCAGTGATTTAACCTCAGGCCTACCCTGCGAGTCGGTTTTAAGGTGAGGCGGAACACCGCGGGGTTTAGTGGGTAGGACGGCCCTCTCTCTCGGGCCGGGAGCCCCACACACCGTCCCTGCTGCCCCCGCAGTAGGGATGACGGTGCGTAAATGCATTCCCCGCGAAAACAACAAAAACCAGTCTTATTCGACATCTGTCCGAGACCGCATGCGATTTCAAAGCGCTCCGCAGTTTAAAATACAAAAAAGTGGGTTTTTCTGACGCGATCATCAAGTGTGATACACCAAAAGTTGCGCCTTGCTGTGCCGCATACGCGTGTGTAAAGTGCTTTAGTCACGCGAGTGCTTCGAGAAAGTTATTCTCGAAATTAAACCAAATTAGAGGTTATTTTATGAAAAATTGTGCAGTTTTTTGCTGATAACATTGGCAAAACGTGGAAATTCAGTGATTAAGAAGTGTTTCGGGGTGTTGCTTGCTGCCAGTCATCGACTTCTGCTACCAGATTTTCCGGAAAAGCAACAGTTTTTCTGGAAAACCAATTTGAAAAAATTTTTTCAAGCACGTGGTGACCACGAGGTCGGTGAAGGAGTCAGCCCAGCGACCTCGAATTCGGCCTGAAGAAGTAGGACATTTAGGAGACCAAGAAACTTCAAAAAGAAAAATTTTAGGTCTGATACTTTTTAATTATTTTAATTATAAAGATATAAACTTTGACATCAAATAAATTGAGAACCAGGAGTTGTTAAGAAAATCTGCAACTGCACGTCGTTGCGCGCTCATTAGAGGAACAGATTGAAGACAAAATTAAAATTTTTGGACATTGAATTTGGAAATGAGAATTGAAAAAGTAAAATTTTTAGTTTTTTGAAAAAATTCTGTTGAAAATCTTGAAGAAATTTATTGTAATAATATGTGCATGTAAATATAAGATTTTATACGTATTTTAAAATTTTTTGTGTATTTTTATCATTTTTAGTTTCGGAGCTATTGATTTTTTAATGTTTTTTACTTATAATTCGAAAAATAATAATAAATATATGTTTTTGACGGCGGAATCTAGTTAGCTGAGGCCTTTGCAACACATTAAAGCCCAAACTTGGGCCCTCTAGCCCTAAAACCCAGAGTTTTTGTAAAATCCGCCATTTTGTTTTAGGTTTTTGTAATTTTCAAATTGGAATAGCTCCGAAACAGATTGTCCTAGCGCGTTGGGATTTTCAATGCAGTGAGGTCCGTAACGATATCTACATTACTAGATAGGAGGGGGGGCATTTGGAGGAAAATTTTTATTTTCAATTCAAACCCACCCAGGAAGGTAGAATAAGTGAAGCCAAGCTTTCCAAAGAAAACCGGAGTCGTCTACGACCATTGGTTGCCGAGAAACCGGCTTTTAAAGTTTGGTTTTGACAGCTCGGCGGCCATCTTGGCTTTAGTAAAACCACTGTATCTCCTCAACGCGTTGAGATAGAAAATCCTAGTTTTCAGTAGTAGGTTTGGAGGATTGAGAGCTACCTGCTTCTCGAATTTGGTGTGAATTGGAGCAAAAAAAATTTTTGGGGGGCCGAAAGGCACTCGGCGAGGTAGAGGGGGTCGAGACGACCAGGGCAAACCCAAATTTGGCTGGTCTGCGACGTCTGGGACCGGAGATACGGACGATCGAAGTTCGACGTTGACAGCTTAGCCGCCATCTTGAAAAACTTTGATCGTCCGTAGTTTTGGAACGGGGCGTCGTAGAGGAGTGTGGTTTTCTCTGGGCGACTCGGCGGCCTCTGCCCTACCGGAAGGGGGGAGTCTGAAGGGTTTTGGGGACAAAAAATTTTTTGAGTCAAAAAAGGCTACCGGGGGTTAGGTCTCGTCGCGCTCTCAAAGATTAACCCAAGCACGGGCAAAATCGACCCGGTAGTTCGGGAGATACGGGGGTTTTTGAAAAACCATTCGGCCATTTTGAAAAATTTTGAGCCCCTGTTTCTCCGGAACCCCTCGGGTTAGTGGCAACGTGTTTGGGTTCGTTGGAAAGGGCTCGACGGGGGCTATCAACTGGGCCTCTCTACACGTCTCTACATAGAGCGTGTAGAGTTTGGGGTAAAAATTTGTATTTTCAATTTGGTTTTTGGCAAAATTTAGACGGGCAAGGCTCCCAGCGTAGTAAATAATACAGTTTTAGCATTCGAATCCTTGTTTGAACGCGAAATAATTTAAGACTAAGCCCATTTTGGCTACTTTTAATTATTGTAGTAGTATAAGCACTTAGTTTAGGACTAGCGCCCCTATTGGCCTTCTTAGCTATAAGTAAGACGTAGCTGAGCTACAAAGTACAAGTGTAGAGCACACCTGCACTTGTATAATATTCAGCCGATCTTTATCGGAGCATATAGTATATTAAGACTGGGCCCACTGTGGCCACTATTAGATATACTTGTAATTTAAACCAATTAGGTTAAGACTAGAGCCCCTATTGGCCACTTTAGTTGTAAATAAAAGACGTAGTTGAGCTACAATAATACGTGTGTAGAGCTTACCTACACCTATTCATAAGTTACAATCGGCATAATAACAAATTGAGTGACTAAATACGGCATCGGTTAATCGCCTTACTGCAAATACACTACATTCACAACACATCCAGGTGACAGACACACACAATACCAACCCATTCACAAAACGTACACACGCACAGATACATACACTCACACGCACACACTAACAACACTCACCTCCTTCTGAACTGGATCTGTTGGGTACACCGTGCCGATTGATAGGTACCTGAAATAGAGAAAAGAGTATATTAGTCGATTTTAACAAATTTACATTTTTAACCCCCTTTTTACAACTTATACAAACCTTTAGTGACGTCTTAATGTCTAATTAATATAATTTATCTATACACTGATAAATAAATAAACCATCGCAAACATGATCAGGAGTCCCCTAAATAAACCAAAAAGCTCCTCTGCGGAGTCTACAATGGCAACCCAGACAAAAACGAGAAGTCCAGTAGCGGCCGCCAAAACTGCAAAAACTGTCAGAAAAAGCATAGAGGACATAGAAACCCGGAAAAGCCTAGAAGATACCACCTTCACGTCCTCAAAAGATACCAAGGCCGGAGCACCGGGACTAAGAACTGGACAAGTACCCGCCGCTCCAACCTCTAAGAGGATTGGAGACAAAATATCGGCAGCTCTTCCGCTGCAAGTCCCCAAAAATAAATATGCGGCTGCAATTGATAGCCATAGAAAAATTAAAGACGGCTGTAAAGAGTCCAAAAATATTAAGAGGGAGATAAGAATAGAAATAGAAGAACACGTTGATTTACTCTTGGCTATCATTAAGAGCTATGAATTAGAAAAGGAGAGCTTAGAAGAAAGGGACAAGGTGGGACCAGTGATAGAAATAGCTACTGAGAAAAATAGAAAGGGAAATGCTGAAACAAGCATAATAAATAAAATAGAAGAAAACACAAAACTTCTCAGGGAAAATAATAAGATGCTAAGTGAAATAAAAGGAAAACTGGAAAAGTCAGAGGAGCTACAACCTAGAGTGTCCTATGCGGGTGTATTGGCGGGTGCTCCGAAGCTCGGTCCTCCGGAGCACACGGCACTACATTCCATAGTGGTCACATCTAAAGATGAAAACGAAACAGGGGAAGAAATTATGGATACTCTTAGAAAGGCGGCAAGAGAGGATGATGAATGGATTAGGGTAGAGCGCGTAAGAAAGGCTAAGGATAGGAAAGTTGTTATAGGATATAGGACCAAAGAAGAAAGGGACCTAGCCAAAAATAGATTATCGTCAAAAGCAGAAAAATTAAATGTAGAGGAGGTCAAAAATAAAGACCCCCTACTGATACTCTACAATGTTCTAAAAATATATAAGGATGAAGAAATACTGTCATTAGTGCGGCAACAAAACAAAAATATTTTTAGAGAAATGGATCCACAAAACGACAGAATAACTGTCAAATATAAAAGATCAGCCCGAAACGCGCTCACCCACCACATTGTCTTACAAGTGTCTCCACAAATCTGGAGCAGAACACTAGAACAAGGGAAACTGCATATCGATATTCAACCAGTTAGAGCGGCGGACCAGTCACCACTCGTGCAGTGTTCCCTGTGTCTCAGTTACGGGCACAGTAGAAGATTCTGTAAGGAGACCGAACCCAAGTGCACCCATTGTGGTGAATTGCACATAAGGGCAGAATGCCCAAACTGGAGAACAGGGGTGGAACCCACTTGCTGTAATTGTTTAGCAGCCAAATCAGAGTCCACGGGTCATGGAGCATTCAGCCCAAACTGCCCAGTAAGACGCAAATGGGAAACTATAGCACGATCAACCACCCAATACCAGTGCTAACGGCGTCTCCGTGAAAGACCCACAATACAGGATGCTACAAATTAACCTCCAAAGGATGAAATTAGCCACCGAAGAACTGATGATAGAAGCGACCAAACGTCGGGCGTCTGTAGCTTTACTGCAGGAGCCATACGTCGGCAAAGGAAGTCGAATGAGGGGATATCAGGGAGTCCGACTATACCAGGGCGCCGGTAATGGAGACGGGACTGTTAAGGCAGTAATAGCTGTCTTTGACCACGATCTCGATGTTATACAGTACCCAGAACTCACCACAGACAACATCGTTGTGGTGGGAATCCGGACCAGAGCCTGGGAATTCTATGTGGTGTCCCTATACTTCGAACCGAATTTGCCTTTGGGACCTTATCTAAAGCATTTAAATACGATAGTCCGGAAGTTCGCATATAGGCGGCTCATCATTGGAGGAGACGCGAACGCAAAAAGCACCTGGTGGGGCAGCCCTATCGAGAATGAAAGAGGGGAACACTTCATGGGAAACCTTGTAGAGATGGGACTGAACGTACTCAACAACGGAGATACGCCCACCTTCGACACCATAAGAGGAGGCAAACGATACCACAGCTACGTGGATATAACGGCCTGCACCAGTGATCTTCTAGGCGTTGTTTATGGGTGGAGAGTAGATGAGAATCTGGTGAACTCCGATCACAACGGCTTGATATTCAACATGAATTTGGAAAGATCAAAAGGAACTCAAATTGAGCGTACCACAAGACTCTACAACACGCGGAAGGCTGACTGGTCAGTCTTCAAGGAGAAGATGTCTCAGTCCCTTACCGACCGTGGGATTACTGTGGAAACTGTAAAGAACACCAGCAACAAGGAGGAATTGGAGATAGTTCTCAATGAATATACTGGAGCCATACAAGAAGCGTGCTCGGATAGTATACCGAAGAAGAAAAATAGGGAGTGCCTTACCATGCCGTGGTGGTCGGAGAGACTAGCCACCCTAAAAAGGGAAGTTAAAACGAAAAAACGGCGCATCAGAAATGCAGCGCCAATTCGAAGAGAGTGGGTGGTATCACAATACCTACTTGCGAAAGCCACCTATGAGTCGGAGGTGAAAACTGCCCAGACGGAAAGCTGGAAAAGCTTCTGCGAGAGGCAGGACACTGAAGGGGTCTGGGAGGGTATTTATCGGGTAATAGGAAGATCCACAGCAAGGGAAGAGGATCAGCCATTGATCGATAATGGTCGCTGGCTGGATGCGAAAGGATCCGCGAAATTACTCGCCGAGGCCTTTTACCCGGAAGATCGAGTAGAAGAAGACGATGCTGAACACTCCAATACACGCACTCAGGCCAGACACGCGAACGATACGAGCCATGATGAGAATGACCCGCCGTTCACTTTTGGTGAATTGTTCAGTGCGTTGAAGAGTTTCAACCCGAAAAAGGCGCCCGGTGCAGATGGCTTCACTGCAGATATCTGTGCTCACGCGGTGAATTGCAATTCGGCGGTATTCCTGGAACTGCTCAACAGATGCCTCGAACTTCAATGCTTCCCAAAGATTTGGAAGGAGGCAGTTGTGGTAGTTCTCAGGAAGCCCGGTAAAGACTCGTATAGTATCCCAAAATCTTATAGGCCGATAGGACTACTGCCTGTACTCGGAAAACTGTACGAGAAAATGCTAATAGGCCGCCTCAAGTTTTATCTAGTGCCTAGACTGAGTACTCACCAATATGGCTTTATGCCACAACGGAGCACTGAGGACTCCCTCTATAACTTGCTGTGCCATATACGCGATAGACTTAATGCTAAGAAAATTGTTGTATTGGTATCACTGGATATAGAGGGAGCCTTTGACAGTGCATGGTGGCCAGCCATAAGAGTTAGATTGGCAGAAGAAAAGTGCCCGGTGAACTTGAGGAGAGTTGTGAGCAGTTACCTCAGCGAAAGAGTAGTGCGCGTCAGATATGCAGGTGAAGAATATAAAAGAGAGATGCAGAAGGGCTGTGTCCAGGGTTCGATTGGTGGCCCCTTGATGTGGAATCTGCTACTCGATCCGCTGCTTAAAAGCTTGGAGCATAGAGGGGACTACGTTCAGGCTTTTGCCGATGATGTGATCCTGTTATTTGATGGTGATACAGGCCACGAAATGGAGGGTCGAATAAATGACACCCTCGAACATATTCGGGCGTGGGGAGTTCGAAACAAACTCAGGTTCGCGCCACAAAAAACCAACGCGATGATCGTAACGCGCAAACTTAAATATGACAACCCGCGCCTCAGCATGGGTGGGGTTCCCCCTCCGTTCTGGGGTGCCCCTTGCCGGCTCGCAGTGATTTAACCTCAGGCCTACCCTGCGAGTCGGTTTTAAGGTGAGGCGGAACACCGCGGGGTTTAGTGGGTAGGACGGCCCTCTCTCACGGGCCGGGAGCCCCACACACCGTCCCTGCTGCCCCCGCAGCAGGGATGACGGTGCGTAAAAGCATTCCCCGCGAAAACAAAAAAAAAAAAAAAAAAAAAAAAAAACCTGCCAAAGTTATTGTCGTACGCCGGAAGGCTGGCGAGGCTGCTCCCCAATCGGGGAGGCCCAAATAGTGCATGCCGTCGCCTCTACGACGGTGTAGTGCGCTCAAAGGCGTTGTATGGAGCGCCCATCTGGGCGCACGCCCTCTGCGCCAAGACAATCCCGCTGCTGCGGCGTCCGCAGCGGTCGATTGCGCAGAGGGCGGCACGAGCGTACTGCACCGTCTCCTACGAGGCGGCGTGCCTAATTGCAGGAAGTCTCCCCTGGGATCTCGAGGCTGGAGTCCTCAAAAGTGTATACGAGGAGAGCGCCCTGGTGCGAAGTAACGGTGGACGGCCCCTTCCGGACGAGATCGACCGCTGGAGACAGTCGGCTCGCGACGATCTCTTCCGGAAGTGGGCCGAGAGGTTGGTAGGCCCCTCAGTTAGCCCCCGGCTCGTGGGGGCTGTCCGGCCCGTCCTACGTGCTTGGGTAGAGGGGGCACACGGAGCGCCGACATTTCACCTCAGTCAGCTCCTCACAGGGCATGGCGTATTCGCCAAGTACCTGTGGGAGGTGGCTGGGGTGGAGCCGGACCCCGTGTGTCGTCACTGCTCAAGTGGCGTCGTGGACACGGCGGAGCACACACTCGCCGTGTGCCCGGCGTGGGACGGGCCGCGTATCGCCCTTACGGGCCTTGTCGGTGTAAATTTGTCGCTGCCGGCTGTGGTGCAAGCCATGGTCGGCAGCCAACAGTGTTGGGCCGCCGTCGCCTCGTTTGCTAGCGAGGTGATGGCGGCGAAACGAGAGGAGTTGCGGGTGCGGGAGCGTACGGGACAGACACTCCCGCCCCGCCGTCCGGTTCGGGGGCGCAGACGTGCTAATTACATGCGCGCCCCCGAATAGTGTCTGGCCGTGGGCGGAAGGTCGGGGGACCCCGCCCAACTGGCCACTTGGCGACGGGCACCCTTTCTGTGTTCCAGGGGGTGCCCACTTTTTTGCGCACGCCCGTACCGGCCGCTCTCACCTCCTCTGCTTACAGAGGAGCGCTCGAGAGCGGTGGAGGTGCGGGCTAGTTCTTCAGCTCCTTAGGGAGCTCCGGGGTGGTCGCTTATCGACCGCCCCGAGACGGACCCCTCCGTTCTGGGGTGCCCCTTGCCGGCTCGCAGTGATTTAACCTCAGGCCTACCCTGCGAGTCGGTTTTAAGGTGAGGCGGAACACCGCGGGGTTTAGTGGGTAGGACGGCCCTCTCTCTCGGGCCGGGAGCCCCACACACCGTCCCTGCTGCCCCCGCAGCAGGGATGACGGTGCGTAAATGCATTCCCCGCGAAAACAAAAAAAAAAAAACCTAACCTAACCTGCGATGTCGGGGGTGCTAGGTCGGGGAACCTCCACGTTGGCGGTTCAGTTTCCTATCCCCCCCGGGGACCGCCCGGGTGGGAGTGGAAACTGGGCTTTGCTGGTGCACCCTGGAGCATCGGCTAATGGGCGCAGTCTTCAGTACTGTGTGTGTTAACCAATGTACCAATAACCCGACAGTCGACCCCATGTCGTGGGGGTCGTAGTGTGGCAGGCCTGCAAGGCCTGCGAAATTGTGAAAGCTCCCGGACTGGCCGGTAGTAGCGCTTCGTTTTCGTCCTTCGTTCTCGTTGTCGTTACTCCCGGCTTCGGCCGGTTGCAGCTCTGTGTTGCCGTTGGGTGGACGTGCAGCTGACCCCATTGCACGAGGGGGTCGTGGCATGGTTGGCCTGCAAGGCCTACGGTATTTGTGACCGCTCCCGGCCTGCCCGGTAGAAGCATCACATCGTTGGTGTCGCTCCCGGCCACGGCCGGTAGTAGCGAGGTTTTGTGGTGTGGACGCGTAGGCTGTCTGCTCGCGCAGGGGCCTACAGGCATTCGTGCCAGCGTCGGAGTTGGGGAGGGCTAGCCCCCCTCCTCGCATTTCGTAATCTCCGGGGTCTTCGCAACAATCCAACTGGTGGCACCAGTTGGTACGCGGTGGTCCTGGGGACCGAAGGGCTTGCCTTCATTGGCCGGCCCGCGACACGGAAAAGTCTATAACATCCGACAGCGAAGTCGTTAAAACCTGTGGGGCACCTGGAGCACCCCACAGTATCTATCCCGCTCCCTGGAATGAGCGTCACCCAGGGAGTCGACTCTCTTCGTCTCATACTCGTGGGATTAAAAATGGCATTTAATAACAATAAAATTAGTAACCGATCGATCTTCTCCCCTTGTGGGAGACAAACTAACGAAACTGGCGCGACAATGGACTCTGACTTGCTAAACGTTGAGGCTGTCGAAGAGGTGAGGCCCGGAACTCCGGTTCCAGGCCTCAAGGAACTGCGGGTGTCGGTGTCGCGGTGCGACACACCGCCGCGCAGAGTATGTGGAGACCTGCTGCTGTCGGATTCCGACAGCAGTGTGGTCTCGATGATAGAGGTGTCTCCTGGTCCCTCCCCCTCCCTGTTTTCCCGGCTGTGGCGCAAGCGCCGGAACTCGGGGTCGGAGGGGGACAGTGAGGAGTCGGCTGGTACCGGTTCTGCCCGGGGCCAGCCCGGTAAGCGAGGCCGCGGTCGCCCCCCAACAACGGGGCAATACGTGGGCCTCGCCAAGGCGAAGGCCGAATTGAACGCGGCCAAGGAGCGGGAGCTAGAGCTCCAAGCTGAGGAGGAGCTCGCCGAGGAGCTCCGAAGGAGGGAGGAGAGGCGACTCTCCTTCCTTCGCAAGTCCCCTGCTCCAGTGGAGTCATCGACTGTTTCTGCTTCGGACCTCAGGGCCGAGCAATTGGAAAAGGCGGTCGAGGAGGCGGTGGAGGCGATCCGATCCATCGCCCACAAGTCCTCACGTCTAAAGGGTCAAAGTGTTCAGGGCCTGAGGTCCGCTGCAGGGTCCATAATGGAGCACGTGCGGGAGTTGCGGGCCCGCACGGAAACTGAAGAGAATGCCCGCCTGCAGCGCGAGTTAGCTGCCCTGCGGGCGGAGGTTGAAATCTTGAAGAAGCAGGCGAGTGCCCCGCCGTCGATGTCGCGCGAGGAGGTTCTCTTCCTCCTGGATGCGCGCTTCGACGGCATCGGAGATCGCCTGCTCCCGGAGCCGCGATTGCGCCCGCCGCTGCAGGCGGATATTCGCAACGCCGCCCGCGCAAAAGAAAGCTCCACCGTCGGTGCTCGCAAAGCACCCTCCCGACTGTCCGGCACTTCTGGCGTTGTCGCTGGTGCCGCCCGCCTTCAGACCGCTGGCGCCGCTGCCGCCGCGCGTCCCTCTGTCCACGTCTCCGGCACTTCGTTGGAGCAGACGGAGGCTCCTTCAGCCGCTTCGCCGGCTCCCTCTCTCTCTTCAGGAAAAAAGAAGAAGGCCGGCAAGCGGAAAAAGAAGAGCGCTGCGGCCCGAGAGGCTGAGGCGGCGCGCCAGGAGCGTCTGCAGCCCGCACTCACGCCTCAACCTCTAACTGAGGCGTGGAATGTGGTGGCTGGGCGCCCAAAGAAGGCGTCGGCGGCCAAACCGCCAGCGACGAAGTCTGCACCGGCGCCCGCTAAGGCGCCTGCCGTGGGGAAGCGCGCCCCTAAACTCCGAGCCCCGCGTACCGCTGCAGTGGTGATAACGCTGCAGCAGGACGCGGTAAAGAGGGGCGTTACATACGCCTCCAAATTAGCCGAGGCGGAAGAGAAGGTTGACCTCAAAGGCCTTGGCATTGGAGGCTTACGCTTCCGCACGGCGGCCACTGGAGGCCGCATTTTGGAAGTGGCGGGCGCCGAAAGGTGCGAAAAGGCTGACGCCCTGGCCGACAAATTGAGGTCGGCCCTGGGAGAGGATGTCCGTATCGCCAGGCCGGAGAGGTGCGCAGAGCTGCGCATCTCCGGTCTAGGCGACGCGGCCACAAAGGAAGTGGTTGCGCGGGTGGTGGCGGACGTAGGAGGGTGCGCCACCACCAGTGTTGTCGTTGGCGACATTGTCCGCCAAGTAGGTAGGGAGGGCACGGCGTGGGTAAAATGCCCGATCGCGGCGGCCAAAAAAGTGACAGACGGTCGCCCTCTGACGATCGGATGGTCCCGCGTCCGTGCGGTCCTCTTGGAGGCCAGGCCTCAGCGGTGTTTCCGCTGTCTGGAGGTGGGGCACGTAGGAGCCCGGTGCGCTGCGGGAGTGGACCGCAGCGCACTTTGTTTTCGTTGTGGGCAGTCCGGTCACAAGTCGGCCGGCTGTTCAGCCGAATATAATTGTCCCATCTGCGCGGCGGCGGGAACTTCCGCAGCGCACCGCCTGGGTGCAAAAACCTGCTTGGCGGCTTCCAAAAAGCGGACACGTCGTGGTGGTGCTGGACGTAAGCGCCCGCCCACCCAGGTGGCGGAGGAGGAAAGTATGGACATCGCCCAAAACTAAATGGCTCCCATCTCGGTGCTGCAGGCCAACGTCGGTAACTGTGCGGCGGCCCAAGATCTGCTGCTTCAGTCTGTCGCACAGTTACAGGCGACTGTGGCTATAGTCGCCGAACCGTACGCGGTCCGCGCCCGCGACAACTGGGCTGGCAGCCGCGACGAGTTGGTGGCTATCGTCTCCCAGCGGGGTGCTTTTGATAGGGTGCTCCAGGGACGCGGTTGCGTCCTCGCGCTGCTGGGAGACGTTGCAGTAGTCGGGGTGTACTTCTCGCCCAACAGAAGCCTCGCTGAGTATGAGCGTTGGTTGATTGAGGTCGGGGCTCTGTTGGCAGAAGCGCACCCCACCCCGGTGGTGGTAGCTGGAGATTTCAACGCACACTCACGGGCGTGGGGATCTCCAGAAACCGATAGCCGGGGTGAGATGGTCGAGGAATGGGCGGTGTCCAATGGCTTGGTGCTGCTCAACCGAGGGTCGGTCCACACGTTCGTGCGGCGAACGGGGACGGGTCGTAGTATAATCGACCTGTCCTTTGCCAGTTCTGGCCTGGCTAGCCGCACACGTGGTTGGAGGGTGATCGAGGGGGTGGAGACGATGTCGGATCATCGCTACATATGGTTCGACATCGTCGACGCCGGCTCGGAGACCCCGGCGGTCGGGGACCGCCGTTCGGTTGAGGAAGGTCCGCGGTGGCGTCTGCGGACGCTGGACCGGGAACTGGCGAAGGAGGCGGCCATCGTCGAGCGATGGGCCGCAGGTGACGACGTTAGCCCGGACGTGGACGCGAGGGCTGGGCGGCTTTCCGGCGCCCTGACTCGCGTCTGCGATGCGGCGATGAAGAGGGCGGGGCCTGTTCGGCCGCGAAAGCGAGTGTATTGGTGGAATGATGAGTTGGCAGGGCTGCGTACTTCATGCCACGCAGCCCAGCGTAGGTACACTCGCTGTCGCGGTCGAGGAAACAGTGATCCTGCCCAAGAAGAAGAGCTGCTCGCCGCATACCGGGCTGCCCGAGCTGCCCTCAGCTCGGCGATCAAGGCCGCCAAGGAGGCGGCCTGGAAGGAGTGGCTCGAGAGCCTAAATGAAGATCCGTGGGGGCGCCCGTACAAAGCCGTGAGCGACAAACTCCGGCCCTGGGCGCCTCCCCTCACAAAGTCTCTCGAGCCCTCATTCGTCGGCCACGTTGTCAGTTCCCTCTTCCCTGCGCGGGAAGAGTGGGTCCCACCGCGGATGGCACCAAGCCAGACGCCGGCAGACACAGAGGCGATGATTCCGCCCGTGTCGGATGCCGAGCTCGGGGCGGCGGTCCTTAAACTCAAAATGAGGAACCGCGCCCCCGGTCCGGATGGCATTCCTGGGCGCGTCATCGCTCTGGTTATGCCGGCGTTCGAGGAGGAGACGCTGTCTTTGTTGTCGGAGTGTGTGGCGTCGGGTAAGGTCCCGCGACAGTGGAAAACCGGGCGTCTCGTGCTGTTGAAGAAGCACGGGCGCCCGGCCGAGTCGCCGTCGGCCTACCGCCCCATCGTATTGCTCGACGAGATGAGCAAGCTGCTCGAGCGGGTGCTCGCGGCGCGTCTCGTCGGGCACCTGGAGGGGGCGGGGCCCAATCTCAATGACGGCCAGTACGGTTTTCGTCGCGGGAGGTCGACCCTGGACGCCATTTCCCGGCTCAGGGACAGCGTCGAGGAGGCGGTCGGTCGGGGGGAGGTGTTGCAGGCGGTGTCGCTCGACATCGCGAACGCCTTCAACACCATCCCCTGGCAGACCATCGCCGAGGCGCTGAGGTACCACAATGTCCCGTGGTACCTCAGACGCATTCTTGCGGACTACTTTGTCGACCGGGCCATCTCCTATCCGGCCCGGTCGGGAGTAGTCCGCACAAATATGTCGTGCGGTGTTCCACAGGGGTCGGTTCTGGGTCCGCTCCTGTGGAACATCGGATATGATTGGGTCCTGCGCGGTGCTACTCTTCGGGGAGTCGGCGTCCTCTGTTACGCCGACGATACCCTAGTTACCGCGCGGGGCCCAGATTTTCGCGAGGCGAAAGTCCTGGCCACCGCGGGCGTTGCCCAGGTGGTCAGCCGCATCAGGGCGCTGGGACTCCAGGTGGCCCTCGAAAAGTCCGAGGCCGTTTTCTTTCACGGGCCTCGGCGAGGGCCACCTCGAGATTGTCAGATTGTGGTGAGCGGCACCCCCATCGCTGTCGGGTCGAGTATTAAGTATCTTGGTTTGGTACTCGACAGCCGATGGGGCTTCGTCGAGCACTTCCGGCGTCTGTCGCCAAAGTTGTTGTCGTACGCCGGAAGGCTGGCGAGGCTGCTCCCCAATAGGGGAGGCCCAAATAGTGCATGCCGTCGCCTCTATGACGGTGTAGTGCGCTCAAAGGCGTTATATGGAGCGCCCATCTGGGCGCACGCCCTCTGCGCCAAGACAATTCCGCTGCTGCGGCGTCCGCAGCGGTCGATTGCGCAGAGGGCGGCACGAGCGTACTGCACCGTCTCCTACGAGGCGGCGTGCCTAATTGCAGGAAGCCTCCCTTGGGATCTCGAGGCTGGAGTCCTCAAAAGTGTTTATGAGGAAAGCGCCCTGGTGCGTAGAAATGGTGGACGGCCCCTTCCGGACGAGATCGACCGCTGGAGACAGTCGGCTCGCGACGATCTCTTCCGGAAGTGGGCCGAGAGGTTGGTAGGCCCCTCAGTTAGCCCCCGGCTCGTGGGGGCTGTCCGGCCCGTCTTGCGGGCTTGGGTGGAGAGGGCACACGGAGCGCCGACATTTCACCTCAGTCAGCTCCTCACAGGGCATGGCGTATTCGCCAAGTACCTGTGGGAGGTGGCTGGGGTGGAGCCGGACCCCGTGTGTCGCCACTGCTCAAGTGGCGTCGTGGACACGGCGGAGCACACACTCGCCGTGTGCCCGGCGTGGGACGGGCCGCGTATCGCCCTTACGGGCCTTGTCGGAGTTGATTTGTCGCTGCCGGCTGTGGTGCAAGCCATGGTCGGCAGCCAACAGTGTTGGGCCGCCGTCGCCTCGTTTGCTAGCGAGGTGATGGCGGCGAAACGTGAGGAGTTGCGGGTGCGGGAGCGTACGGGACAGACGCTCCCGCCCCGCCGTCCGGTTCGGGGGCGTCGACGTGCTGATTACATGCGCGCCCCCGAATAGTGTCTGGCCGTGGGCGGAAGGTCGGGGGACCCCGCCCAACTGGCCACTTGGCGACGGGCACCCTTTCTGTGTTCCAGGGGGTGCCCACTTTTTTGCGCACGCCCGTACCGGCCGCTCTCACCTCCTCTGCTTACAGAGGAGCGCTCGAGAGCGGTGGAGGTGCGGGCTAGTTCTTCAGCTCCTTAGGGAGCTCCGGGGTGGTCGCTTATCGACCGCCCCGAGACGGACCCCTCCGTTCTGGGGTGCCCCTTGCCGGCTCGCAGTGATTTAACCTCAGGCCTACCCTGCGAGTCGGTTTTAAGGTGAGGCGGAACACCGCGGGGTTTAGTGGGTAGGACGGCCCTCTCTCACGGGCCGGGAGCCCCACACACCGTCCCTGCTGCCCCCGCAGCAGGGATGACGGTGCGTAAATGCATTCCCCGCGAAAACAAAAAAAAAAAAAACCTGCGATGTCGGGGTGCTAGGTCGGGGAACCTCCACGTTGGCGGTTCAGTTTCCTATCCCCCCCGGGGACCGCCCGGGTGGGAGTGGAAACTGGGCTTTGCTGGTGCACCCTGGAGCATCGGCTAATGGGCGCAGTCTTCAGTACTGTGTGTGTTAACCAATGTACCAATATCCCGACAGTCGACCCCATGTCGTGGGGGTCGTAGTGTGGCAGGCCTGCAAGGCCTGCGAAATGGTGAAAGCTCCCGGCCTGGCCGGTAGTAGCGCTTCGTTTTCGTCCTTCGTTCTCGTTGTCGTTACTCCCGGCTTCGGCCGGTTGCAGCTCTGTGTTGCCGTTGGGTGGACGTGCAGCTGACCCCATTGCACGAGGGGGTCGTGGTATGGTTGGCCTGCAAGGCCTACGGTATTTGTGACCGCTCCCGGCCTGCCCGGTAGAAGCATCTTATCGTTGGTGTCGCTCCCGGCCACGGCCGGTAGTAGCGAGGTTTTGTGGTGTGGACGCGTAGGCTGTCTGCTCGCGCAGGGGCCTACAGGCATTCGTGCCAGCGTCGGAGTTGGGGAGGGCTAGCCCCCCTCCCCGCATTTCGTAATCTCCGGGGTCTTCGCAACAATCCAACTGGTGGCACCAGTTGGTACGCGGTGGTCCTGGGGACCGAAGGGCTTGCCTTCATTGGCCGGCCTGCGACAGGGAAAAGTCTATAACACCCGACAGCGAAGTCGTCAAAACCTGTGGGGCACCTGGAGCACCCCACTGGCGGCGCGCCAGGAGCGCCTGCCACCGCCACCCACCCCTCGGCCATTAACCGAGGCCTGGAACGTGGTGGCTGGGCGACCAAAGAAGGCGCCGGCGGCAAAGCCGCCAGCGACGAAGTCTGCACCGGCGCCCGCCAACGTGCCTGCCGTGGGGAAGCGCGCCCCTAAACTCCGCGCCCCGCGAACCGCTGCAGTGGTGATAACGCTGCAGCAGGACGCGGTAAAGAGGGGCGTTACATACGCCTCCAAGCTAGCCGAGGCGGAGCAAAAGGTTGACATCAAGAGCCTCGGCATTGGGGGCCTTCGTTTCCGCACGGCGGCCACCGGAGGTCGCATCCTTGAAGTGGCGGGCGCAGAAAGGTGCCAAAAGGCTGACACCCTCGCCGAACATCTGAGGGTGGCCCTCGGCGACGATGTCCGTGTCGCCAGGCCGGAGAAGTGCGCGGAGCTGCGCATCTCCGGTCTAGGCGACGCGGCCACAAAGGAAGTAGTTGCGCGGGTGGTGGCGGACGTAGGAGGGTGCGCCACCACCAGTGTTGTCGTTGGCGACGTTGTTCGCCAGGCAGGCAGGGAGGGCACGGCTTGGGTCAAGTGCCCGATCGCGGCGGCCAAAAAACTAACAGATGGCCGCCCTCTCACGATCGGTTGGTCCCGCGTCCGTGCGGTTCTTTTGGAGGCCAGGCCGCAGCGGTGTTTCCGCTGTCTGGAGGTGGGGCACGTAGGAGCCCGGTGCGCTGCGGGTGTAGATCGCAGCGCACTGTGTTTTCGTTGTGGGCAGCCCGGCCACAAGGCGGCCGGCTGCTCTATGGCATTTAACTGCCCCATCTGCGCGGCGGCGGGAACTGCCGCTGCGCATCGCCTGGGCGCAAAAGCCTGTCTGGCGGCGTCCATGAAGAGGAGGCGTCGGGGTGGTGCTGGACGTACGCGTCAGCCCATCCAGAACACAGAGGAGGTGATGGACATCGCCCAAAACTAAATGGCTCCCATCTCGGTACTGCAGGCCAACGTCGGTAACTGTGCGGCGGCCCAAGATCTGCTGCTTCAGTCTGTCGCACAGTTGCAGGCGACTGTGGCTATAGTCGCCGAACCGTACGCGGTCCGCGCCCGCGACAACTGGGCTGGCAGCCGCGACGAGTTGGTGGCTATCGTCTCCCAGCGGGGTGCTTTTGATAGGGTGCTCCAGGGACGCGGTTGCGTCCTCGCGCTGCTGGGAGACGTTGCAGTAGTCGGGGTGTACTTCTCGCCCAACAGAAGCCTCGCTGAGTATGAGCGTTGGTTGATTGAGGTCGGGGCTCTGTTGGCAGAAGCGCACCCCACCCCGGTGGTGGTAGCTGGAGATTTCAACGCACACTCACAGGCGTGGGGATCTCCAGAAACCGATAGCCGGGGAGAGATGGTCGAGGAATGGGCGGTGTCCAACGGCTTGGTGCTGCTCAACCGAGGGTCGGTCCACACGTTCGTGCGACGAACGGGGACGGGTCGTAGTATAATCGACCTGTCCTTTGCCAGTTCTGGCCTGGCTAGCCGCACACGTGGTTGGAGGGTGATCGAGGGGGTGGAGACGATGTCGGATCATCGCTACATATGGTTCGACATCGTCAACGCCGGCTCGGAGACCCCGGCGGTCGGGGACCGCCGTTCGGTTGAGGAAGGTCCGCGGTGGCGTTTGCGGACGCTAGACCGGGAACTGGCGAAGGAGGCGGCCATCGTCGAGCGATGGGCCGCAGGCGACGTTAGCCCGGACGTGGACGCGAGGGCTGGGCGGCTTTCCGGCGCCCTGACTCGCGTCTGCGATGCGGCGATGAAGAGGGCGGGGCCTGTTCGGCCGCGAAAGCGAGTGTATTGGTGGAATGATGAGTTGGCTGGGCTGCGTACTTCATGCCATGCAGCCCAGCGTAGGTACACTCGCCATCGCGGTCGAAGAAACAGCGATCCTGCCCAAGAAGAAGAGCTGCTCGCCGCATACCGGGCTGCCCGAGCTGCCCTATGCTCGGCAATCAAGGCCGCCAAGGAGGCGGCCTGGAAGGAGTGGCTCGAGAGCCTCAATCAAGATCCGTGGGGGCGCCCGTACAAAGCCGTGAGTGACAAACTCCGGCCCTGGGCGCCTCCCCTCACCAAGTCTCTCGAGCCCTCACTCGTCGGCCACGTCGTCAGTTCCCTCTTTCCTGCGCGGGAAGAGTGGGTCCCACCGCGGATGGCACCAAGCCAGACGCCGGCAGACACAGAGGCGATGATTCCGCCCGTGTCAGATGCCGAGCTCAGTCTTCAGTACTGTGTGTGTTAACCAATGTACCAATATCCCGACAGTCGACCCCATGTTGTGGGGGTCGCGGTGTGGCAGACCTTCAAGGCCTGCGTATTGATGTAAGCTCCCGGCCTGGCCGGTAGTAGCGCTTCGTTTACGTCCTTCGTTCTCGCTGTCGTTACTCCCGGCTTCGGCCGGTTGAAGCTCTCTGTTGCCGTTGTATGAACGTGCAGTTGACCCCATTGCACGAGGGGGTCGTGGTATGGTGGGCCTGCAAGGCCCACGGTATTTGTGACCGCTCCCGGCCTGGCCGGTTGAAGCGTTTCATCGTTGGTGTCGCTCCCGGTTCCGGCCGGTAGTAGCGAGGTTTTGTGGTGTGGACGCGTAGGCTGTCTGCTCGCGCAGGGGCCTACAGGCATTCGTGCCAGCGTCGGAGTTGGGGAGGGCTAGCCCCCCTCCTCGCGTTTCGTAATCTCCAGGGTCTTCGCAACAATCCAGCTGGTGGCACCAGATGGTACGCGATGGTCCTTGGGACCGAAGGGCTTGCCTTCATTGGCCGGCCCGCGACAGGGAAAAGTCTATAACACCCGACAGCGAAGTCGTTAAAACCTGTGGGGCACCTGGAGCACCCCACAGTATCCATCCCGCTCCCTGGAATGAGCGTCACCCAGGGAGTCGTTTTGTTTCGTCTCACTCTCACGCCATTTCCCGGCTCAGGGACAGCGTCGAGGAGGCGGTCGGTCGGGGGGAGGTGTTGCTGGCGGTGTCGCTCGACATCGCGAACGCCTTCAACACCATCCCCTGGCAGACCATCGCCGAGGCGCTGAGGTACCACAATGTCCCGTGGTACCTCAGGCGCATTCTTGCGGACTACTTTGTCGACCGGGCCATCTCCTATCCGGCCCGGTCGGGAGTAGTCCGCACAAATATGTCGTGCGGTGTTCCACAGGGGTCGGTTCTGGGTCCGCTCCTGTGGAACATCGGATATGATTGGGTCCTGCGCGGTGCTACTCTTCGGGGAGTCGGCGTCCTCTGTTACGCCGACGATACCCTAGTTACCGCGCGGGGCCCAGATTTTCGCGAGGCGAAAGTCCTGGCCACCGCGGGCGTTGCCCAGGTGGTCAGACGCATCAGGGCGCTAGGACTCCAGGTGGCCCTTGAAAAGTCCGAGGCCGTTTTCTTTCACGGGCCTCGGCGAGGGCCACCTCGAGATTGTCAGATTGTGGTGAGCGGCACCCCCATCGCTGTCGGGTCGAGTATTAAGTATCTTGGTTTGGTACTCGACAGCCGATGGGGCTTCGTCGAGCACTTCCGGCGTCTGTCGCCAAAGTTATTGTCGTACGCCGGAAGGCTGGCGAGGCTGCTCCCCAATCGGGGAGGCCCAAATAGTGCATGCCGTCGCCTCTACGACGGTGTAGTGCGCTCAAAGGCGTTGTATGGAGCGCCCATCTGGGCGCACGCCCTCTGCGCCAAGACAATCCCGCTGCTGCGGCGTCCGCAGCGGTCGATTGCGCAGAGGGCGGCACGAGCGTACTGCACCGTCTCCTACGAGGCGGCGTGCCTAATTGCAGGAAGTCTCCCCTGGGATCTCGAGGCTGGAGTCCTCAAGAAGGTGTATGAAGAGAGCGCCCTGGTGCGAAGTAACGGTGGACGGCCCCTTCCGGACGAGATCGACCGCTGGAGACAGTCGGCTCGCGACGATCTCTTCCGGAAGTGGGCCGAGAGGTTGGTAGGCCCCTCAGTTAGCCCCCGGCTCGTGGGGGCTGTCCGGCCCGTCCTGCGGGCTTGGGTGGAGAGGGCACACGGAGCGCCGACATTTCACCTCAGTCAGCTCCTCACAGGGCATGGCGTATTCGCCAAGTACCTGTGGGAGGTGGCTGGGGTGGAGCCGGACCCCGTGTGTCGCCACTGCTCAGGTGGCGTCGTGGACACGGCGGAGCACACACTCGCCGTGTGCCCGGCTTGGGACGGGCCGCGTATCGCCCTTACGGGCCTTGTCGGTGGAAATTTGTCGCTGCCGGCTGTGGTGCAAGCCATGGTCGGCAGCCAACAGTGTTGGGCCGCCGTCGCCTCGTTTGCTAGCGAGGTGATGGCGGCGAAACGAGAGGAGTTGCGGGTGCGGGAGCGTACGGGACAGACGCTCCCGCCCCGCCGTCCGGTTCGGGGGCGTCGACGTGCTCAATACATGCGCGCCCCCGAATAGTGTCTGGCCGTGGGCGGAAGGTCGGGGGACCCCGCCCAACTGGCCACTTGGCGACGGGCACCCTTTCTGTGTTCCAGGGGGTGCCCAATTCTTGCGCACGCCCGTACCGGCCGTTCTCACCTCCTCTGCTTACAGAGGAGCGCTCGAGAGCGGTGGAGGTGCGGGCCAGTTCTTCAGCTCCTTAGGGAGCTCCGGGGTGGTCGCTTATCGACCGCCCCGAGACGGACCCCTCCGTTCTGGGGTGCCCCTTGCCGGCTCGCAGTGATTTAACCTCAGGCCTACCCTGCGAGTCGGTTTTAAGGTGAGGCGGAACACCGCGGGGTTTAGTGGGTAGGACGGCCCTCTCTCACGGGCCGGGAGCCCCACACACCGTCCCTGCTGCCCCCGCAGCAGGGATGACGGTGCGTAAAAGCATTCCCCGCGAAAACAAAAAAAAAAAAAAAAAACAAAAAAAAAAAAAAAAAACCTAACCTAACCTAACCCAGTCTCGGGGCGGCGGTCCTCAAACTCAAAACGAGGAACCGCGCCCCCGGTCCGGATGGCATCCCTGGGCGCGTCATCGCCCTGGTCATGCCGGCGTTCGAGGAGGAGACGCTGTCTTTGTTGTCGGAGTGTTTGGCGTCGGGTAAGGTCCCGCGACAGTGGAAAACCGGGCGGCTCGTGCTGTTGAAGAAGCACGGGCGCCCGGCCGAGTCGCCGTCGGCCTATCGCCCCATCGTATTGCTCGACGAGATGAGCAAGCTGCTCGAGCGGGTGCTCGCGGCGCGTCTCGTCGGGCACCTGGAGGGGGCGGGGCCCAATCTCAATGACGGCCAGTACGGTTTTCGTCGCGGGAGGTCGACCCTGGACGCCATTTCCCGGCTCAGGGACAGCGTCGAGGAGGCGGTCGGTCGGGGGGAGGTGTTGCTGGCGGTGTCGCTCGACATCGCAAACGCCTTCAACACCATCCCCTGGCAGACCATCGCCGAGGCGCTGAGGTACCACAATGTCCCGTGGTACCTCAGGCGCATTCTCGCGGACTACTTTGTCGACCGGGCCATCTCCTATCCAGCCCGGTCGGGGGTAGTCCGCACAAATATGTCGTGCGGTGTTCCACAGGGGTCGGTTCTGGGTCCACTCCTGTGGAACATCGGATATGATTGGGTCCTGCGCGGTGCTACTCTTCGGGGAGTCGGCGTCCTCTGCTACGCCGACGATACCCTAGTCACCGCGCGGGGCCCTGAGTTTCGCGAGGCGAAAGTCCTGGCCACCGCGGGCGTTGCCCAGGTGGTCAGCCGCATCAGGGCGCTGGGACTCCAGGTGGCTCTCGAAAAGTCCGAGGCCGTTTTCTTTCACGGGCCTCGGCGAGGGCCACCTCGAGATTGTCAGATTGTGGTGAGCGGCACCCCCATCGCTGTCGGGTCGAGTATAAAGTATCTGGGTTTGGTACTCGACAGTCGATGGGGCTTCGTCGAGCACTTCCGGCGTCTTTCACCTAAACTGTTGTCGTACGCCGGAAGGCTGGCGAGGCTGCTCCCCAATCGGGGAGGCCCAAATAGTGCATGCCGTCGCCTCTACGACGGTGTAGTGCGCTCAAAGGCGTTGTATGGAGCGCCCATCTGGGCGCACGCCCTCTGCGCCAAGACAATCCCGCTGCTGCGGCGTCCGCAGCGGTCGATTGCGCAGAGGGCGGCACGAGCGTACTGCACCGTCTCCTACGAGGCGGCGTGCCTGATTGCAGGAAGCCTCCCTTGGGATCTCGAGGCTGGAGTCCTCAAAAGTGTTTATGAGGAAAGCGCCCTGGTGCGTAGAAATGGTGGACGGCCCCTTCCGGACGAGATCGACCGCTGGAGACAGTTGGCTCGCGACGATCTCTTCCGGAAGTGGGCCGAGAGGTTGGTAGGCCCCTCAGTTAGCCCCCGGCTCGTGGGGGCTGTCCGGCCTGTCCTGCGGGCTTGGGTGGAGAGGGCACACGGAGCGCCGACATTTCACCTCAGTCAGCTCCTCACAGGGCATGGCGTATTCGCCAAGTACCTGTGGGAGGTGGCTGGGGTGGAGCCGGACCCCGTGTGTCGCCACTGCTCAGGTGGCGTCGTGGACACGGCGGAGCACACACTCGCCGTGTGCCCGGCGTGGGACGGGCCGCGTATCGCCCTTACGGGCCTTATCGGTGTTGACTTGTCGCTGCCGGCTGTGGTGCAAGCCATGGTCGGCAGCCAACAGTGTTGGGCCGCCGTCGCCTCGTTTGCTAGCGAGGTGATGGCGGCGAAACGAGAGGAGTTGCGGGTGCGGGAGCGTACGGGACAGACGCTCCCGCCCCGCCGTCCGGTTCGGGGGCGTCGACGTGCTGATTACATGCGCGCCCCCGAATAGTGTCTGGCCGAGGGCGGAAGGTCGGGGGACCCCGCCCAACTGGCCACTTGGCGACGGGCACCCCTTTCTGTGTTCCAGGGGGTGCCCACTTTTTGCGCACGCCCGTACCGGCCGCTCTCACCTCCTCTGCTTACAGAGGAGCGCTCGAGAGCGGTGGAGGTGCGGGCTAGTTCTTCAGCTCCTTAGGGAGCTCCGGGGTGGTCGCTTATCGACCGCCCCGAGACGGACCCCTCCGTTCTGGGGTGCCCCTTGCCGGCTCGCAGTGATTTAACCTCAGGCCTACCCTGCGAGTCGGTTTTAAGGTGAGGCGGAACACCGCGGGGTTTAGTGGGTAGGACGGCCCTCTCTCACGGGCCGGGAGCCCCACACACCGTCCCTGCTGCCCCCGCAGCAGGGATGACGGTGCGTAAATGCATTCCCCGCGAAAACAAAAAAAAAAAACCTAACCCAGTCTTATTCGACCTCTGACCGAGACCGCATGCGATTTCAAAGCGCTCCGCTGTTTAAATTACGAAAAAGTGGGTTTTTCTGACGCGATCATCAAGTGTGATACACCAAAAGTTGCGCCTTGTTGTGCCGCATACGCGTGTGTATAGTGTTTCAGTCGCGCGAGTGATTCGAGAAAGTTATTCTTGAAATTGTACCCAATTAGAGGTTATTTTGTGAAAAATAGTGCAGTTTTTTGCTGATAACTTTGGCAAAACGTGAAATTTTAGTGATCAAAAAGTGTCCCGGGGTGCCGCTGGCTGCGAGTCATCGATTCCTGTTACCAGATTTTCCGGAAAAGCAACGGTTTTTCTGGAAAACGAATCTGAAAAAATTTTTTCAAGCACGTGGTGACCACGAGGTCGGTGAAGGAGTCAGCCCAGCGACCTTAAATTTGGCCTGAAGAAGTGGGACACTTAGGAGATCAAGAAACTTTAAAAAGAAAAATTTTAGGTCTGATACTTTTTAATTATTTTAATTATAAAGATATAAACTTTGTCATCAAATAAATCGAGAACCAGGAGTTATTAAGAAAATCTGCAACTGCACGTCGTTGCGCGCTCGTTAGAGGAACAGATTGAAGATAAAATAAAAATTTTTGGACATTAAATTTGGAAACGAGAATTAAAAAAGTAAATTTTTTGGTTTGGTTGAGGAAGGTCCGCGGTGGCGTCTGCAGACGCTGGACCGGGAACTGGCGAAGGAGGCGGCCATCGTCGAGCGATGGGCCGCGGGCGACGTTAGCCCGGACGTGGACGCGAGGGCTGGGCGGCTTTCCGGCGCCCTGACTCGCGTCTGCGATGCGGCGATGAAGAGGGCGGGGCCTGTTCGGCCGCGAAGGCGAGTGTATTGGTGGAATGATGAGTTGGCTGGGCTGCGTACTTCATGCCATGCAGCCCAGCGTAGGTACACTCGCCATCGCGGTCGAAGAAACAGCGATCCTGCCCAAGAAGAAGAGCTGCTCGCCGTATACCGGGCTGCCCGAGCTGCCCTATGCTCGGCAATCAAGGCCGCCAAGGAGGCGGCCTGGAAGGAGTGGCTCGAGAGCCTCAATCAAGATCCGTGGGGGCGCCCGTACAAAGCCGTGAGTGACAAACTCCGGCCCTGGGCGCCTCCCCTCACCAAGTCTCTCGAGCCCTCATTCGTCGGCCACGTCGTCAGTTCCCTCTTTCCTGCGCGGGAAGAGTGGGTCCCACCGCGGATGGCACCAAGCCAGACGCCGGCAGACACAGAGGCGATGATTCCGCCCGTGTCAGATGCCGAGCTCGGGGCGGCGGTCCTCAAACTCAAAACGAGGAACCGCGCCCCCGGTCCGGATGGCATCCCTGGGCGCGTCATCGCCCTGGTCATGCCGGCGTTCGAGGAGGAGACGCTGTCTTTGTTGTCGAAGTGTTTGGCGTCGGGTAAGGTCCCGCGACAGTGGAAAACCGGGCGGCTCGTGCTGTTGAAGAAGCACGGGCGCCCGGCCGAGTCGCCGTCGGCCTATCGCCCCATCGTACTGCTCGACGAGATGAGCAAGCTGCTCGAGCGGGTGCTCGCGGCGCGTCTCGTCGGGCACCTGGAGGGGGCGGGGCCCAATCTCAATGACGGCCAGTACGGTTTTCGTCGCGGGAGGTCGACCCTGGACGCCATTTCCCGGCTCAGGGACAGCGTCGAGGAGGCGGTTGGTCGGGGGGAGGTGTTGCTGGCGGTGTCGCTCGACATCGCGAACGCCTTCAACACCATCCCCTGGCAGACCATCGCCGAGGCGCTGAGGTACCACAATGTCCCGTGGTACCTCAGGCGCATTCTTGCGGACTACTTTGTCGACCGGGCCATCTCCTATCCGGCCCGGTCGGGAGTAGTCCGCACAAATATGTCGTGCGGTGTTCCACAGGGGTCGGTTCTGGGTCCGCTCCTGTGGAACATCGGATATGATTGGGTCCTGCGCGGTGCTACTCTTCGGGGAGTCGGCGTCCTCTGTTACGCCGACGATACCCTAGTTACCGCGCGGGGCCCAGATTTTCGCGAGGCGAAAGTCCTGGCCACCGCGGGCGTTGCCCAGGTGGTCAGCCGCATCAGGGCGCTAGGACTCCAGGTGGCCCTCGAAAAGTCCGAGGCCGTTTTCTTTCACGGGCCTCGGCGAGGGCCACCTCGAGATTGTCAGATTGTGGTGAGCGGCACCCCCATCGCTGTCGGGTCGAGTATTAAGTATCTTGGTTTGGTACTCGACAGCCGATGGGGCTTCGTCGAGCACTTCCGGCGTCTGTCGCCAAAGTTATTGTCGTACGCCGGAAGGCTGGCGAGGCTGCTCCCCAATCGGGGAGGCCCAAATAGTGCATGCCGTCGCCTCTACGACGGTGTAGTGCGCTCAAAGGCGTTGTATGGAGCGCCCATCTGGGCGCACGCCCTCTGCGCCAAGACAATTCCGCTGCTGCGGCGTCCGCAGCGGTCGATTGCGCAGAGGGCGGCACGAGCGTACTGCACCGTCTCCTACGAGGCGGCGTGCCTAATTGCAGGAAGCCTCCCTTGGGATCTCGAGGCTGGAGTCCTCAAAAGTGTTTATGAGGAAAGCGCCCTGGTGCGTAGAAATGGTGGACGGCCCCTTCCGGACGAGATCGACCGCTGGAGACAGTCGGCTCGCGACGATCTCTTCCGGAAGTGGGCCGAGAGGTTGGTAGGCCCCTCAGTTAGCCCCCGGCTCGTGGGGGCTGTCCGGCCCGTCCTGCGGGCTTGGGTGGAGAGGGCACACGGAGCGCCGACATTTCACCTCAGTCAGCTCCTCACAGGGCATGGCGTATTCGCCAAGTACCTGTGGGAGGTGGCTGGGGTGGAGCCGGACCCCGTGTGTCGCCACTGCTCAAGTGGCGTCGTGGACACGGCGGAGCACACACTCGCCGTGTGCCCGGCGTGGGACGGGCCGCGTATCGCCCTTACGGGCCTTGTCGGACTTGATTTGTCGCTGCCGGCTGTGGTGCAAGCCATGGTCGGCAGCCAACAGTGTTGGGCCGCCGTCGCCTCGTTTGCTAGCGAGGTGATGGCGGCGAAACGTGAGGAGTTGCGGGTGCGGGAGCGTACGGGACAGACGCTCCCGCCCCGCCGTCCGGTTCGGGGGCGTCGTCGTGCTCATTACATGCGCGCCCCCGAATAGTGTCTGGCCGTGGGCGGAAGGTCGGGGGACCCCGCCCAACTGGCCACTCGGCGACGGGCACCCTTTCTGTGTTCCAGGGGGTGCCCACTCTTTGCGCACGCCCGTACCGGCCGCTCTCACCTCCTCTGCTTACAGAGGAGCGCTCGAGAGCGGTGGAGGTGCGGGCTAGTTCTTCAGCTCCTTAGGGAGCTCCGGGGTGGCCGCTTATCGACCGCCCCGAGACGGACCCCTCCGTTCTGGGGTGCCCCTTGCCGGCTCGCAGTGACTTAACCTCAGGCCTACCCTGCGAGTCGGTTTTAAGGTGAGGCGGAACACCGCGGGGTTTAGTGGGTAGGACGGCCCTCTCTCACGGGCCGGGAGCCCCACACACCGTCCCTGCTGCCCCCGCAGCAGGGATGACGGTGCGTAAATGCATTCCCCGCGAAAACAAAAAAAAAAAAAAAAAAAAAAAAAAAAAAAAAAAAAAAAAACCTAACCTAACCTAACCTAACCTAACCTAACCTAACCTAACCTGTCGGGTCGAGTATTAAGTATCTTGGTTTGGTACTCGACAGCCGATGGGGCTTCGTCGAGCACTTCCGGCGTCTGTCGCCAAAGTTATTGTCGTACGCCGGAAGGCTGGCGAGACTGCTCCCCAATCGGGGAGGCCCAAATAGTGCATGCCGTCGCCTCTACGACGGTGTAGTGCGCTTAAAGGCGTTGTATGGAGCGCCTATCTGGGCGCACGCCCTCTGCGCCAAGACAATTCCGCTGCTGCGGCGTCCGCAGCGGTCGATTGCGCAGAGGGCGGCACGAGCGTACTGCACCGTCTCCTACGAGGCGGCGTGCCTAATTGCAGGAAGCCTCCCTTGGGATCTCGAGGCTGGAGTCCTCAAAAGTGTTTATGAGGAAAGCGCCCTGGTGCGTAGAAATGGTGGACGGCCCCTTCCGGACGAGATCGACCGCTGGAGACAGTCGGCTCGCGACGATCTCTTCCGGAAGTGGGCCGAGAGGTTGGTAGGCCCCTCAGTTAGCCCCCGGCTCGTGGGGGCTGTCCGGCCCGTCCTGCGGGCTTGGGTGGAGAGGGCACACGGAGCGCCGACATTTCACCTCAGTCAGCTCCTCACAGGGCATGGCGTATTCGCCAAGTACCTGTGGGAGGTGGCTGGGGTGGAGCCGGACCCCGTGTGTCGCCACTGCTCAAGTGGCGTCGTGGACACGGCGGAGCACACACTCGCCGTGTGCCCGGCGTGGGACGGGCCGCGTATCGCCCTTACGGGCCTTGTCGGACTTGATTTGTCGCTGCCGGCTGTGGTGCAAGCCATGGTCGGCAGCCAACAGTGTTGGGCCGCCGTCGCCTCGTTTGCTAGCGAGGTGATGGCGGCGAAACGTGAGGAGTTGCGGGAGCGGGAGCGTACGGGACAGACGCTCCCGCCCCGCCGTCCGGTTCGGGGGCGTCGTCGTGCTCATTACATGCGCGCCCCCGAATAGTGTCTGGCCGTGGGCGGAAGGTCGGGGGACCCCGCCCAACTGGCCACTCGGCGACGGGCACCCTTTCTGTGTTCCAGGGGGTGCCCACTTTCTGCGCACGCCCGTACCGGCCGCTCTCACCTCCTCTGCTTACAGAGGAGCGCTCGAAAGCGGTGGAGGTGCGGGCTAGTTCTTCAGCTCCTTAGGGAGCTCCGGGGTGGTCGCTTATCGACCGCCCCGAGACGGACCCCTCCGTTCTGGGGTGCCCCTTGCCGGCTCGCAGTGATTTAACCTCAGGCCTACCCTGCGAGTCGGTTTTAAGGTGAGGCGGAACACCGCGGGGTTTAGTGGGTAGGACGGCCCTCTCTCACGGGCCGGGAGCCCCACACACCGTCCCTGCTACCCCCGCAGCAGGGATGACGGTGCGTAAATGCATTCCCCGCGAAAACAAAAAAAAAAAAAAAAACCTAACCTAACCTAACCTAACCTAACCTAACCTAACCTAACCTAACCTAACCTAACCTAACCAAATAGTGCATGGGGTGCTAGGTCGGGGAACCTCCACGTTGGCGGCTCAGTTTCCTATCCCCCCCGGGGACCGCCCGGGTGGGAGTGGAAACTGGGCTTTGCTGGTGCACCCTGGAGCATCGGTTAATGGGCGCAGTCTTCAGTACTGTGTGTGTTAACCAATGTACCAATATCCCGACAGTCGACCCCATGTTGTGGGGGTCGCGGTGTGGCAGACCTTCAAGGCCTGCGTATTGATGTAAGCTCCCGGCCTGGCCGGTAGTAGCGCTTCGTTTACGTCCTTCGTTCTCGCTGTCGTTACTCCCGGCTTCGGCCGGTTGAAGCTCTCTGTTGCCGTTGTATGAACGTGCAGTTGACCCCATTGCACGAGGGGGTCGTGGTATGGTGGGCCTGCAAGGCCCACGGTATTTGTGACCGCTCCCGGCCTGGCCGGTTGAAGCGTTTCATCGTTGGTGTCGCTCCCGGTTCCGGCCGGTAGTAGCGAGGTTTTGTGGTGTGGACGCGTAGGCTGTCTGCTCGCGCAGGGGCCTACAGGCATTCGTGCCAGCGTCGGAGTTGGGGAGGGCTAGCCCCCCTCCTCGCGTTTCGTAATCTCCAGGGTCTTCGCAACAATCCAGCTGGTGGCACCAGATGGTACGCGGTGGTCCTTGGGACCGAAGGGCTTGCCTTCATTGGCCGGCCCGCGACAGGGAAAAGTCTATAACACCCGACAGCGAAGTCGTTAAAACCTGTGGGGCACCTGGAGCACCCCACAGTATCCATCCCGCTCCCTGGAATGAGCGTCACCCAGGGAGTCGTTTTGTTTCGTCTCACTCTCGTGGGAACAATTATGGCAAACAACAAAACTAATACAAAACAAACGATCGATAACTTATTTTTTAAAAACGAATTTGGCTTACTTTTAACGGACGCTGATTTACCTGGCGACAAGGATGATTTTGAAGGCAAGGCTAGGCCTGGCACTCCAGTGCCTAGCCGAATGAGAGAAGCGCGAGTCTCGCTTTCGCGCTGCGACGCTGCTCCGCGTCGGCTGTCGGGAGACCTGCTGCTGTCGGATTCAGACAGCAGTGTGGTCTCTATGATCGAGGTGTCTCCTGGTCCCTCCCCCTCCCCGCTTTCCCGGCTGTGGCGCAAGCGCCGGAACTCGGAGTCGGAGGGAGACAGTGAGGAGTCGGCTGGCCCCGGTTCTGTCCGGGGCCAGCCCGGTAAGCGAGGCCGTGGTCGCCCCCCAACAACGGGGCAATACGTTGGCCTCGCCAAGGCGAAGGCTGAACTAAACGCGGCCAAGGAGCGGGAGCTAGAGCTCCAAGCGGAGGAGGAGCTCGCCGAGGAGCTCCGAAGGAGGGAGGAGAGGCGACTCTCCTTCCTCCGTCAGTCTCCCGCTCCAGAAGGAAGTTCGGACGGGAAGTCACCAGCTGCGGCGGACCTCAGGGCCGAACAATTGGAGAAGGCGGTTGAGGAGGCGGTGGAAGCGATCCGCTCCATCGCTCACAAGTCCTCCCGCCTTAAAGGTCAGAGCGTGCAGGGCCTGAGGTCTGCTGCAGGTTCTATCCTGGAACACGTGCGGGAGCTGCGGGCCCGCACTGAGTCCGAAGAAAATGCCCGTCTGCAGCGAGAGCTTGCTGCCTTGCGAACCGAAGTCGAGATTTTAAAGAAGCAGGCGAGCGCCCCACCGCCGTCAATGTCGCGCGAAGAGATTATGTTTCTCTTGGACGCGCGCTTTGACGGAATTGGGGACCGCCTGCTCCCGGAGCCGCGACTGCGCCCGCCGCTTCAGGCGGATGCTCGCAATGCCGCCCGCGCTGCTGGAAGCTCCAGCGTCGGTGCTAGTAAAGCGCCAACTCAATTGTCCGGAACTTCTGGCACTGTTACCAGTGCCGCCCGACTTCGGACTGCTGGCGCCTCTGCCGCCGCGTGTCCGCCCTCTGTCCCCGTCTCCGGCCCTTCGCTGGCGGAGACGGTACCTCCTTCAGCCGCTTCAACGGCTCCCTCCCCTTCTTCTGGGGAAAAGAAGAAGAAGAAGCGCAAGAAGAAGAGCGCTGCGGCCCGAGAGACTGAGGCGGCGCGCCAGGAGCGTCAGCAGCCCGCACCCACGCCTCAACCTCTTACCGAGGCGTGGAACTTGGTGGCTGGGCGCCCAAAGAAGGCGCCGACGGCTAAACCGCCAGCGACGAAGCCGGCAACGGCGCCTGCTAACGCGCCTGCCGTGGGGAAGCGCGCCCCTAAACTCCGCGCCCCGCGAACCGCTGCAGTGGTGATAACGCTGCAGCAGGACGCGGTAAAGAGGGGCGTTACATACGCCTCCAAGTTAGCCGAGGCGGAGCAAAAGATTGACATCAAGAGCCTCGGCATTGGAGGCCTTCGTTTCCGCACGGCGGCCACCGGTGGTCGCATCCTTGAAGTGGCGGGCGCCGAAAGGTGCCAAAAGGCTGACACCCTCGCCGAACATCTGAGGGTGGCCCTCGGCAACGATGTCCGTGTCGCCAGGCCAGAGAAGTGTGCGGAGCTGCGCATCTCCGGTCTAGGAGATGCGGCTACAAAGGAGTCTGTTGCGCGAGTGGTGGCGGACGTAGGAGGTTGCGCCACCACCAGTGTCGTTGTTGGCGAAGTGGTTCGCCAGGCGGGCAGGGAGGGCACGGCGTGGGTCAAGTGCCCGATCGCGGTGGCCAAAATAGTCACAGATGGCCGCCCTCTCACGATCGGCTGGTCCCGCGTCCGTGCGGTCCTTTTAGAAGTCAGGCCGCAGCGATGCTTCCGCTGCTTGGAGGTGGGGCACGTGGGAGCCCGGTGCGCTGCGGGAGTGGACCGCAGCGCACTCTGTTTCCGGTGTGGGCAGCCCGGTCATAAGGCGGCTGACTGCTCTGCGGCGTTTAACTGCCCCATCTGCGCGGCAGCGGGAACTGCCGCTGCGCATCGCCTGGGCGCAAAAGCCTGCCTGGCGGAATCCAAGAAGAGGAGGCGTCGGGGTGGTGCTGGACGTACGCGTCAGCCCACCCAGAACACAGAGGAGGTGATGGACATCGCACAAAATTAAATGGCTCCCATCTCGGTACTGCAGGCCAACGTCGGTAACTGTGCGGCGGCCCAAGATCTGCTGCTTCAGTCTGTCGCACAGTTACAGGCGACTGTGGCTATAGTCGCCGAACCGTACGCGGTTCGCGCCCGCGACAACTGGGCTGGCAGCCGCGACGAGTTGGTGGCTATCGTCTCCCAGCGGGGTGCTTTAGATAGGGTGCTCCAGGGACGCGGTTGCGTCCTCGCGCTGCTGGGAGACGTTGCAGTAGTCGGGGTGTACTTCTCGCCCAACAGAAGCCTCGCTGAGTATGAGCGTTGGTTGATTGAGGTCGGGGCTCTGTTGGCAGAAGCGCACCCCACCCCGGTGGTGGTAGCTGGAGATTTCAACGCACACTCACAGGCGTGGGGATCTCCAGAAACCGATAGCCGGGGTGAGATGGTCGAGGAATGGGCGGTGTCCAACGGCTTGGTGCTGCTCAACCGAGGGTCGGTCCACACGTTCGTGCGGCGAACGGGGACGGGTCGTAGTATAATCGACCTGTCCTTTGCCAGTTCTGGCCTGGCTAGCCGCACACGTGGTTGGAGGGTGATCGAGGGGGTGGAGACGATGTCGGATCATCGCTACATATGGTTCGACATCGTCAACGCCGGCTCGGAGACCCCGGCGGTCGGGGACCGCCGTTCGGTTGAGGAAGGTCCGCGGTGGCGTCTGCGGACGCTGGACCGGGAACTGGCAAAGGAGGCGGCCATCGTCGAGCGATGGGCCGCAGGTGACGACGTTAGCCCGGACGTGGACGCGAGGGCTGGGCGGCTTTCCGGCGCCCTGACTCGTGTCTGCGATGCGGCCATGAAGAGGGCAGGGTCTGTCAAGCCGCGGCGGCGAGTGTACTGGTGGAATGAAGAGCTGGCTGGGCTGCGAACCTCAAGTCACGCAGCCCAGCGCAGGTACACTCGCCAACGCGCCCGAAGAAGCAGTGACCCTGCCCGAGAAGAAGAACTACTCGCCGCATACCGGGCTGCCCGAGCTGCCCTCAGCTCGGCGATCAAGGCCGCCAAGGAGGCGGCCTGGAAGGAGTGGCTCGAGAGCCTCAATCAAGATCCGTGGGGGCGCCCGTACAAAGCCGTGAGTGACAAACTCCGGCCCTGGGCGCCACCCCTCACCAAGTCTCTCGAGCCCTCATTCGTCGGCCACATCGTCAGTTCCCTCTTTCCTGCGCGGGAAGAGTGGGTCCCACCGCGGATGGCACCAAGTCAGACGCCGGCAGACACAGAGGCGATGATTCCGCCCGTGTCAGATGCCGAGCTCGTGGCGGCGGTCCTCAAACTCAAAACGAGGAACCGCGCCCCCGGTCCGGATGGCATCCCTGGGCTCGTCATCGCCCTGGTCATGCCGGCGTTCGAGGAGGAGACGCTGTCTTTGTTGTCGGAGTGTTTGGCGTCGGGTAAGGTCCCGCGACAGTGGAAAACCGGGCGGCTCGTACTGTTGAAGAAGCACGGGCGCCCGGCCGAGTCGCCGTCGGCCTATCGCCCCATCGTATTGCTCGACGAGATGAGCAAGCTGCTCGAGCGGGTGCTCGCGGCGCGTCTCGTCGGGCACCTGGAGGGGGCGGGGCCCAATCTCAATGACGGCCAGTACGGTTTTCGTCGCGGGAGGTCGACCCTGGACGCCATTTCCCGGCTCCGGGACAGCGTTGAGGAGGCGGTCGGTCGGGGGGAGGTGTTGCTGGCGGTGTCGCTCGACATCGCGAACGCCTTCAACACCATCCCCTGGCAGACCATCGCTGAGGCGCTGAGGTACCACAATGTCCCGTGGTACCTCAGGCGCATTCTCGCGGACTACTTTGTCGACCGGGCCATCTCCTATCCGGCCCGGTCGGGGGTAGTCCGCACAAATATGTCGTGCGGTGTTCCACAGGGGTCGGTTCTGGGTCCACTCCTGTGGAACATCGGATATGATTGGGTCCTGCGCGGTGCTACTCTTCGGGGAGTCGGCGTCCTCTGCTACGCCGACGATACCCTAGTCACCGCGCGGGGCCCTGATTTTCGCGAGGCGAAAGTCCTGGCCACCGCGGGCGTTGCCCAGGTGGTCAGCCGCATCAGGGCGCTAGGACTCCAGGTGGCCCTCGAAAAGTCCGAGGCCGTTTTCTTTCACGGGCCTCGGCGAGGGCCACCTCGAGATTGTCAGATTGTGGTGAGCGGCACCCCCATCGCTGTCGGGTCGAGTATTAAGTATCTTGGTTTGGTACTCGACAGCCGATGGGGCTTCGTCGAGCACTTCCGGCGTCTGTCGCCAAAGTTGTTGTCGTACGCCGGAAGGCTGGCGAGGCTGCTCCCCAATCGGGGAGGCCCAAATAGTGCATGCCGTCGCCTCTACGACGGTGTAGTGCGCTCAAAGGCGTTGTATGGAGCGCCCATCTGGGCGCACGCCCTCTGCGCCAAGACAATCCCGCTGCTGCGGCGTCCGCAGCGGTCGATTGCGCAGAGGGCGGCACGAGCGTACTGCACCGTCTCCTACGAGGCGGCGTGCCTAATTGCAGGAAGCCTCCCTTGGGATCTCGAGGCTGGAGTCCTCAAGAGTGTTTACGAGGAGAGCGCCCTGGTGCGAAGTAACGGTGGACGGCCCCTTCCGGACGAGATCGACCGCTGGAGACAGTCGGCTCGCGACGATCTCTTCCGGAAGTGGGCCGAGAGGTTGGTAGGCCCCTCAGTTAGCCCCCGGCTCGTGGGGGCTGTCTGGCCCGTCCTGCGGGCTTGGGTGGAGAGGGCACACGGAGCGCCGACATTTCACCTCAGTCAGCTCCTCACAGGGCATGGCGTATTCGCCAAGTACCTGTGGGAGGTGGCTGGGGTGGAGCCGGACCCCGTGTGTCGCCACTGCTCAAGTGGCGTCGTGGACACGGCGGAGCACACACTCGCCGTGTGCCCGGCTTGGGACGGGCCGCGTATCGCCCTTACGGGCCTTGTCGGTGGAAATTTGTCGCTGCCGGCTGTGGTGCAAGCCATGGTCGGCAGCCAACAGTGTTGGGCCGCCGTCGCCTCGTTTGCTAGCGAGGTGATGGCGGCGAAACGAGAGGAGTTGCGGGTGCGGGAGCGTACGGGACAGACGCTCCCGCCCCGCCGTCCGGTTCGGGGGCGTCGACGTGCTCAATACATGCGCGCCCCCGAATAGTGTCTGGCCGTGGGCGGAAGGTCGGGGGACCCCGCCCAACTGGCCACTTGGCGACGGGCACCCTTTCTGTGTTCCAGGGGGTGCCCAATTCTTGCGCACGCCCGTACCGGCCGTTCTCACCTCCTCTGCTTACAGAGGAGCGCTCGAGAGCGGTGGAGGTGCGGGCCAGTTCTTCAGCTCCTTAGGGAGCTCCGGGGTGGTCGCTTATCGACCGCCCCGAGACGGACCCCTCCGTTCTGGGGTGCCCCTTGCCGGCTCGCAGTGATTTAACCTCAGGCCTACCCTGCGAGTCGGTTTTAAGGTGAGGCGGAACACCGCGGGGTTTAGTGGGTAGGACGGCCCTCTCTCACGGGCCGGGAGCCCCACACACCGTCCCTGCTGCCCCCGCAGTAGGGATGACGGTGCGTAAATGCATTCCCCGCGAAAACAAAAAAAAAAAAAAAAAAAAAAAAAACCTAACCTAACCTAACCTAACCTAACCTGGGGCAGCCCGGTCCGGGGTGGTCGCTTATCGACCGCCCCGAGACGGACCCCTCCGTTCTGGGGTGCCCCTTGCCGGCTCGCAGTGATTTAACCTCAGGCCTACCCTGCGAGTCGGTTTTAAGGTGAGGCGGAACACCGCGGGGTTTAGTGGGTAGGACGGCCCTCTCTCTCGGGCCGGGAGCCCCACACACCGTCCCTGCTGCCCCCGCAGCAGGGATGACGGTGCGTAAATGCATTCCCCGCGAAAACAAAAAAAAAAAAAAAAAAAAAAACCTGGGGCAGCCCCCGGCTCGTGGGGGCTGTCCGGCCCGTCCTGCGGGCTTGGGTGGAGAGGGCACACGGAGCGCCGACATTTCACCTCAGTCAGCTCCTCACAGGGCATGGCGTATTCGCCAAGTACCTGTGGGAGGTGGCTGGGGTGGAGCCGGACCCCGTGTGTCGCCACTGCTCAGGTGGCGTCGTGGACACGGCGGAGCACACACTCGCCGTGTGCCCGGCTTGGGACGGGCCGCGTATCGCCCTTACGGGCCTTGTCGGTGGAAATTTGTCGCTGCCGGCTGTGGTGCAAGCCATGGTCGGCAGCCAACAGTGTTGGGCCGCCGTCGCCTCGTTTGCTAGCGAGGTGATGGCGGCGAAACGAGAGGAGTTGCGGGTGCGGGAGCGTACGGGACAGACGCTCCCGCCCCGCCGTCCGGTTCGGGGGCGTCGACGTGCTCAATACATGCGCGCCCCCGAATAGTGTCTGGCCGTGGGCGGAAGGTCGGGGGACCCCGCCCAACTGGCCACTTGGCGACGGGCACCCTTTCTGTGTTCCAGGGGGTGCCCAATTCTTGCGCACGCCCGTACCGGCCGTTCTCACCTCCTCTGCTTACAGAGGAGCGCTCGAGAGCGGTGGAGGTGCGGGCCAGTTCTTCAGCTCCTTAGGGAGCTCCGGGGTGGTCGCTTATCGACCGCCCCGAGACGGACCCCTCCGTTCTGGGGTGCCCCTTGCCGGCTCGCAGTGATTTAACCTCAGGCCTACCCTGCGAGTCGGTTTTAAGGTGAGGCGGAACACCGCGGGGTTTAGTGGGTAGGACGGCCCTCTCTCACGGGCCGGGAGCCCCACACACCGTCCCTGCTGCCCCCGCAGCAGGGATGACGGTGCGTAAAAGCATTCCCCGCGAAAAAAAAAAAAAAAAAAAAAAAACCTAACCTGGGGTGCTAGGTCGGGGAACCTCCACGTTGGCGGTTCAGTTTCCTATCCCCCCCGGGGACCGCCCGGGTGGGAGTGGAAACTGGGCTTTGCTGGTGCACCCTGGAGCATCGGCTAATGGGCGCAGTCTTCAGTACTGTGTGTGTTAACCAATGTACCAATATCCCGACAGTCGACCCCATGTCATGGGGGTCGTAGTGTGGCAGGCCTGCAAGGCCTGCGAAATGGTGAAAGCTCCCGGCCTGGCCGGTAGTAGCGCTTCGTTTTCGTCCTTCGTTCTCGTTGTCGTTACTCCCGGCTTCGGCCGGTTGCAGCTCTGTGTTGCCGTTGGGCGGACGTGCAGCTGACCCCATTGCACGAGGGGGTCGTGGTATGGTTGGCCTGCAAGGCCTACGGTATTTGTGACCGCTCCCGGCCTGCCCGGTAGAAGCATCACATCGTTGGTGTCGCTCCCGGCCACGGCCGGTAGTAGCGAGGTTTTGTGGTGTGGACGCGTAGGCTGTCTGCTCGCGCAGGGGCCTACAGGCATTCGTGCCAGCGTCGGAGTTGGGGAGGGCCAGCCCCCCTCCCCGCATTTCGTAATCTCCGGGGTCTTCGCAACAAGGAGGGAGGAGAGGCGACTCTCCTTCCTTCGTCAGTCTCCCGCTCCAGTGGAGACATCGTCAGTTTCTGCTTCGGACCTCAGGGCCGAGCAATTGGAAAAGGCGGTCGAGGAGGCGGTGGAGGCGATCCGCTCAGGACTGCACAGGACGCGGTAAAGAGGGGCGTTACATACGCCTCCAAGCTAGCCGAGGCGGAGCAAAAGGTTGACATCAAGAGCCTCGGCATTGGGGGCCTTCGTTTTCGCACGGCGGCCACCGGAGGTCGCATCCTTGAAGTGGCGGGCGCAGAAAGGTGCCAAAAGGCTGACACCCTCGCCGAACATCTGAGGGTGGCCCTCGGCGACGATGTCCGTGTCGCCAGGCCGGAGAAGTGCGCGGAGCTGCGCATCTCCGGTCTAGGCGACGCGGCCACAAAGGAAGTAGTTGCGCGGGTGGTGGCGGACGTAGGAGGGTGCGCCACCACCAGTGTTGTCGTTGGCGACGTTGTTCGCCAGGCAGGCAGGGAGGGCACGGCTTGGGTAAAGTGCCCGATCGCGGCGGCCAAAAAACTAACAGATGGCCGCCCTCTCACGATCGGTTGGTCCCGCGTCCGTGCGGTTCTTTTGGAGGCCAGGCCGCAGCGGTGTTTCCGCTGTCTGGAGGTGGGGCACGTAGGAGCCCGGTGCGCTGCGGGTGTAGATCGCAGCGCACTGTGTTTTCGTTGTGGGCAGCCCGGCCACAAGGCGGCCGGCTGCTCTATGGCGTTTAACTGCCCCATCTGCGCGGCGGCGGGAACTGCCGCTGCGCATCGCCTGGGCGCAAAAGCCTGCCTGGCGGCGTCCATGAAGAGGAGGCGTCGGGGTGGTGCTGGACGTACGCGTCAGCCCACCCACAACACAGAGGAGGTGATGGACATCGCCCAAAACTAAATGGCTCCCATCTCGGTACTGCAGGCCAACGTCGGTAACTGTGCGGCGGCCCAAGATCTGCTGCTTCAGTCTGTCGCACAGTAACAGGCGACTGTGGCTATAGTCGCCGAACCGTATGCGGTTCGCGCCCGCGACAACTGGGCTAGCAGCCGCGACGAGTTGGTGGCTGTCGTCTCCCAGCGGGGTGCTTTTGATAGGGTGCTCCAGGGACGCGGTTGCGTCCTCGCGCTGCTGGGAGACGTTGCAGTAGTCGGGGTGTACTTCTCGCCCAACAGAAGCCTCGCTGAGTATGAGCGTTGGTTAATTGAGGTCGGGGCTCTGTTGGCAGAAGCGCACCCCACCCCGGTGGTGGTAGCTGGAGATTTCAACGCACACTCACGGGCGTGGGGATCTCCAGAAACCGATAGCCGGGGTGAGATGGTCGAGGAATGGGCGGTGTCCAATGGCTTGGTGCTGCTCAACCGAGGGTCGGTCCACACGTTCGTGCGGCGAACGGGGACGGGTCGTAGTATAATCGACCTGTCCTTTGCCAGTTCTGGCCTGGCTAGCCGCACACGTGGTTGGAGGGTGATCGAGGGGGTGGAGACGATGTCGGATCATCGCTACATATGGTTCGACATCGTCAACGCCGGCTCGGAGACCCCGGCGGTCGGGGACCGCCGTTCGGTTGAGGAAGGTCCGCGGTGGCGTCTGCGGACGCTGGACCGGGAACTGGCAAAGGAGGCGGCCATCGTCGAGCGATGGGCCGCAGGTGACGACGATAGCCCGGACGTGGACGCGAGGGCTGGGCGGCTTTCCGGCGCCCTGACTCGCGTCTGCGATGCGGCCATGAAGAGGGCAGGGTCTGTCAAGCCGCGGCGGCGAGTGTACTGGTGGAATGAAGAGCTGGCTGGGCTGCGAACCTCAAGTCACGCAGCCCAGCGCAGGTACACTCGCCAACGCGCCCGAAGAAGCAGTGACCCTGCCCGAGAAGAAGAACTACTCGCCGCATACCGGGCTGCCCGAGCTGCCCTCAGCTCGGCGATCAAGGCCGCCAAGGAGGCGGCCTGGAAGGAGTGGCTCGAGACCCTAAACGAAGATCCGTGGGGGCGCCCGTACAAAGCCGTGAGCGACAAACTCCGGCCCTGGGCGCCTCCCCTCACAAAGTCTCTCGAGCCCTCATTCGTCGGCCACGTTGTCAGTTCCCTCTTCCCTGAGCGGGAAGAGTGGGTCCCACCGCGGATGGCACCAAGCCAGACGCCGGCAGACACAGAGGTGATGATTCCGTCCGTGTCGGATGCCGAGCTCGGGGCGGCGGTCCTTAAACTCAAAACGAGGAACCGCGCCCCCGGTCCGGATGGCATTCCTGGGCGCGTCATCGCCCTGGTTATGCCGGCGTTCGAGGAGGAGACGCTGTCTTTGTTGTCGGAGTGTTTGGCGTCGGGTAAGGTCCCGCGACAGTGGAAAACCGGGCGGCTCGTGCTGTTGAAGAAGCACGGGCGCCCGGCCGAGTCGCCGTCGGCCTACCGCCCCATCGTCTTGCTCGACGAGATGAGCAAGCTGCTCGAGCGGGTGCTCGCGGCGCGTCTCGTCGGGCACCTGGAGGGGGCGGGGCCTAATCTCAATGACGGCCAGTATGGATTTCGTCGCGGGAGGTCGACCCTGGACGCCATTTCCCGGCTCAGGGACAGCGTCGAGGAGGCGGTCGGTCGGGGGGAGGTGTTGCTGGCGGTGTCGCTCGACATCGCGAACGCCTTCAACACCATCCCCTGGCAGACCATCGCCGAGGCGCTGAGGTACCACAATGTCCCGTGGTACCTCAGGCGCATTCTTGCGGACTACTTTGTCGACCGGGCCATCTCCTATCCGGCCCGGTCGGGAGTAGTCCGCACAAATATGTCGTGCGGTGTTCCACAGGGGTCGGTTCTGGGTCCGCTCCTGTGGAACATCGGATATGATTGGGTCCTGCGCGGTGCTACTCTTCGGGGAGTCGGCGTCCTCTGTTACGCCGACGATACCCTAGTTACCGCGCGGGGCCCAGATTTTCGCGAGGCGAAAGTCCTGGCCACCGCGGGCGTTGCCCAGGTGGTCAGCCGCATCAGGGCGCTAGGACTCCAGGTGGCCCTCGAAAAGTCCGAGGCCGTTTTCTTTCACGGGCCTCGGCGAGGGCCACCTCGAGATTGTCAGATTGTGGTGAGCGGCACCCCCATCGCTGTCGGGTCGAGTATTAAGTATCTTGGTTTGGTACTCGACAGCCGATGGGGCTTCGTCGAGCACTTCCGGCGTCTGTCGCCAAAGTTATTGTCGTACGCCGGAAGGCTGGCGAGGCTACTCCCCAATCGGGGAGGCCCAAATAGTGCATGCCGTCGCCTCTACGACGGTGTAGTGCGCTCAAAGGCGTTGTATGGAGCGCCCATCTGGGCGCACGCCCTCTGCGCCAAGACAATTCCGCTGCTGCGGCGTCCGCAGCGGTCGATTGCGCAGAGGGCGGCACGAGCGTACTGCACCGTCTCCTACGAGGCGGCGTGCCTAATTGCAGGAAGCCTCCCTTGGGATCTCGAGGCTGGAGTCCTCAAAAGTGTTTATGAGGAAAGCGCCCTGGTGCGTAGAAATGGTGGACGGCCCCTTCCGGACGAGATCGACCGCTGGAGACAGTCGGCTCGCGACGATCTCTTCCGGAAGTGGGCCGAGAGGTTGGTAGGCCCCTCAGTTAGCCCCCGGCTCGTGGGGGCTGTCCGGCCCGTCCTGCGGGCTTGGGTGGAGAGGGCACACGGAGCGCCGACATTTCACCTCAGTCAGCTCCTCACAGGGCATGGCGTATTCGCCAAGTACCTGTGGGAGGTGGCTGGGGTGGAGCCGGACCCCGTGTGTCGCCACTGCTCAAGTGGCGTCGTGGACACGGCGGAGCACACACTCGCCGTGTGCCCGGCGTGGGACGGGCCGCGTATCGCCCTTACGGGCCTTGTCGGACTTGATTTGTCGCTGCCGGCTGTGGTGCAAGCCATGGTCGGCAGCCAACAGTGTTGGGCCGCCGTCGCCTCGTTTGCTAGCGAGGTGATGGCGGCGAAACGTGAGGAGTTGCGGGTGCGGGAGCGTACGGGACAGACGCTCCCGCCCCGCCTTCCGGTTCGGGGGCGTCGTCGTGCTCATTACATGCGCGCCCCCGATTAGAGTCTGGCCGTGGGCGGAAGGTCGGGGGACCCCGCCCAACTGGCCACTCGGCGACGGGCACCCTTTCTGTGTTCCAGGGGGTGCCCACTCTTTGCGCACGCCCGTACCGGCCGCTCTCACCTCCTCTGCTTACAGAGGAGCGCTCGAGAGCGGTGGAGGTGCGGGCTAGTTCTTCAGCTCCTTAGGGAGCTCCGGGGTGGTCGCTTATCGACCGCCCCGAGACGGACCCCTCCGTTCTGGGGTGCCCCTTGCCGGCTCGCAGTGATTTAACCTCAGGCCTACCCTGCGAGTCGGTTTTAAGGTGAGGCGGAACACCGCGGGGTTTAGTGGGTAGGACGGCCCTCTCTCTCGGGCCGGGAGCCCCACACACCGTCCCTGCTGCCCCCGCAGCAGGGATGACGGTGCGTAAATGCATTCCCCGCGAAAACCAAAAAAAAAAAAAAAAAAAAAAAAAAAAAAAAAAAAAAAAAAAAAAAAAACCTAACCTAACCTAACCGGGGTGCTAGGTCGGGGAACCTCCACGTTGGCGGTTCAGTTTCCTATCCCCCCCGGGGACCGCCCGGGTGGGAGTGGAAACTGGGCTTTGCTGGTGCACCCTGGAGCATCGGCTAATGGGCGCAGTCTTCAGTACTGTGTGTGTTAACCAATGTACCAATATCCCGACAGTCGACCCCATGTCGTGGGGGTCGCAGCGTGGCAGGCCTGCAAGGCCTGCGAAAAGGTGAAAGCTCCCGGCCTGGCCGGTAGTAGCGCTTCGTTGTCGATTTTCGTCTTCGTTGTCGTTTCCCCCGGCTTTGGCCGGTTGAAGCTCCTTGTTGCCGTTTTGTGGACGTGCAGTTGACCCCATTGCACGAGGGGGTCGTGGTATGGTGGGCCTGCAAGGCCCACGGTCTTTGTGTCTGCTCCCGGCCTGGCCGGTTGAAGCGTCTCATTGTTGGTGTCGCTCCCGGTCATGGCAGGTAGTAGCGAAGTTTTGTGGTGTGGACGCGTAGGCCTTCTGCTCGCGCAGGGGCCTACAGGCATTTGTGCCAGCGTCGGAGTTGGGGAGGGCTAGCCCCCCTCCCCGCGTTTCGTAATCTCCGGGGTCTTCGCAACTATCCAACTGGTGGCACCAGTTGGTACGCGGTGGTCCTGGGGACCGAAGGGCTTGCCTTCATTGGCCGGCCCGCGACACGGAAAAGTCTATAACATCCGACAGCGAAGTCGTTAAAACCTGTGAGGCACCTGGAGCACCCCACAGTATCTATCCCGCTCCCTGGAATGAGCGTCACCCAGGGAGTCGACTCTCTTCGTCTCATACTCGTGGGATTAAAAATGGCATTTAATAACAATAAAATTAGTAACCGATCGATCTTCTCCCCTTGTGGGAGACAAACTAACGAAACTGGCGCGACAATGGACTCTGACTTGCTAAACGTTGAGGCTGTCGAAGAGGTGAGGCCCGGAACTCCGGTTCCAGGCCTCAAGGAACTGCGGGTGTCGGTGTCGCGGTGCGACACACCGCCGCGCAGAGTATGTGGAGACCTGCTGCTGTCGGATTCCGACAGCAGTGTGGTCTCGATGATAGAGGTGTCTCCTGGTCCCTCCCCCTCCCCGTCTTCCCGGCTGTGGCGCAAGCGCCGGAACTCGGGGTCGGAGGGGGACAGTGAGGAGTCGGCTGGTACCGGTTCTGCCCGGGGCCAGCCCGGTAAGCGAGGCCGCGGTCGCCCCCCAACAACGGGGCAATACGTGGGCCTCGCCAAGGCGAAGGCCGAATTGAACGCGGCCAAGGAGCGGGAGCTAGAGCTCCAAGCTGAGGAGGAGCTCGCCGAGGAGCTCCGAAGGAGGGAGGAGAGGCGACTCTCCTTCCTCCGTCAGTCTCCCGCTCCAGAAGGAAGTTCGGACGGGAAGTCACCAGCTGCGGCGGACCTCAGGGCCGAACAATTGGAGAAGGCGGTTGAGGAGGCGGTGGAAGCGATCCGCTCCATCGCCCACAAGTCCTCCCGCCTTAAAGGTCAGAGCGTGCAGGGCCTGAGGTCTGCTGCAGGTTCGATCCTGGAACACGTGCGGGAGTTGCGGGCCCGCACCGAGTCCGAAGAAAATGCCCGTCTGCAGCGAGAGCTTGCTGCCTTGAGAACCGAGGTCGAGCTCTTAAAGAGGCAGGCGAGCGCCCCACCGCCGTCAATGTCGCGCGAAGAGATTATGTTTCTCTTGGACTACGAGCGACTACGCCCGCCGCTGCAGGCGGATGCTCGTAACGCCGCCCGCGCTGCTGGAAGCTCCACCGTCGTTGCTAGTAAAGCGCCCACTCAATCGTCCGGCACTTCTGGCACTGTTACCAGTGCCGCCCGTCTTCGGACTGCTGGCGCCTCTGCCGCCGCGCGTCCTTCTGTCCCCGTCTCCGACCCTTCGTTGGAGGAGACGGGGGCTCCTTCAGCCGCTTCACCGGCTCCCTCCCCTTCTACGGGGAAAAAGAAAAAAGTCGGCAAGCGCAACAAGAAGAGCGCTGCGGCCCGAGAGGCTGAGACGGCGCGCCAGGAGCGTCTGCAGCCCGCACTCACGCCTCAACCTCTAACTGAGGCGTGGAATGTGGTGGCTGGGCGCCCAAAGAAGGCGCCGGCGGCCAAACCGCCAGCGACGAAGTCAGCACCGGCGCCCACTAAAGCGCCTGCCGTGGGGAAGCGCGCCCCTAAACTCCGAGCCCCGCGTACCGCTGCAGTGGTGATAACACTGCAGCAGGACGCGGTAAAGAGGGGCGTTACATACGCCTCCAAGTTAGCCGAGGCCGAAGAGAAGGTCGATCTTAAGGGTCTCGGCATTGGAGGCTTACGCTTCCGCACGGCGGCCACTGGAGGCCGCATTTTGGAAGTGGCGGGCGCCGAAAGGTGCGAAAAGGCTGACGCCCTGGCCGACAAATTGAGGTCGGCCCTGGGAGAGGATGTCCGTATCGCCAGGCCTGAGAGGTGCGCGGAGCTGCGCATCTCCGGTCTAGGCGACGCGGCCACAAAGGTAGTGGTTGCGCGGGTGGTGGCGGACGTAGGAGGGTGCGCCACCACCAGTGTTGTCGTTGGCGACATTGTCCGCCAAGTAGGTAGGGAGGGCACGGCGTGGGTAAAATGCCCGATCGCGGCGGCCAAAAAAGTGACAGACGGCCGCCCTCTGACGATCGGATGGTCCCGCGTCCGTGCGGTCCTCTTGGAGGCCAGGCCGCAGCGGTGTTTCCGCTGCCTGGAGGTGGGGCACGTAGGAGCCCGGTGCGCTGCGGGAGTGGACCGCAGCGCACTTTGTTTTCGTTGTGGGCAGTCCGGTCACAAGTCGGCCGGCTGCTCAGCCGAATATAATTGTCCCATCTGCGCGGCGGCGGGAACTTCCGCAGCGCACCGCCTGGGTGCAAAAACCTGCTTGGCGGCTTCCAAAAAGCGGACACGTCGTGGTGGTGCTGGACGTAAGCGCCCGCCCACCCAGGTGACGGAGGAGGAAAGTATGGAAATCGCCCAAAACTAAATGGCGCCAATCTCGATCCTGCAGGCCAATGTCCGCCACTGTGCGGTGGCCCAAGATCTGTTGATCCAGTCCGCCGTACAGTGGCGGGCGTCTATGGCAGTAGTCGCCGAACCGTACGCGGTACGTGCCCGGGATGACTGGGCCGGCAGCCGCGACGAGTCGGTGGCTATCGTCTCCCAGCAGGGCGCGTTCAAAAGTGTTTCCCAAGGACGCGGCTGCGTCCTCGCGTTGCTGGGAGACGTTGCAGTGATCGGGGTGTACTTCTCGCCAAACAGAAGCCTCGCCGAGTTTGAACAATGGTTAATAGAGGTCGGGGCTCTGGTGGCAGAAGCACACCCCACCCCGGTGGTGGTGGCCGGAGACTTCAACGCACACTCACAGGCGTGGGGATCTCCGGCCACCGATAGCCGGGGTGAGTTGGTAGAGGAATGGGCGGTGTCGAATGGCTTGGTGCTGCTCAACCGAGGGTCGATCCACACGTTCGTGCGGCCAACGGGGACAGGTTGTTCCATCGTTGACCTGTCCTTCGCCAGTTCTGGCCTGGCGAGCCGCACGCGTGGTTGGAAAGTGGTCGAGGGGGTGGAGACGCTGTCGGACCATCGCTACATATGGTTCGACATCGTCGACACCGGCTCCGGGACCCCGGCGGTCGGGGACCGCCGTTCGGTTGAGGAAGGTCCGCGGTGGCGTCTGCGGACGCTGGACCGAGAACTGGCAAAGGAGGCGGCCATCGTCGAGCGATGGGGCAGGGGGCGCCCACTTTTTTGCGCACGCCCGTACCGGCCGCTCTCACCTCCTCTGCTTACAGAGGAGCGCTCGAGAGCGGTGGAGGTGCGGGCTAGTTCTTCAGCTCCTTAGGGAGCTCCGGGGTGGTCGCTTATCGACCGCCCCGAGACGGACCCCTCCGTTCTGGGGTGCCCCTTGCCGGCTCGCAGTGATTTAACCTCAGGCCTACCCTGCGAGTCGGTTTTAAGGTGAGGCGGAACACCGCGGGGTTTAGTGGGTAGGAAGGCCCTCTCTCACGGGCCGGGAGCCCCACACACCGTCCCTGCTGCCCCCGCAGCAGGGATGACGGTGCGTAAATGCATTCCCCGCGAAAACAAAAAAAAAAAAAAAAAAAAACCTAACCTAACCTCCGGGTAGGAGGGTGCGCCACCACCAGCGTCTTCGTTGGTCAGATTGTCCGTCAAGCGGGCCGGGAAGGCACGGCGTGGGTGAAAGGCCCGATCGCAGCGGCCAAAATCCTAACCGACGGCCGCCCTGTTGCGATCGGATGGTCCCGCGTCCGTGTGACATTGCTGGAGTCCAGGCCGCAGCGTTGCTTCCGCTGCCTTGAGGTCGGACATGTGGGGGCCCGGTGCGCTGCGGGAGTCGATCGCAGTGCACTTTGCTTCCGTTGTGGCCAGCCCGGTCACAAAGCGGCTGGCTGCTCAGCGGAGCCCCAATGTCCCGTCTGCGCGGCGGCAGGAGGTGCCGCTGCGCACCGCCTGGGCACGAAGGCCTGTTTGGTGGCATCGACGAAGAGGAGGCGTCGTGGTGGAGCCGGGCGTAAGGTGGTGCCGGAAGCGGCCCGCCCGCCCACCACGACAAACGAAGAGGAAATGGACATCGCCCAAAATTAAATGGCGCCAATCTCGGTACTGCAGGCCAACGTCGGTAACTGTGCGGCGGCCCAAGATCTGCTGCTTCAGTCTGTCGCACAGTTACAGGCGACTGTGGCTATAGTCGCCGAACCGTATGCGGTTCGCGCCCGCGACAACTGGGCTAGCAGCCGCGACGAGTTGGTGGCTGTCGTCTCCCAGCGGGGTGCTTTTGATAGGGTGCTCCAGGGACGCGGTTGCGTCCTCGCGCTGCTGGGAGACGTTGCAGTAGTCGGGGTGTACTTCTCGCCCAACAGAAGCCTCGCTGAGTATGAGCGTTGGTTAATTGAGGTCGGGGCTCTGTTGGCAGAAGCTCACCCCACCCCGGTGGTGGTAGCTGGAGATTTCAACGCACACTCACAGGCGTGGGGATCTCCAGAAACCGATAGCCGGGGTGAGATGGTCGAGGAATGGGCGGTGTCCAACGGCTTGGTGCTGCTCAACCGAGGGTCGGTCCACACGTTCGTGCGGCGAACGGGGACGGGTCGTAGTATAATCGACCTGTCCTTTGCCAGTTCTGGCCTGGCTAGCCGCACGCGTGGTTGGAGGGTGATCGAGGGGGTGGAGACGATGTCGGATCATCGCTACATATGGTTCGACATCGTCGACGCCGGCTCGGAGACCCCGGCGGTCGGTGACCGCCGTTCGGTTGAGGAAGGTCCGCGGTGGCGTCTGCGGACGCTGGACCGGGAACTGGAAAAGGAGGCGGCCATCGTCGAGCGATGGGCCGCAGGTGACGACGTTACCCCGGACGTGGACGCGAGGGCTGGGCGGCTTTCCGGCGCCCTGACTCGCGTCTGCGATGCGGCCATGAAAAGGGCAGGGTCTGTCAAGCCGCGGCGGCGAGTGTACTGGTGGAATGAAGAGCTGGCTGGGCTGCGAACCTCAAGTCACGCAGCCCAGCGCAGGTACACTCGCCAACGCGCCCGAAGAAGCAGTGACCCTGCCCGAGAAGAAGAACTACTCGCCGCATACCGGGCTGCCCGAGCTGCCCTCAGCTCGGCGATCAAGGCCGCCAAGGAGGCGGCCTGGAAGGAGTGGCTCGAGACCCTAAACGAAGATCCGTGGGGGCGCCCGTACAAAGCCGTGAGCGACAAACTCCGGCCCTGGGCGCCTCCCCTCACAAAGTCTCTCGAGCCCTCATTCGTCGGCCACGTTGTCAGTTCCCTCTTCCCTGCTCGGGAAGAGTGGGTCCCACCGCGGATGGCACCAAGCCAGACGCCGGCAGACACAGAGGCGATGATTCCGCCCGTGTCGGATGCCGAGCTCGGGGCGGCGGTCCTTAAACTCAAAACGAGGAACCGCGCCCCCGGTCCGGATGGCATTCCTGGGCGCGTCATCGCCCTGGTTATGCCGGCGTTCGAGGAGGAGACGCTGTCTTTGTTGTCGGAGTGTTTGGCGTCGGGTAAGGTCCCGCGACAGTGGAAAACCGGGCGGCTCGTGCTGTTGAAGAAGCACGGGCGCCCGGCCGAGTCGCCGTCGGCCTACCGCCCCATCGTCTTGCTCGACGAGATGAGCAAGCTGCTCGAGCGGGTGCTCGCGGCGCGTCTCGTCGGGCACCTGGAGGGGGCGGGGCCCAATCTCAATGACGGCCAGTACGGATTTCGTCGCGAGAGGTCGACCCTGGACGCCATTTCCCGGCTCAGGGACAGCGTCGAAGAGGCGGTCGGTCGGGGGGAGGTGTTGCTGGCGGTGTCGCTCGACATCGCGAACGCCTTCAACACCATCCCCTGGCAGACCATCGCTGAGGCGCTGAGGTACCACAATGTCCCGTGGTACCTCAGGCGCATTCTCGCGGACTACTTTGTCGACCGGGCCATCTCCTATCCGACCCGGTCGGGAGTAGTCCGCGCTGGTATGTCTTGTGGTGTTCCACAGGGGTCGGTTCTGGGTCCGCTCCTGTGGAACATCGGATATGATTGGGTCCTGCGCGGTGCTACTCTTCGGGGAGTCGGCGTCCTCTGTTACGCCGACGATACCCTAGTCGCCGCGCGGGGCCCAGACTTTCGCGAGGCGAAAGTCCTGGCCACCGCGGGCGTTGCCCAGGTGGTCAGCCGCATCAGGGCGCTAGGACTCCAGGTGGCCCTCGAAAAGTCCGAGGCCGTTTTCTTTCACGGGCCTCGGCGAGGGCCACCTCGAGATTGTCAGATTGTGGTGAGCGGCACCCATGGGGGTGCCGCTCACCTAGGCTGTCGGGTCGAGTATTAAGTATCTTGGTTTGGTACTCGACAGCCGATGGGGCTTCGTCGAGCACTTCCGGCGTCTGTCGCCAAAGTTGTTGTCGTACGCCGGAAGGCTGGCGAGGCTGCTCCCCAATAGGGGAGGCCCAAATAGTGCATGCCGTCGCCTCTATGACGGTGTAGTGCGCTCAAAGGCGTTGTATGGAGCGCCCATCTGGGCGCACGCCCTCTGCGCCAAGACAATCCCGCTGCTGCGGCGTTCGCAGCGGTCGATTGCGCAGAGGGCGGCACGAGCGTACTGCACCGTCTCCTACGAGGCGGCGTGCCTAATTGCAGGAAGCCTCCCTTGGGATCTCGAGGCTGGAGTCCTCAAGAATGTTTATAAGGAAAGCGCCCTGGTGCGTAGAAATGGTGGACGGCCCCTTCCGGACGAGATCGACCGCTGGAGACAGTCGGCTCGCGACGATCTCTTCCGGAAGTGGGCCGAGAGGTTGGTAGGCCCCTTAGTTAGCCCCCGGCTCGTGGGGGCTGTCCGGCCCGTCCTACGTGCTTGGGTAGAGAGGGCACACGGTGCGCCTACGTTTCACCTCAGTCAGCTCCTCACAGGGCATGGCGTATTCGCCAAGTACCTGTGGGAGGTGGCTGGGGTGGAGCCGGACCCCGTGTGTCGCCACTGCTCAAGTGGCGTCGTGGACACGGCGGAGCACACACTCGCCGTGTGCCCGGCGTGGGACGGGCCGCGTATCGCCCTTACGGGCCTTGTCGGAGTTGATTTGTCGCTGCCGGCTGTGGTGCAAGCCATGGTCGGCAGCCAACAGTGTTGGGCCGCCGTCGCCTCGTTTGCTAGCGAGGTGATGGCGGCGAAACGAGAGGAGTTGCGGGTGCGGGAGCGTACGGGACAGACGCTCCCGCCCCGCCGTCCGGTTCGGGGGCGCAGACGTGCTAATTACATGCGCGCCCCCGAATAGTGTCTGGCCGTGGGCGGAAGGTCGGGGGACCCCGCCCAACTGGCCACTTGGCGACGGGCACCCTTTCTGTGTTCCAGGGGGTGCCCACTTTTTTGCGCACGCCCGTACCGGCCGCTCTCACCTCCTCTGCTTACAGAGGAGCGCTCGAGAGCGGTGGAGGTGCGGGCTAGTTCTTCAGCTCCTTAGGGAGCTCCGGGGTGGTCGCTTATCGACCGCCCCGAGACGGACCCCTCCGTTCTGGGGTGCCCCTTGCCGGCTCGCAGTGATTTAACCTCAGGCCTACCCTGCGAGTCGGTTTTAAGGTGAGGCGGAACACCGCGGGGTTTAGTGGGTAGGACGGCCCTCTCTCTCGGGCCGGGAGCCCCACACACCGTCCCTGCTGCCCCCGCAGCAGGGATGACGGTGCGTAAATGATTTCCCCGCGAAAACAAAAAAAAAAAAAAACCTAACCTAACCTAACCTAACCTAACCTAACCTAACCTAACCTAACCTAGGACTCCAGGTGGCCCTCGAAAAGTCCGAGGCCGTTTTCTTTCACGGGCCTCGGCGAGGGCCACCTCGAGATTGTCAGATTGTGGTGAGCGGCACCCCCATCGCTGTCGGGTCGAGTATTAAGTATCTTGGTTTGGTACTCGACAGCCGATGGGGCTTCGTCGAGCACTTCCGGCGTCTGTCGCCAAAGTTATTGTCGTACGCCGGAAGGATGGCGAGGCTGCTCCCCAATCGGGGAGGCCCAAATAGTGCATGCCGTCGCCTCTACGACGGTGTAGTGCGCTCAAAGGCGTTGTATGGAGCGCCCATCTGGGCGCACGCCCTCTGCGCCAGGACAATTCCGCTGCTGCGGCGTCCGCAGCGGTCGATTGCGCAGAGGGCGGCACGAGCGTACTGCACCGTCTCCTACGAGGCGGCGTGCCTGATTGCAGGAAGCCTCCCTTGGGATCTCGAGGCTGGAGTCCTCAAAAAGGTGTATGAAGAGAGCGCCCTGGTGCGAAGTAACGGTGGACGGCCCCTTCCGGACGAGATCGACCGCTGGAGACAGTCGGCTCGCGACGATCTCTTCCGGAAGTGGGCCGAGAGGTTGGTAGGCCCCTCAGTTAGCCCCCGGCTCGTGGGGGCTGTCCGGCCCGTCCTGCGGGCTTGGGTGGAGAGGGCACACGGAGCGCCGACATTTCACCTCAGTCAGCTCCTCACAGGGCATGGCGTATTCGCCAAGTACCTGTGGGAGGTGGCTGGGGTGGAGCCGGACCCCGTGTGTCGCCACTGCTCAAGTGGCATCGTGGACACGGCGGAGCACACACTCGCCGTGTGCCCGGCGTGGGACGGGCCGCGTATCGCCCTTACGGGCCTTGTCGGTGTAAATTTGTCACTGCCGGCTGTGGTGCAAGCCATGGTCGGCAGCCAACAGTGTTGGGCCGCCGTCGCCTCGTTTGCTAGCGAGGTGATGGCGGCGAAACGAGAGGAGTTGCGGGTGCGGGAGCGTACGGGACAGACGCTCCCGCCCCGCCGTCCGGTTCGGGGGCGTCGACGTGCTCAATACATGCGCGCCCCCGAATAGTGTCTGGCCGTGGGCGGAAGGTCGGGGGACCCCGCCCAACTGGCCACTTGGCGACGGGCACCCTTTCTGTGTTCCAGGGGGTGCCCAATTCTTGCGCACGCCCGTACCGGCCGCTCTCACGTCCTCTGCTTACAGAGGAGCGCTCGAGAGCGGTGGAGGTGCGGGCCAGTTCTTCAGCTCCTTAGGGAGCTCCGGGGTGGTCGCTTATCGACCGCCCCGAGACGGACCCCTCCGTTCTGGGGTGCCCCTTGCCGGCTCGCAGTGATTTAACCTCAGGCCTACCCTGCGAGTCGGTTTTAAGGTGAGGCGGAACACCGCGGGGTTTAGTGGGTAGGACGGCCCTCTCTCACGGGCCGGGAGCCCCACACACCGTCTCTGCTGCCCCCGCAGCAGGGATGACGGTGCGTAAATGCATTCCCCGCGAAAACAAAAAAAAAAAAAAAAAAAAAAAAAAAAAAACCTAACCTAACCTAACCTAACCTAACCTAACCTAACCTACCTACGTACCTACCTACGTACCTACCTACCTACCTACCTACCTACCTACCTACCTACCTACCTACCTACCTACCTACCTACCTACCCACCTACCTACCTACCTACCTACCTACCTACATACCTACCTACATACCTACCTACCTACCTACCTACCTACCTACGTTGCGTTTACGATAGCGAAACCTGGGTATGTCAGCAGATGCATGAAAGTAAACTACATGCTGTGGAGATGCGATCAATTCGAAAATTGTGCGGCGTAACTTTGGCCGACCGAATACGTAACAAAGTGATACGCAATATGGCAGGTTTGAATGAAAGTGTCAGGGTTAAGCTGGAAAAGGGTGTGCTTCGTTGGTTTGGACACGTCCACCGAAGGAGTGGGGAACGATTGACGAAGAATATATATTGTGCGAAAGTAGAAGGTAGAAGTAATCAGGGTAGTTCGAGATTTGCATATGAAGATCACGTGAGCAGATTGCTCAAAAACGGAAAAGTCTAAAGTACTCGGATACCCAGACGTGCGTGTATGAAGCGGTTGATAAATCTTAAGGAAGCGAAATCAGTATGCATGCATCACGAAGCCTGGCAATCCTGGGCCCGAAGTCTACTATTTCAATAGTGTATCAATAGAGTTTCAATGGACTGACAATGGCGCAGTTTTGCACTTTTCGTAGTCCGCTATTTAAGACCAATGGCTTCTCGCTGACTTGTCATTATCCTGCCACTCGAACAAATCTGTATTCTACTAATCAATGACGTCTCGGTGTCTTTCCAATAGTTTGTCAAACGGTAGTCTACTAATTATTTGACATTAGTTTCAATGACCTCACGATGGCTTCGGTATGATTATTTGTCATTATGTCAATGGCGGCATAATGACCACCATCAAGCAGACACTGCTATTATACGAGTTGTTGATAGTATATTTATCTCACATTTAGTTAATAATTAGTTAAAAACGAAAAATATTACCTATACTTATTAATGTTAGGCAAAGATAATCGACGAAAATGCGAGAAAATAATGTTTCAGTACCTAATTCCCGAATCAGGGACAATATTTTTTATAGATTAAATATTCCATGATAACAATTTAAGTTATGGAATTTCATTTTTGTTTTAGGTACAAGTTAAATAAACATATATAAATAATGTGGGGCACTTTTCACACAGCGCCATCTAGCCCAAAGTATTATATATATATAATATTAGCTTGTGTTATGGGATCACGGCAATGGGCTCACCACCTGTTACGTGGGACAAAGATGCATACAGTGAAGTGTGGGCGTTTAATATGCCTCTGCCTACCCCTTCGGGGATAAAGGCGTGACAATATGTATGTATGTATGTTTGTGTTATGGATCTAGATAACTGATAAACGTATTTATATATTTCTAAATACATACATATTATACATAGGAAACGCCCAAACTCCGAATCACACCTTTGTGGATCACACAAATATTTGTTCCGACCCGGGACCTCATGCGTAGCAGTCGGATACACTCCCACCGCGCCACAGAAGCAGTCAAGTTACAACTTAACTTTACACTCTTGTTTTTCAGCTTATGTCTGATATATTCCTGTTATTTAATGCAGCAGGGTCTCCAAACTCCAGTGGGTCAAAACCAGTGCAAGGGCTATGTTGTGAGACATGTGAACAAAGCATTTTTGTAACTTGTGAAACCATTCACAAGTTATATGAATGCTATGCCCAACTCCTAATGACTAAAACCAGTCAATACCCTTCCCTCTACGTATGGCCAAAGGCTAGGTTGGGGTGTCTTATTCAAATATTTAGGTACCTCATGCATCAGGATCAGCTCATAGCCCACTTCAGCACAGATATATTTGTGACATATCTTCATCTTAACATATTTCCAAGGACTTGCGTTCTAAGTGGATTCCTAAAACTGGTGTTTACTTATTGTGAGTACATGAGCAGCTTTAGTTTAGCTAGTTAGGCATCATTGGAAGTGACCACTGTCTTACCCCCTAACCTTATAGCGGCACTTGCATCATCTCATGCGTTGGTCTGCTGGTGAACCACTAGCGGGTATCACTTAGGCCCTAGTAATATTGGTGGGGCCCTTTACACGCTACACACATACACACATTTCATATGTGATCTAAGTTGGAAAGGTAACAAAAAAATAGTTTATTAGAAATAAATGTTTATTAATACATAATTGAATAGAACTTATAACAAATATATTTAAATATTTTCTTAAAACTTAAAATCAGCCGAGCAATGATGAATATGTATGTGAAAAAAGTTGTTTTTTCCTCATGGAAGTTCATGCCATGCAGCATGCGCTGGAGAACAAATTTTGGGCAGAGAAAACTAACTATCTTTACACTGTACCCCTGTCAGGGTAGTCAGAGGGGACAGATTGCCAGGCTTTGCAATACATGCACAATTCTTTTGCTTACTGCAGATTCATTAATCGCTTCATGCATGCCATATCCAAGTACTTTTGACTATTCCGTTTTTGAGCAATTTGCTCAGTTTAAGTCTCAGCCTACCCTGACTCTTTCTCTCCGTCAATCTTTAGTTGGACGTTTGGTGGGCAGAAAGAAATGTCTTAAAATAGACTATTGCTTCTAGTATTAATTTGCCTGTTTTCTTATTAGTTTGGGTGTAAATCTGATAGCAATACTATCCTGGCTCTTTGTCTCTGAAAGGAAAATACAATAATTTATTAAACAATATCAATTAAATATCTATGCCTAAGTATTAATTAGTAATAATCTATACTATTATAAAATTGTATAAATAGCTGTGACTACATTCCAAATAAATAAAAATGTATTATTGTAATCAACTCCTTCAGGGATTCTTCGTGCCTGTTTGTTCATTTGTTCGGAGTTGGAGCAAAATCCAGCTAGTTGATCACAACTCTACTATTAGAAAAATTTTCCAGCTTAAATACTGTGCTATGTTTCATTAAAATTGCTTCAGCAGAAGTAATGATACAGCTTGAACTACGTAGTACTAGATACGCTATATTTTGGACAGGTCAAAGAATTTAGGTTTGTTAGTAAGACAACATTTTTCAACGCCCACTGGTTTTCAATTATGCACATGCTTGTTTCCAGTTGCCTGCCACATCCACAAGACAGTAGGTACTGCACTAACCGGTGGATTGTGCCCTAAAAATGTTGATAAAACTTTACCTCAACACAAATATCAATATGAAGATTTAAAAGTTTAATACTTGTTACCGGCAGCTTAGATTTTTGTTTCTGGGTACCTAATTTGGATTTGTTTAGTTTAAAAAACTGTCAATAAATGACAATTAAATAATTAGTATAGCCTAGTCGCCAGTAAAATAGTAAGGTAAGTCTCTCCCTAAACTTTTCAAAGCTATTGCTAGGCATATATTAAGGACAACTTAAGAAATATTAGCTTCATTGAGTTCTCAGTTTCCACTTGTGTAAAGTCGATTCTACTAGAGTTATGGAAAATCTTTTGAAAATACACTCACTTTCCGTCGAAAATCAAGGACGATTTAAATCGTCCTGGGTCAAAAGGTACCCACTATACTTTGAACAAGTTTATTATAATGAATAGCTACTACTCTCAAACTAAACACTTCACAAATTTCTTCCATGAATAGAGAACATTTCAAGGTCAGGTCCACAATTGTCATTTATCTGAAAAAAGTAATAAACTTTGTTTTATCAAGATTAAAATTAAACGATGAGATGTGCACAAAAGGTTTGTTTCTTAATACTGTGTTATGTTAAAGTACGAGTACTTACGAAAATTGGACAATTTGCGCATAAACGACTATTTCTTGTAAAGTTGTAACTTTATTATGAACTTTTAATATATTATAATATGAATAAATTGTTTGTTTTACCGCGCCGAAGTTCTGAATTTATTTTAGAACTAATGTCAATAGAAATACTTGTAACTTTTTTTTCGTGTAGCATAGGCACACAGAAACAGCCTAAGAAAGATATCATTTATTTTTTAGTTTATTTATGCATAATTTGTGTTGATTGCCTCATTTATATACTTAAATCATTAAATATGATAAGTATTTATAAAATGAACAATTATTCGAATCAAAATTATAGGAAACGTAATGCATATTGATATTATAGGAAAACTGGGTGTTAGATTTTCATAAAATGGCAATGTGGTTGACAGCGCCACTGTTGAGCCATTATCATTCCGTTGTCACTTCATTGACATGTTGCTGCCACCGTGTTTTTACGTTAGTAGATTACCGATTTTTGCTCAATGTCAATGGCATGTCAATTGAGTGGCGATGGAATGACCATAGCTTGTTCTTTAACGTAAATTAGTAGAATTGAGGCCCCTGATCTCCAACCAACCAATCCTTTCTGACTAACCCGTCAGGGATACAGCGTGAAGATAGTTAGTTATAAATTTTCGACAATTTCATTTGTTTAATACATAAAAAAATTAAATCACGCCTATCATTCACTGGGGTAAGCAGAGACTTCTTCCATTTTATACTTATTTCTACATTAAAATATTACAATAAAAATGTTTTTTTTTAATACGATCACTGAAAAATAAATGAAACATCTATCATGGTTTAATATTTTAACGCAAAACACTTTAAACTCACTTGTTATAAATAATATAAACCTACTTACGTACCCACCTACTCGTACCTAAGTTATAAAAAAAATTGTTTAATGGTTCAAAGCAGAGTCGTAGGTATTAAACTTGATTCTTTGTGTAAATATATTGTGCGCGATTATACATGCGCAAACTATCCCCACTAATTTTTGTCAGAGCTCATCATTCGCCGCGCGACCTGTACAAATTGTCATTATTCGGTGTCACTTATTGGAAAAAGTCACAGTGTAACTGAACAAGAAAAAAATATTCCCTCAGAATTGCACCGTTACTAAAATATAAAAAGCGCTTGTGGCCCCGCGGTCTCAGTGTTCGGAAAAACGATCACTAAGGTACGCAACTTTCACTATGGCTGGTCGTCGGATGGGCGACCACTTTGTGGCATTTACATTTGCGAGCGTGTCCGTGCTTCGGAAGGCACGTTAAGGTCCCGGTTGCCAGTAAAATGGCAGTCGTTAAGCCTGGTTGAAGGCCTTATAGGCGGCTTAAAAAAATTTCAACAGCCTGCGTCTGTCTATTTCAACACGGCAATGGGCTCACCACCTATTACGTGGGACAGGAATCCACACGGTGAAAAGTGGGCATATAATATGCCTCTGCCACCCCTTCGGGGATAAGGCGTGATGGATACTTGGTTAAATTATTTTCTCAGTTTTACTGCTTTGTAACTTCTTTTGACATATGATAGATATCGTCACATTCCTATCATGATATTATTTATTTTTTATTATATTTATAAATAACATCTTCATCATTGGAAAAAAGTAGCATTATGTCACACGTGCTACTCAATTCAAATTTGACTCCTAGTGAATCCCACTGTAACATTTAAGAGTAAAAGTGAACGGGAATAAACCAATGTGAAACGAGATGCGACATGTGGCAAATCCACATTTTTATACTATTAACATCAATAATAACGTTCCGACTTGGGACCTACTGGGAAAGGTCATTTTCAAGAGTCTCCTTAACCGGCGAGCATGTATAAAATACTTAGTTGATAGCAAGTGGAAAGCCAGTAGAGACTGGCTTTCCACTTGCTATCAACTAGTAGGCAGAGGCCTACTCTAGTATAACTAATTTATAATTATTCCCGTCACTCGAGAATAAGATTCATATTGAAGATCGAAAGTTTTCAGAATTTCCCACTGGACAACATGATTATGATAAAACGCAATGTGTAAAATCGTAGGCAACAATTCATGTTCTAATTAGATAGTATAATATGCGCAACTTTGTCAGATATAAAGCAATTCTAATGCAATTTCCATTGAAAACTTAGTACCTATCAAATACCGTACCTAAGTTAAATAAATAGGTAGGTACTTCAATATTGTCCATCCGTATATTTATATAACATTACAGAAACGTCACAGGTAAATAATAGGAATTATTATAGAAGCATAAAAAAAATTACATCCGGATAAATATATTATTTTAAAAAGTGATAACCCTTACGAGAAAATAACCGGGTATAACTAAAATGGCCTATAGTTTCTAAACTTCTCGCGATTTGGATGTGATTATTTTTTTGTAAATAGGACTATAATTTTTTGAGAAAAAATTAAAACTGAAAAATTTAACATCATATATCACGAGTTCTAAGCAAGACAGGAGGTTCGTGATTGGTTTAAAATATGTAGCTTTTATTTCGAGTTCTTATTGCACACACTTTTGGTTATAAATAATAGTTTTTAGTGTAGACAATTTTTGAACTTTATTGGCCGGAATTTTAATGGAACTTTAACATTTTATACTGACTTCACTAATTATTTTTATCACCCCGGAGTTTTACTCTAGCTTTCTAAATGATTTGTTTCACACGTTTTTGTAATAAAAATCGGATGTCCGAAAAATGGCTCCTGTAACTCATAGTGCAACGTAATACACACACCTTTATGTAAGCTTTTTTTAAATAACAGAAGAAGAATTTTAAATACAGAAAGTCGATAGTTTTGCGTCTTATTCCATACATAGTAATGTAATTGTCTGCACAACATTTCATGCTGAACGCAATCAAAAGCCTTGGATAGATCGCAGAATACTTTAATAATTATCGTGCTTGTCTTCAGATTTTGATAATATCAAATACGATACCTACATAAAAAAAACTATTTTAATAATGTTTCACAGTCTGTATGTTCCGGCCAATCTCTGACACACACAACTGAACCGATTTTAATAAGACTTTCACTGGCACTCTTATAATATCTTTATGAAGTAACTTAGGCTACATTTAATCCAGTTATTTAGTTTAAACCGCTGTGCGTTCACTAGTAAATAAGAAATACATATAAATTAAAATGTAGTAAAATTTATTTATATTATAATTTCTTAAATAGGTAACTATGTTTAAAGTACGCTGGATGACCCGCTGTTTTTATAGAAGCAGGCCCAAGACAACGGCTTGACCTTAAAACTTCACGCTCGCCTCATCGCCTATAAAACGGGATCCAAACTAATCTCCAAATAAACTAGATAACGCCGAAACCATTAGGAGAGGCCGCGGTGGTAGCCAAATTCTACCGGGAACCCAGGGAGGATTTGCGAGGAGTTACTTCGGGCGCCCAGTGTTAAACTGATAGGTAGAGATCGTGTGTTTTTTAACCGTCCGGCTTAACGCGGCTAACCAACAGTTAAAAGGGGCGTGCCTCAAGATTTTGATTTTTGAGATTAAAAGTTGTATAGTGTATTACAAATGGCAAAAACTTATTTTTCTACTTTTATCGACAAAAGTAGGTGACGAATCGAACTCCAGGGGAGGCAGCGGCCCCCCCTGCCCCCCCTGGGTACGCCCATGGAGACAGCGTCTGTTGTCATAGCGTTTACACAGCAAGTCCAGAGCCTCCTTGTATGACCCACTCTCAAGTGGAAAATATATAATTACAGCTAGTGCATCACCTGTTAGGTACTTTCTTAAGTAAAACAATTCAGCAACCTCTGTCAATGACTTGTTGTTATCTATTACTGCAAGAAACAGTTCATAAATTGGACGAAATTTCGAATAATCTTTACCATCAAATGTTGAAAAGTCAATATCAGGCAAATTCTTAGCAGAAATATTGCTCTCACTTTTGAAACTTTGAGTGAGGGACTTCATTTGGTCATTCAATTTAGCTAAAGCATTTAAATACCTGTCTTCCACCTCTTCCGATAGTTCATCATTTTTATCGTCGAGGCAAATAATTGACAGTTGAGTATCCTCATAGTCTTTAAACGCACCGTTGAGAAGGGACTTACGCGCTTCCAAAATTCCCACAGTTGCCGACGTAAATTCCGTAGGATTATCTAAATATTTTTCAATACGCATTATTTTAGCTTTACATTGGCCACGCAACGCTTTTAACTTCTTTAAATCCCCCATCTCGAAGTTACAACACTATAACTTTGCGTTACAACAAGGAAATAAACAACTGACAATTGTCCATTAGGGCCCACTTGCGCGATCTTGGGTTAGCGTGTATAACTCGGAGGTGTGGACTAACCCCGAATTAAATCATTAATTTGTCTCGCATGTCCCTGTGAAAATTTTAACTCACCGATTTCTAAGGGTTAATTCGTCAATTGTTGGGTTAGCAGCTGACAGACAATGAAGTGGCACGTGAAACATGCGTGACACGGACTCCTGAAAATGACACACCGCGCACACATAATACGATAAAAATAAAATGCATTCGGCTGTCATGTTACATTCATTCGTGTAAGAAAAAGTCTTATGTGGCCAACTGTAGCGTAAAAGAGATAGACATACCTGTTGTGTGGACTGGAGGAGTCCTGGCTTAAAATGAAAAGTAAAAGAAAAAAGAGAAAAGGTAAAGTTAATTTAATATAGGTGATATAAAAATGTTAAAAATAAAACCAGAGAAAGCCGGGGGTAAATAAGTTCTTGCAATGTTTCTTTAAAATATCCGGTTAGCAGTACTCGTAGCTAAGAAGGAGCCTCGCGTAGGCCTCCACGTTGCTAAGGGGCCTCAAGTAAGGCCTCCACGTCGCTGAGAAGGGGCCTCAAATCCCCTCAAGGCCTCCACGTCGCCGACCTCGGAGAAGCTGGTCGCGAATTCAGGCAGGTAGAGAGCAGAAACTAACGAGCGGTCGGCGTCTTTCACAGAGCCGGTTAATAGCACACAACACTGCAGACCATCACTTCACTATTTCTGGAGGGCACAACCCTCACACTCAGCACTTATTCCCAGCACCTCCTCTCAAGGTGAGGACCAAAAGTAGACTGATCTGACGGCCCCGGCTTCCTTCTTTTACAGAGCATTTCAAAATTTTAACAATATTATTCTAGACATATTTTCTAAATTTATAACAAGGTCTAATATCTAAACAACCTAACCTACTGGCAGCTCTAACAATAAATTAAAAATAAAATCTAGGTTTGTCATTAACTACCATTAAAAATTACAAAAGGTAAACAAACATTAAGAGAGCATAAAAACTCTCGAAATATAAAGGCCTAGGAATGCTACAGATAATGGCCATACAGATAATTTGAGAGAATGAATAATAAAATATTTAACGTAAGTAAACATACATTACATTTCCCCGACAATCCCGGAAAATTTTTGATTGTAGTGAAAAAAATTTTGTTTATTAGTAAGATGAAGCATTGACCAGCTAAAATTAACCTATATGACTATTTACAGTGGTACAGAAAGTTTTACAAAAGATAAAAATTACGTTACCCGATAACCCTTGAAAATTAACAACTGAGAAAATTTCTATGTTGTAAAAGTAAAGCCTTGCTCTTTCATACACCTTTCATCAACCCACATTTCATACTCCCTCAATCAAACATCACTAACATACTTAGGGGATATGGTTCACATTCTATGACACATACTCCACAAGGAAAAAAACCTAACCTAACCACTCCGGGAGTGCCGACAGAAGTGAAAACTCAATTTATTAATAATTTATTTATCTAGACGCGTTGGTACATGCATATATGCACACACTATAGCTGCGTATCGTAACGGGGTGTAGCGAGTCCAGAGATTTATCTCATCTAAAAAATTGCGTACCGCGCTAAAAGAAGTTTTTCCTTCAAAAATTGACCGGGATCGACGTTAATGATGATGATGATGAAAAATAAATCTACACTGAAAGACTCCTAATTGATTACACAGCATTATTTAATAAGACCTGTAGATGACCGGAATCAACGTTAGATGATGATGATGATAATGGTCGCGAGTCCAGAGATTTTATCTCATCTAAAAATAAGCGTACCGCGGTAAAAGAATATTCACTTCAAAAATTGACCGGGATGAACGTTAATGATGATGATGAAAAAAAAATTCTACTCTGAAAGAGTCTTAATTGATTACACAATATTATTTAATAAGACCTGTAGATGACCGGGTTCAACATTAGATGATGATGATGATTATAGTCGCAAATCCAGAGATTTTATCTCCTCTAAAAATATGTGTACCACGCTAAGAGGCGTTTTCACTTAAAAAACTCAATTTATTAATAATTTATTTATCTAGTCGCGTTGGTACATGCATATATGCACACACTATAGCTGCGTATCGTAACGGGGAGTAGCGACTCCAAATTCATCTCATCTAAAAAATTGCGTACCGCGCTAAAAGAAGTTTTTCCTTCAAAAATTGACCGGGATCGACGTAAAGATGATGATGATGAAAAATAAATCTACACTGAAAGAGTCCTAATTGATTACACAGCATTATTTAATAAGACCTGTAGATGACCGGAATCAACGTTAGATGATGATGATGATTATGGTAGCGAGTCCAGAGATTTTATCTCATCTAAAAATATGCGTACCGCGCTAAAAGAAGTTTTTCCTTCAAAAATTGACCGGGATCGACGTAAAGATGATGATGATAAAAAATAATTCTACACTGAAAGAGTCCTAATTGATTACACAGCATTATTTATTAAGACCTGTAGATGACCGGAATCAACGTTAGATGATGATGATGATTATGGTCGCGAGTCCAGAGATTTTATCTCATCTAAAAATATGCGTACCGCGCTAAAAGAAGTTTTTCCTTCAAAAATTGACCGGGATCGACGTAAAGATGATGATGATAAAAAATAATTCTACACTGAAAGAGTCCTAATTGATTACACAGCATTATTTAATAAGACCTGTAGATGACCGGAATCAACGTTAGATGATGATGATGATTATGGTCGCGAGTCCAGAGATTTTATCTCATCTAAAAATATGCGTACCGCGCTAAAAGAAGTTTTTCCTTCAAAAATTGACCGGGATCGACGTAAAGATGATGATGATAAAAAATAATTCTACACTGAAAGAGTCCTAATTGATTACACAGCATTATTTAATAAGACCTGTAGATGACCGGAATCAACGTTAGATGATGATGATGATTATGGTCGCGAGTCCAGAGATTTTATCTCATCTAAAAATATGCGTACCGCGCTAAAAGAAGTTTTTCCTTCAAAAATTGACCGGGATCGACGTAAAGATGATGATGATAAAAAATAATTCTACACTGAAAGAGTCCTAATTGATTACACAGCATTATTTAATAAGACCTTTAGATGACCGGAATCAACGTTTGATGATGATGATGATTATGGTCGCGAGTCCAGAGATTTTATCTCATCTAAAAATATGCGTACCGCGCTAAAAGAAGTTTTTCCTTCAAAAATTGACCGGGATCGACGTAAAGATGATGATGATAAAAAATAATTCTACACTGAAAGAGTCCTAATTGATTACACAGCATTATTTAATAAGACCTGTAGATGACCGGAATCAACGTTAGATGATGATGATGATGATTATGGTCGCGAGTCCAGAGATTTTATCTCATCTAAAAATATGCGTACCGCGCTAAAAGAAGTTTTTCCTTCAAAAATTGACCGGGATCGACATAAAGATGATGATGATAAAATCTTACGCTTTTTCGATCAGGACACGTGTCCTGACGCGAGTTTAAGATTTTATACCCAACGCCGCTAAAGAAGTTTTCACTTCAAAAAAACATCAAAACCCTATAACATTGGATCTAAGTTTTTATTCAACAGACAGTAGTACATTCAGCACTGTAGTAAAGTTTTGCTTGACGTAGAAAGGAGATTTAAAACACGGCTTCCGTCTTATTCCAGAACGCAGTGCGAAGAAAACTTTCGTACATACAGTCTCCATATGAGCTTAGTTATAAAAATGTGATTGAAATTTCACGAGTCGAGCGGATTCTGAACCTGTGACCTTTCTCAATCTAAGAAGACACGGAATTTTGCAAAACTCTTTGTATAGAGTTCCTCTAGACTGTGATAGGAGGGGGTCCAATGCCATAGATATATACACCAATAGTTTTAAATCATGGCAATAACTTCGGGGGCCTATTATATAAGACCTTATTGTTAAGTAGGCATAGTTAAAAATTATATTAAAAATTTTCAAAATATTTTTTTTTATACCGAAAAATATGAAATTATAGCCATATTTTCGAACTTCATTCATAACATTACTGCTATCTATTTATCACGTGGTCTCGTTCTGACGCATAGTGACCCCGCGATGATGTTATCAAATAGCTTAAAACCAAAATACTACACTTTATTCTAACTTTTCCTTCATACTTAACCGGGCTTAGAAACGGCAAAATTACTTTTCGTAGGTACTTGTTCAGTTATGAAAAATAAAAACTTATTAGACTGGAATTGTAAAAAAGATAACTTAAGTTTTGAAATCTAAAGCTTTAGCATTAAAAAATAATTTTGGCGTATTTAAAAAGTCAGAATCAACCGATTGCTATTTACAATAATTTAAGTATTTATAAAACTTAAAAAATAACTTACATGTATTTTAATTGTCCTTCAAAATGTCCTCCTGCATTATCAATACACACGCGAGCACGTTTTATTGAATTGTTTTTAAGGGAGAGAAGTATGGTTCTTTGGCGTTTCACTTCAGTAAAAGCGTCTATTATGCGCTGTTTTAATTGTTCTAAAGTATTTGGTTCACTAAAGTACACCCGTCTTTTAAATTCACTCCACAAAAAAAAGTCCAGCGGCGTTAGGCCAGGCGAACGTGCGGGCCAGGCAACCGACCAATCCACCGATCACCAAACTCCTGTGTTAGGAACTCACGCACTGCGCTATGATAGTGTGGAGGCGCGCCATCCTGTTGAAACCACAGGCCTCGTAAGTTGGATAGCGGAATATCATCCAACATCGAAGAAACCATGGTTCGCAGCAAGTTCAAATACGATTCCCCAGTGAGACGTCCTTCAATAAAATATGGACCAACAATATGGTCGTTCGGGATTACCGCCCAGACATTTACACTAAATCTGTGCTGGAAGGAATGTTGCCTAGTAAGCATCGGGTTACGTATTGACCACCAGTGTTCATTATGTTGGTTGAACAATCCAATTCGCGTGAACAAGCATTCATCCGAGTACAACACATTTGCTTCTGGATGACTAAGGATCCAATTGCAAAAAGTTATTCTAGGTTCACGGTCGATGGTGGTTAGCTCTTGTGCTTTTCGGTAGTGATATGGATGCGCTCCAACCGAATTTACAATTTTCCATGCACAGTGCTGGCTTATGTTTAAATGACGAGCATCGTCATGCGTGCTTCGTCTGGGATCTTCATCAAAGTACTCCAGGACATTTTCGTACAAGTTCTGTGGGTACGCCGATCTCCCTCGGCCTTGGGCATGTGATGGTGTGTAAAAGGAGCCATGATCGAGTAATCGCTGGTAAGCATATATGTAGAACCGTTCTAAAGCTTGGCTGTCGAGCATCCGGGTATTGTTCTCGGTACATTCTTAAAGTAGCACTCACGTTCTCATCACATAAAAGTACAAACGTACTATAGCCACATACTCCCGTGATGAAAACTGGTAAGCCATCACAATAAATTAAGTTAATCAAACACGCGTAGGTAAAAAATTCAAAAGTAAGAAATAATTATTACGCAGTACCGATTCACTCAAACAACATTTAAACCAAAATGGTTGTTGCGACCAGTGTGACCAGATAAAAGTTTACAAAAATACCGAAGCACCTTAAAAAATACCAAAATATACCAATTTAAATAAGAAAAAAATTCCAATAAAAATACTGATTTTGAAATTCGTCATTACAATAAATGTAATTTGTTGCTTTAATAATACATAAATAATAATAAATAATTAACTAAAAATATGTTTAGCCTTTTTTCTCAATTTACTCCGAGGTCTCAGTTCACAGAACCGCTAGTAATAAATACCTATATTCGGAAAAGTCAATAAAAATACCGAAAAGATATTAAAATACTGAATCTGGTCACACAGGTTGCGAATTGACCTATCTCTTTCTTGCGCTTACCCCTTTCGCCAATCGTGAGCTTACACGCGAGTTTGCCGTGATTTATCAATGGAAATCAAATTTACACTTCTACGCATTTTAATAAAAGCTACGTTCCACTTAACGCCCGCTACGATCGTAACATCCTCTGTATCGGGCCACTTAATATCCCTTACAAACGTATTTGGTTTGCCTCCAGACCAAATCTTAGCATCTGTAGAGTAGTCCGGTGGACCCAATTATTGTTGACTAGCTTTTGCCTGCGGCTACGCTCGCGTGGTGATTTGTATGTCACTCACATAAAGTTCAAAACTTTTAGTTCACATGGTCACTCATCCAAAATTTGGCCACACTAAGATAGCTTAACTTTACTCATCGGTTGGTTATCCGTGAAGGCAACTTGATACCAGTATGTGATTAAAAAAAAGTTGTCTTAAGGAAATTATAACTAATAACCAAAATACTTTGAACTCTCGTATTGCGCGTCTAGTAATATGTAGTTCAAGCTGAATTATTACTTCTGCTAAACCGATTTTGATGAAATATAGCACAGTATTGAAGCTGGAAAATAACCACAATATTCTAATGCTAAAATTGTGATCGACTGTCTGGACATTGCTCCAACTCCGAACAAACAAACAGACAGACACAATGAAAAAAATATAGTTTTGAAATCAGAATCCCCTAATTAGTCGCTTACATTTATTTATTTTTATTTATTTTGAATGTACCGTCAAAGCTAATTAAAAAAAATATAATTATTATTAATTGAGTCCGTCTCGGTCCTCTTGCTCACTCATCGGACATGGTCTGCTTCGCACTAAATCTAGTAAATAAATCAATGTTGCCGTTTTAGCTGCTTTGTCGTAAATTTCCCCAGATCTAAATTTGCTTTTCCCCAAAAAAACACTTTTTCATTAATTTTCCACAATGTTGCCGTTTTAGTTACTTTTTCGTAAACATTCCCAGATCTGATTAACATTTTTCCCAATAAGCTAGTTTTTTATAAATTTTCCCCAAAAAGGAATAAGATCGACGTTAATTAATAACGTGGTGTTTATTTGCTCTATGGAGAGGAATACCATGCAATCCAGGTATCTACATAAATCCAGGTAAATAAAATTGAAATGTCTGTTTAAAATTCTAATTTAACAGCTTTTCATTCAAGATGAAAGTCATCATCATCCAAGCGTTTGTCCCAGTTGCGTCTCGCGTCGCGCCAGGTCTGCTTTCCTATATTTTCTCCTACTTCGCATTGTCGTCGTCATCCCTTACGACGACAAGCCAGCACTTCTTGGGTCTTTCCCTGTTACCTCTTTACTTTTTTACCTTACTCTTACATGGCCAGACATTTGTTTCCCACGTAGCTCGGCGGTTGACACGTGACTTGACATCGCAATCGATGTCACTAGACGTGTGAAAAACAGATCCCAGGTATTTAACCTCGTCCGTGAACTCGACGAAATCACCACCTATGCGGACGGATGTGGGATCTGTTAAGTGCCAAGTACTCGGTCTTTCCCACTTAAAGACCGCCGTTCTCACGTCGCACCAATCTGCCTCTGTCCGCGTCTGCCAGCGCAATATCGCCAGCATACATAAGCAACCATGGAGGCTGCTCATGCGCGTCCCTGATGCTGTCCGGCAATATGTCTAATATCACACTGAACAGAGGCGGACTAAGGACCGAACCCTGGTGTACCCCGACCGTGATAGGGAAGGGTTTCGTGTCGCTAACAATAGTCCGAATCATGGAATCGGAGTCGCGATACATGTCCCGGATAGTGTCAATATAGACATCTGGAACCCCTTTGGACCGCAGTGCCCACCAGATCATCGCTAGAGGAACACAGTCGAAGGCCTTCTGCATGTCTAGGAACAGACAGTTCAGAGGCATGTTCTTCGTCCTCTATTTCTTCACAACATCCCTCAGGGCAAAAACAGGGTCTATGGTCCCATGACCAAGGCGGAACCCATATTGACACTTCGAGGTCGATGACAAGGTGACGGTGTTGTGCAGTGAGACTCTCTCCGGGTATGACCTGGCAGTTGGCTACCTTGCCGATGCCGTGTCGCCTAGCGAGTAGGAAATCGATCTGAGTTGTGCGCCTCCCGCTCTTGTAGGTGATGAGATGTTCGGATTTCTTTTTGAAATATGTGTTCACGATGGCCGGATCGGTAGTCGCACACGTTCTGTAGATAGTTTCTCTTTCAGCGCTGCGGTTACCGTATCCAAAACCATCATGAACACGCTCAATCTCCTTACACCCCTCACCCACATGACCGTTTAGGTCACCGCCCAAAACGATTCCCTGTGACAACGTATTGCTCCGAAGCACTCCCGCGAGTTGGCCCCAAAACGACATCTTATCGGCATCGCTACCACCGGCCTGTGGCGCGTAGGCACTTAACAGGTGGGTAATAATACCATCGATAAGAACTCTCAAGATCATAAGCCGCTCGCTATAGCGTTTTACCTCCAAGATACCGCTCTGCAACCCCTCGGAGAGCACCACGGCCACCGTTCTCTCCACCAGGCGCACCAGGTGTAATACAACTTGTAGCTCTTCTGCATAGGTCAGGCTCTGTTGCCCTTCCACAGATTCTCCTGCAGGAACGCCAAGTCCACCCTCCGCCTGGAGAGCTCTACCGCACCCCTAGTCAGCGTAATGTTCCACGTAGCGAAGCGGATACGGGATTGGGATAACTTCTTTAGCCGTGCTGGCCCTACATACGGTACGGTATACAGGAGTCGGGCTTGGCTCCTGCGCGCCGTTTTGCGGCGGCGCCCCATTTCTAGCAGTATTCCTATTGTGCTTTTCCATTAATTGTTTCGGCAGGTGTCTTTTATGGAAGCGACGCCCTCAGACCTCCCAACCCCAGAGGGGAAAGACTTGGGCCCCGAAGATCTTGGTGGGCCCCCTTACGAAATGCATATGAAAGTATTTGCCTTATTAAATACTTTTTATTTCTCCAAAATTTCCTCAAAATTTGTATTTAACCTCAGAATATGGAAAAACACCCCTAATCTGTCAAAAGTATGTAAATACTTTTATATGCATTTAGTGACAAGCTGTTAACTTGGAAATACAAACTCATTTCAATTTTATTCACCTATGTAGTAGATACCTGGCTTGCATAGTTTTTCTCTCCATAGAGCAAAAAAAACACTAAGTTATGTATTAACGTAGTTCTTATTACTTTTTAGGTATGTAAAAATGAATTAAAAGGTGTCTTTTTGGGATTTTTTTTAATCAGATCTGGGGAAGTTTACGACAAAGTAATTAAAACGGCAACATTGGGCAAAATGTGTGAAAAAGTGTCGTTTTGGGGAAAAATAAAATCAGTTCTGGGGAAATTTACGACAAAGTAGCTAAACGGCAACATTGATTTATTTACCAGATTTAGTGCGAAGCAGACTATGTCCGATGTGCGAGTAACGGGACCGAGACGGACTCAATTAATAATAATTGCCGCCGGAATGCTCTACAGACGGTAAGATTTGGACTGGAGGCCAACCAAATGCGAACGTTTGTCAGGGCTATTAGGCGGAACGATACAGATAATGTTACGATCGTTGCGGGCGTTAAGTGGAACGTAGCCTTTATTGAAATGCTCAGTACAAGTGTAAATTCGAATTTCGATTTTCATTGATAAATCGCGGCATACTTCCCAAGTACACGATTGGCTCAAGAAAGAGACAAGTCAAGTCAAAACCAACCATTTTGTTTTAAATGTTGTGTCAGTGAATTGATACTGCGTAATAATTATTTTTTGCTTTTGAAATTTTTAACATGCGCGAGTTTGTTATTTTAATTTATTGTGATGGCTTACCAGTTTTGATCACGGGAGTATGTGGCTATGGTACGTTTTTTACTTTTTATGTGATGAGAACATGAGTGCCACTTTAACAATGTACCGAGAAGAATACCCGGATGCTCGACAGCCAAGCTTTAGAACGGTTCTAAACGCTTACTAGTGATTACTAGATCATGGCTCTTTTTACACACCATCACATGCCCACGGCAGACCACAGAACTACTTTGATGAAGATAGATCCCAGACGTAGCACGCAGACGTTGCTCCTCATTTTAACCTAAGCCAGTCCAGTACCAACTGTGCGTGTAAAATTGTATAATATTGTTACTTTTTTTTGTGGAGTGAAATAAAAAGACGGGTGTACTTTAGTGAGCCGAATACTTTAGAACAATTAAAACAGCGCATAATAGATGCTTTTACTGAAGTGAAACGCCAAAGAACCATACTTCTTTCCCTTAAAAACAATTCAATAAAACGTGCTCGCGTGTGTATTGATAATGCAGGAGGACATTTTAAAGTAAATTAAAACACATGTAAGTTATTTTGTTAAGTTAGGTCAATACGTAAATTATTGTAAATTGCAATCGGTTGCTTCTAACTTTTTAAATACGCCAAAATTATTTTTAATGCTTAATCTTTAGATTTCAAAACTTAAGTTATCTTGTTTAAACTTAATTCCAGTCTAATAAGTTTTTATTCTTCATAACTGAACAAGTACCTACGAAAAGTAATTTTGCCGATCCTAAGCCCGGTTAAGTATGAAGGAAAAGTTAGAATAAAGTGTAGTATTTGGATTTTAAGCTAATTGATAACATTATCATCGCGGGGTCACTGTGCGTCAGAACGAGACCACGTGATAAACAGATAGCAGTATTGTTATGAATGAAGTTCGAAAATATGGCCATAATTTCATATTTTTTGGGATATAAATAAACCTTTACAAATTTGTCAATATCAAATATTAATAATTTAAACTACGCCTACTTAACAATAAGGCCTTATATGATAGGCCCCCGAAGTTATTGCCATGATTAAAAACTTTTGGTGTATACCAAAAATACAAAAAACTAGACGCGTTGGTACATGCATATATGCACACACTATAGCTGCGTATCGTAACGGGGTGTAGCGAGTCCAGAGATTTATCTCATCTAAAAAATTGCGTACCGCGCTAAAAGAAGTTTTTCCTTCAAAAATTGACCGGGATCGACGTTAATGATGATGATGATGAAAAATAAATCTACACTGAAAGACTCCTAATTGATTACACAGCATTATTTAATAAGACCTGTAGATGACCGGAATCAACGTTAGATGATGATGATGATAATGGTCGCGAGTCCAGAGATTTTATCTCATCTAAAAATAAGCGTACCGCGCTAAAAGAATATTCACTTCAAAAATTGACCGGGATGGACGTTAATGATGATGATGAAAAAAAAATTCTACTCTGAAAGAGTCTTAATTGATTACACAATATTATTTAATAAGACCTGTAGATGACCGGGTTCAACATTAGATGATGATGATGATTATAGTCGCAAATCCAGAGATTTTATCTCCTCTAAAAATATGTGTACCACGCTAAGAGGCGTTTTCACTTAAAAAACTCAATTTATTAATAATTTATTTATCTAGTCGCGTTGGTACATGCATATATGCACACACTATAGCTGCGTATCGTAACGGGGAGTAGCGAGTCCAAATTTATCTCATCTAAAAAATTGCGTACCGCGCTAAAAGAAGTTTTTCCTTCAAAAATTGACCGGGATCGACGTAAAGATGATGATGATGAAAAATAAATCTACACTGAAAGAGTCCTAATTGATTACACAGCATTATTTAATAAGACCTGTAGATGACCGGAATCAACGTTAGATGATGATGATGATTATGGTAGCGAGTCCAGAGATTTTATCTCATCTAAAAATATGCGTACCGCGCTAAAAGAAGTTTTTCCTTCAAAAATTGACCGGGATCGACGTAAAGATGATGATGATAAAAAATAATTCTACACTGAAAGAGTCCTAATTGATTACACAGCATTATTTATTAAGACCTGTAGATGACCGGAATCAACGTTAGATGATGATGATGATTATGGTCGCGAGTCCAGAGATTTTATCTCATCTAAAAATATGCGTACCGCGCTAAAAGAAGTTTTTCCTTCAAAAATTGACCGGGATCGACGTAAAGATGATGATGATAAAAAATAATTCTACACTGAAAGAGTCCTAATTGATTACACAGCATTATTTAATAAGACCTGTAGATGACCGGAATCAACGTTAGATGATGATGATGATTATGGTCGCGAGTCCAGAGATTTTATCTCATCTAAAAATATGCGTACCGCGCTAAAAGAAGTTTTTCCTTCAAAAATTGACCGGGATCGACGTAAAGATGATGATGATAAAAAATAATTCTACACTGAAAGAGTCCTAATTGATTACACAGCATTATTTAATAAGACCTGTAGATGACCGGAATCAACGTTAGATGATGATGATGATTATGGTCGCGAGTCCAGAGATTTTATCTCATCTAAAAATATGCGTACCGCGCTAAAAGAAGTTTTTCCTTCAAAAATTGACCGGGATCGACGTAAAGATGATGATGATAAAAAATAATTCTACACTGAAAGAGTCCTAATTGATTACACAGCATTATTTAATAAGACCTGTAGATGACCGGAATCAACGTTAGATGATGATGATGATTATGGTCGCGAGTCCAGAGATTTTATCTCATCTAAAAATATGCGTACCGCGCTAAAAGAAGTTTTTCCTTCAAAAATTGACCGGGATCGACGTAAAGATGATGATGATAAAATCTTACGCTTTTTCGATCAGGACACGTGTCCTGACGCGAGTTTAAGATTTTATACCCAACGCCGCTAAAGAAGTTTTCACTTCAAAAATCAACAGATGTCAATTTGAGTTTGACGTATTAAATGTCATTACGACCACAGATTAAAATTTTCACAATGCACACCGATGGAAATGACACTGCGCTGCTAGCGCCAGCGCGTTGGTTATGAGTTGACACAGAACTCATTGGGAATAAGAATGAACTAATAGAATTTTCTGTTCACTCACTGTAGAATTGTAGACAAAGATAATTTATTTTTTAATTCACTTTTGAACACATGTAGGTAGGTTTTTGCAACGAACTTACGATGATTTTATTTTACTGAAATACACACGACAACGCACTTTGATTGCCGAGATTTCATCGCTAACGCTTCCAAGTTAGCGAGATTGACGGGGGCGAAGCACAATGGCTTCGCATATGCAAACTCGCCCCACGGCGCGCACACATATAATCCGAACTTTATCCGCTTTTCCGACCACACTACACTTAAACACTGAAATATACGCAGTATCACTTGTTCGTCATAAACGGCACAAAGAGAAATACTAATTAGCAACTATAGCGCTGCATACATTACAACTATTGCGTTGCAACAAATTGGTCGCTTTTATCAACACTAAACGTAATGTTAATTTACAACTGCACTTCATTACAATTATCGCACTGTAACAAAAAATCTCCTCCCTCCTCACAATGCGTGCCGTTTCGAGGAGAACTGCCTTCTGCATCAAGCCCTTGACCCAACTGCCTAACGCGAGCCTCGTAAGATGTTGATCGAGGCTCTTGGCAATCAACCCATGTGCTGATACGACTATCGGGACAATGATTGCCGAATCCACATCCCACATGTCGACAACCTCGTGAGCCAAGTCCAAATATTTCAATTGTTTCTCTTTTTTTGCTTTCACGAGATTTTCGTCATTTGGGATTGTAATTTCAACAATCATTGCGCAACGCTCTAATCGATCTATCACCACTATATCAGGTTTATTGGCAACAATAGTCCTGTCAGTAATGATAGATCGATCCCAGTACAAAGTGAAACGGCCATTCTCAAGAACTGGGTCGGGTACATACCTGTAATAGGGCACCTCCAATTCCACAAGTTTATATTTAAGAGCTAGTTGCTGATGGACAATCCTGGCTACTTGATTGTGTCTATGCAAATACTCCCCGTTAGCAAGACAAGAACAACCAGAAATAATATGTCTAATAGATTCTCCCGGACGATGACACGCCCGACAAATGTCAATCGTCCCATCCTTCAGAATATACTTCCGATAGTTATTTGTCATTACTACTTCATCTGTAATTGCACAGACAAAACCTTCAGTTTCTCCAAAGAGGTCACCAAACCGTAACCAGGAAACAGATGCTGTTAAATCTATGTCGGACCCATATAGGGCCCGGAAAAATTGTCCATGCAGCTCCTTGCTCCTTCATATCTCCTTGCGATCGTCAGTATTGAGTATCACAAGTTTGCACCAGTTCTTTTTAGCCATATTAAGCGGGGTAAGTCCATTGTCTACTGCTACTACATCCCGATGCACACCCACGTCCGCTGACAGAAAATATTCCCTAAGGTTGCATATCTCGCGGTTGTGGAGAGTCTTAACATTTAAGAAGCCTCGACCTCCGAACTTCCGCGTGATATACAACCTCATGACAGACGAACGTGGGTGATGTTAAATTATTATTGAATTATTATTATTTTAAACTGCCTTTGGCCTACCGACCTCCTGAGCTTTCCGAGGCAACCTTACCGGAACCTTCACCATCAGTTAGCAGGTGCTGGTGAAGCAGGATTGCGCTAAGTGAATGTTCCTTTGGTGCAAAAATATCACTGAAATGTTGTTAGATAACTGTAGATTTCAGAGAAAAGTAGACCGTGCTTGGATTACTTCACGTCACTGATCTTTTACCCATGAATGACTTGTTATGTGCGAAACTAATAGCAAAGGTTCTGCTGAACTATGATTCACATTCTTTCAAGTGAGATTTGATCTAAAAGTAGAACGCGCATGGGTCGCATAAATAACTTTACTGATCCTTTACCCAATAGAGACTAACAGAAAGAAGCGTATATCTGCTGATATGTGAAGCCCTATTTTTGAAGTGGTTACCCATCCAAATTTGAATGCACTTAGATATCTGAACTTCAATGATCTTATTTATTTAGTCTTCAGGAAGGTGAACTCGAAATGAAAAGTGCATAACTGAAAACCAGCAAGAATGTGAAAAATTAAGTTATAATGACGATGATAAAAATGTATTATTATTTCTGCTGAACCGATGTTGATGAAATATAGCGCAGTATTTAAGCTGTAAAATAACAACAATACTTATTCTAATAAGACATTTGTGATCAACCGCCTGGATTTTGCTCCAACCCCGAACAAACAAACAAACACGAAGAAAAATATCCCAGTTTCGGACTCAGAATCCTTTAATTAGTCGATTACAATTATTTTTTTTTATTTTTCTTAAATGTACCGTTACTGCTCTTTATACAATTTTATAATAGTATAGATAGATTGCATAGGAGGCTTATCTCGGTGGCTAGTTTAAGAGCCGATTGAAAGATTTTTAGGATTGGTTCGGGAAATATGATCTAAACAGTTCCGCAGTAGCCGGACAACTCAGTACTATTCACATAGATACGAGCAGAGTGGCGGCGTCCCCTCGTGTGAGGTGTGACTAGAGCGTCGCCCGTCCCGAAATAGTAGCGGCGTAGAATATAGCGCGGCGCAGCTGGCTGCTGCTCAGTGAGCGCGCGCGACGGTGCTCGGGGCGCACGCTGCCGGCTCTCAACGCTCGCCCCACAATGTTACACGTGTTACTGGCACTGGTCGCCGCCGGCATGGCGCAGGACATCACCATCGGTTAGTACTATAAGTGTTACCCTACTCTCTAGTTATACGTTACTTGGTACTTTATCGAGAACCAAACCCACAAAGTGACACGCATATGACACAGATAGGTGGTGGCTGCACATGAGGAGTATAAATATAAACAAGTAGCGTCGCACCCGTCCCGACGACGGCGACGGCTGCTTCGTCTGCGACCGCGGCTGGCTCTGCGTCATTGAATCTTGGAACTAACACATCATGTGTTAGTTCTTTCCAAGATTCAATAACGCGGATTTTGGATACTTATATTAGAATTGAATAATGATAATTTGAGTTTATCGTGAAGGCGCTAAGGTGTTCATGTGTTCATGATAAACACAAAGGTACTGTGAGGAAAAAATGTAACATATCTTTAGTTTATCGTGAAGGCGCTAAGGTATTGTTTGTGGATAAACACAAAGGTACTGTGAGGAAAAAAGATATCATATCCTTAGTTAATCGTGAAGGCGCTAAGGCGCTAAGGTGTTGTTTGTGAAAACCCATCAGGTTATTTTGGTTGACAATTTGAACTTAAGCTTTTCTAGAACCAACTAATATCCATTTGGCTTTCTCGGTTCATTTGCATTTCTAACCCGCTTTTTCCGACGAAATGACTGGACTAATACGTAAAACCATCATTTATGCTCTCCTTCAACGCTTTTTGTAAAACTTTGACAGCTGGTGGCGACCTCTATATCTTAACAAAATAAAAAAATAAGTAACCTTATTTTATATTTAGAAGTATATATTTAAATGACAAAGTGCCTCGATTATTATTCAAAAGTCAAAAAATAAGTGCACTATAAAGACCTCTTTTATACAATAGAATAAATGCAAGGACACGTTTCTACCCATCAAGTTATAGACAATGTAAGCGTATGCTAAGTGCCTTCCAACTTATGTCTTACGAGGAAACGGAGATCCTATGTATGTATACACAGATATAGAAGAGTAAGCAGATCAAACATTTGCGAAAAATAGCGTAGCCTATTTCACACATATAGACAGGTAGCTTAATCCAGGGTCGCATTTAGCTATCATTTAATAAATAACCATGTTGATAGGTTATTAGTAATGAAATGAGTCGGCAATAAAGGAGTTTCAAATCGAACCAACAAGATGCTATTTGTTACATTATGACATAGATTTCGGAACCCGATTTTGAACAGCAATTTAATAAATAAATATTGAGGGACACTTGTGCTATGGAATCTCGACAACTGATAAACATACTTATATATTTATAAATACAAAAATATTATACATAAGAACACCCAAACTCCAAAATAAATATTTGTGGATCACACAACTATTTGTTCTGACCCGGGTATCGATCCCGGGACCTCAGCGCAGCAATTGCATACACCACCACTTACGCCACCGTGCTAGACGATAATCGATGCAGTGAATCGCGGCATAGGTTTTAGTAGGTATATACAAAGTAGACCATTTGTAAAACTCCAGCAAAATGTCAAGACCAGGTAGCTAACAGCATAATCAATGACGATAAAGTTAGTCCATTCATTTAATTTTAGGGTAAATACCTACTGCTTGAATTATAATACTATGCACCTCGTGAAAATTACAGGCGATGGGGGTGGGCCGGTGCTAGCTGCTTTGATCTTGACCTTTCCAACCGCATTAATTTGCAACGTACTTTGTCTATTAAGACATGCTACACTTGACGAAGAAGAGACCTAGGACTCCTTTGAAGCAAACCCATGACGCAGCTCGACAGTATAATGCTGACAGAACCTGCTCCGTAACAAATTGACAAAATACACGTCGATAAAAGACACGTCGGTGATTAGGACCTTAGCTATCTACTCCTGGCTATTTCCTGGAGTATTAGACATACGCAGTATTCGTGAGTGATGGGATGCCAAATAATCCTGCAGTTGTTAATATTGATAACCATCGCAAAAATATGACACCTGCATGCCCATATTTCTTATTATCTTCGCCAGGAAAAATACTGTCCTACAGTATCTAAACATAAGGATTAAAATAAAAAACAGTTATTTAAATTTTTATACAGTTATACAAAGTTATTTATTTTTAATTAATACAATAACCTTTGTTTACAATTTTTAACAGTTATTTATTCATTATATTATTGTAAACCTAAAACAAGATTTAGGTTTACAATAATATAATCAATAAATAACTGACATTGATGACATTTAGATACACTGAGTATTGAAATATAACATTTTGTGGGCTCTGTACTAAATTCGTCCCTGATTACTTGAAATAGCATTACAGTACAAAGTGTAACTAAATTAACAAAAAACTTAGCTGTAGATGACGACAGCAACCAAACGATTTATGGAACAGATACTATGAACAGTTAGCATTAACCTTTTCAAGTGTTCACCAAGAAATTTCATCGCTCCCATAAAAGCCACCTGCCGAAACAAAAATGGACAGACACAAAAGGATTGCAGCTAGGAATAGGGCGACGCCGCAAAACGGCGCACAGGAGCCCCGCCCGACTCCTGTGGCAAGTGGGCTAGGGCTGCCGTGTGTCGGGCCAGCACGGCTAAAGAAGTTAGCTCCAACCCGTATCCGTGTCGCATCGTGGAACATTGGCATGCTGACTGGGCGTGCGGTAGAGTTGGCCGAAGTACTCTCCAGGCGGAGGGTGGACTTGGCGTTCCTGCAGGAGACTCGGTGGAAGGGCAACAGAGCCCGGCCCTTGGAGAACGGCTACAAGCTGTATTACACGGGTGCCCTTGGTGGGGAGAACGGGGTGGCCGTAGTGCTCTCCGAGGGGCTGCAGGCATCTTGGAGGTGAAACGCTGTAACGACCGGCTTATGATCGTGAGGGTGCCTGTCGATGGGATTATTACCCACCTGATAAGTGCCTACGCGCCACAGGCCGGTTGTAGCGATGCCGATAAGATGTTGTTTTGGGGCCAACTCGAGGGAGTGCTTCGGAGCATTCCGTTGTCACAGGGAATCGTTTTGGGCGGCGAACTAAACGGTCATGTGGGTGAGAGGTGTGAGGAGTTTGAGCGTGTTCATGGTGGTTTTGGATACGGCACCCGCAACGCTGAAGGAGAAACTATCCTCAGAACGTGCGCGGCTTCCGATCTGGCCATTGTGAACATGTATTTCAAAAAGAAATCCGAACATCTCATCACCTACAGGAGCGGGAGGCGTACAACTCAGATCGATTTTCTACTTACTAGGCGACACAGCATCGGCAAGGTGGCCAACTGCAAGGTCATGCCCGGAGAGAGTCTTACTGCACAACACCGTCTCCTTGTCATGGACCTCTGCGTGAAGCCCAAAGGCAAACGCATCGAGCGGTGCCAGCGCCGCATCAGATGGTGGCTGCTTGATGAAACTAGGTCCCAGGAGTTCGTCTCAGCTGTCGGCGACAAGTGCACCGACACTGAAGGCGAACCAGTTCAACATTACTGGGATAAAGTTCAGGCGGCCATCCTTGGAGCGGCGAAGGAAACTTGGTGGTGGAATAACGCAGTCCAGAGGGAGACTAGGGAGAAGAAAGCCCTTTTTAAAAAGTGGCAAGCGACCGGATCTCCCAAAGACCACGACGCGTAGAGGGCTGCCAAGCGCGCCACAAAGAGAGCTGTAGCCAGAGCCAGACGAGACCACTTACAACCTCTGTATGATAAGCTGGAATCGTCTAAGGGGCAGAAGCTCATCTATAAGCTGGCGCGCTCCAGGGTCAAAGCGGCACAGGATATATCCAAGTACCGCTGTGTAAAAGATCCTGAGGGCAACCTGTTAAGCGAAGACCTCGCGGTAAAGGAGAGATGGCGCTCGAGGTGCAGCCTCTGGACCTCGCTCCGAATCAGGGACTAGTGCCACCGGTAACGCCTGGAGAAGTCCTGACTTCGCTTCGCCGAATGAAGATTCGAATAGCTCTCGGACCCGATGGAGTCCCCATCGAAGCCTGGAAGGCGATGGGTCCTCGCGGTGTGGGCATCTTAGTAAACCTTTTTAACCGCATACTCCACAGCGGGCAGATCCCAAACCAATGGAGACTGAGTATTATTTGAAAGTAGGGGTCAGTGCAGGAGTGCGGGAGCTACCGCGGTATAAAGGTGATGTCCCACACCTGAAGATCTTCGAGAGGATTATAGACTCTCGGATCCGGCAGGAGTGTACTCTCTCGGAGTGTCAATATGGGTTTCGCCCTGGTCATGGGACCACGGACCCTGTTTTTGCCCTGAGGGTTGTTGCAGAGAAATACAGGTCGAAGAACATGCCTGTGCACTGTGTGTTTCTAGACATGCAGAAGGCCTTCGACTGTGTTTCGATGCCTTTTGATTCCTCGTGCGATGATCTGGTGGGCACTGCGGTCCTAAGGGGTTCCAGAGGTCTATATTGACACTATCCGGGACATGTACTGTGCCTCCGATTCAATGGTTCGGACTGCTGTTGGCGACACGAAACCCTTCCCCATCACCGTCGGGGTACATCAGGGTTCGGTCCTTAGTCCGCTTCTGTTCGGTGTAATATTAGACGAATTGTCGGACAGCATCAGGAACTCGCATGAGCTGTCTCAATGGTTGCTCATGTATGCTGACGATATTGCGCTGGCAGACGCGGACAGGGGCAGATTGGTGCGACGTGTAAAGGCGTGGAAGGAGACGCTTGAGAACGGCGGTCTGAAACTAAAAGTGGCGAAGACCGAGTACTTGGCGCTAAACTCGACAGATCCCACATCCGTCCGCATAGGCGGTGATTTGGTCGAGCGCACGGACCAGGTTAAATACCTGGAATCTGTTTTTCACACGTCCAGTGACATCGATTGCGATGTCAAGTCACGCATTGCTACCGCTTGGGCCAAATGGCGGGAAATGACCGGTGTCATTTGTGACCCTAAAATACCTATCCGGTTGAAGGGACAGGTCTACAAAACCATTATTAGACCTGTCCTTTTACATGGCAGTGAGACGTGGCCGATATTGGAGCGACACAAGCAGGAGCTGCGTGTCACGGAAATGAAGATGCTGCGGTGGATGTGTGGAGTCACGTGGATGGACCGCGAGAGGAACTCTCAAGCCTTCACGTCCGTGACATGGCAGACAAGTTGCAAGAGTGTCGCCTTCGTTGGTATGGTCACGTCTTGCATCAACCGCCGGGCTACGTAGGAAACAAATGTATGGCCATGTCAGCCCCGCCGGGTCCCGGTAAGAGGGGAAGACCCAAGAAGTGCTGGCTTGACGTCGTAAGGGATGACATGCGTGCCAATGGTCTCACTACAGGGGATGCCGACGACCGAGCGAAGTGGAGGAGTAAATGTAGGAAAGCGGACCCCGGGCGTCGCGAGACGCAACTGGGACAGAAGCTCGGATGATGATGATGGCAAGAGTGAAAAGAATCAAGTATTACACGATAAACAAAGGAAAATGTTTGATCTGCTTACTCTTCTATATCTGTGGTATGTACAGTAGTTAAAAACTTAGATAAATTTTAGTAGGTACCTACATAAATGTATTATTTTAAAGTTATAATACTAGTACCTGGCTACCTATTAAGAATTATAAAATAAAAAATAAAATAAAAAATGTCTTTATTTTGCATAGACCATTTCAACGGCGCTTACAAAATGTCATACACAAAAACTAAAGAAAAAATTTGTATATTTAAAGTGACCACCGGTTCGGAACGCGGCCCACCTGTGAAGAACTGGCAAGAAAATTAGGAAGGCTTTTTTTTAATGGCCTATTTACAATTTAATATTTTATGACTATAATATTTTATTTGCCACAGATCATTTCCAGGCATCCCTGTCCTGTAAATAGTCTTGAATAGAGTAATAACCTTTTTCACAAAGCTTTCTTTTAATATACTTTTTAAAATTATTTAATGGTAAATTTCTCAGGTCACAGGGAAGCTTGTTGTAAAAGCGTATACAGTTACCCTGGAAAGAATCGCCAATGTGAACTGAAAGATTGTTTTATAATGAATGTTGTCTAATAAATGTTCAGAAGAACTGGAAGACGCTTGCAAAGATTTAGTCGTCAAAATAGGTACATTTTTGAAAAAATGTAACATGACAATCATTAACTTTTAAGTGGAAATCCCTTTCTGTCACCATAGTTCTACCGCATTCAGAGTTAATGACATTCCAAGTCATTTTAATTTTATTCACAGAATTAGATTAGTTGTTTATAATACACGTAAGATGGAGTCGGAGACCACACGGTCTCTACCTATCAGTTTAACGCCGGGTGCCCCGCGTAACTCCTCGGAAGGCTGGAAGGGTAGACTTTGGCTACCACTGTGCCTAATGGTTTGGGGTTATCCCGCTTCTTTTGGAGGTTGATGATATCCCGCTTATTCGAGAGCGACGCGTGCCTGCGGGCAGTCCATCCACCGTATGTTTAAAATACTTATGAAAGGGATATAAAAACAAAACTTTTTTAATTTATAACTAATAAGTGTCACCCGTACTGACAGCAGGCGTTAGTTCAGGAGCGTTGCCCCGACGTTTCACTAGTAAATAAATAGATATAAATTAAAAAAGTTTTGTTTTTATATCCCTTTAATAAGTATTTTAAACATACGGTGGATGGACTGCCCGCAGGCACGCGTCGCTCTCGAATAAGCGGGATATCATCAACCCAACACCAACAACGTGTAATAACACGGGTCGCTCAAAACGCCCCGGTCTGAAATCGAGGCTACTCTCACCGGAGTGTCCGATCGGGGTAGACAAAGTCTCGTCCAATTGAACCGTAGGAACACGCGCGTCGGTTAATTGTTGTTTCAGGAGTGGTGGAGTCGGATCCGGAGCGCGCGATGCAGCTAACAACGATGGCGCAGGTGGCACTGGAGGGCGGCGGCGGCGGCGCCGTGGAGCGGAGCGAGGCGCTGGAGCCGGGCGAGCCGCTGGCGCTGGGCGGCGCCGTGTGCGCGCTGGCGGGCGGAGCGGCGCGCGCGGCGCTGGCGGGCGGCGGGCCGCGCGCGCTGCGCCTGGCCGCCGGCGCCGCCGCGCGCTCCGCGCTGCCGCTGCTGCTGGTGGACGCCGCCGCCGCCGGCGCCGCCTGGGAGGCGCTCGACCTCACCCCGCGCCCCGACCTCGTGGCCGAGGCGTGCGCCGCGCTGCTGCACGCCAAAGGCTGGCGGCGCGCGGTGCTGCTGCACGAGGGCAGCGCGCGCGGCGCGGCGCTGCTCACGCGCGGCGATGACGCGCCCGCGCTGCTCGCGCGCCAGCTGCCGCCGCCGGAGGAGGACGCGCTGCTCAGGTACTCGCTGTCGTCTGTCTGTCTGTCGCAGGTGGTGGAGCTGGCGAGCATCCGCGTGACGAAAGTGGCACTATGTAGCATTTAACGTAATATGCCCTTAACCTGATTTTTTTACACCTACTAGGGACTATAGATCTCAGTATTAGTATCTTTTCGGGACGAGTCACAGTGTTACTGCTTGGGGCGTGGCGTTTTGTACCTCAAGACGAGAAAAGAAGAAGCCTGAAGACGTGCCCGACTTCGTCGCAAAGGAGCTGCACAAGCTCCCACCTGTGGGATTCGACCACGTCGACGTCACCAGACTACTCAAGGACATCACGTTCCTGAAGTCCAGCCTTGCCAGTGTATTGGCAAAATTGGAGGCCTCTGATAAAACTATCAGTGGCCTATAGACGGAATTATTGTTACTACGTAGCAGTAATTCAGTTAGTAGGTCGCTTAACGTGGCCTCTAATAATGTCAACGTACGGCGAGGCGCGCAAAATGCGTCACTGTGCAGTTTCGAGTCAGCAGAATTTGACTCGCCCGACGCTCCGGTGACCGCGGCGTGTGCCTCGAACACGAGCACGCCCCCCCCCCCCCCCCGGCCACTGCCTCTTCCCCCGTGAAGGTGCCGACTACTGTCACGTTGCCAGCTTCTCAGCCACGTGACTACGCAGCTGCAACGGCCAGTACCCCTACAGCCGTTCAAATAAAGGGGAGGAAGCAGAGCAGCGTCACTCAACGCAGCACTGCACCCGTTAAGGTTTCACGGAAGGAGCCATGTGATGCAGAGGGATTCACGATGGTGGTGAAGAAGAAAAGGAAGCCCTCTTGCAAGAACCAGTGTGGTACTGCGCCAAGATCCATCCAGCAGCACTTCCGCGCAGAGGTTCCAAGTACCATGGTCTATGTATCTCGCGTTCACCACAACGTGAAGGTCGTAGACGTCGTCAACTACCTCGACAAGAAAACAGGGTTAGATTTGAGGGTGGAGAAGTTGAACTCACGTCACAAAGTGAGTTTTAACTCTTTTGTGGTGAGGGTTCCCACAGAACGCATCGCCACCTTCATGAGTCCTGACTTTTGGCCAACAGGGGTGAAGTTCAGGCGCTTCAGAGGACGCCTGCCAACGCATGATCCCTCGATCTGTGACACGTCGACGTCACTGCGTGTAACTTAGGTTAAGTTATTATTCTATGTATTTTTAGAAATAAGGTATGTATCTATGGGTCGTAGAATAAGTTTATAAGATCTGTAACTTTTCTCGTGTTGCCTGATAATAAAGAATTATTATTATTATGTTTCTTCTTTTCACGGGTATCTTCTTTTTTTTATGAAGATACCCGGGCTTTTGGTAGGCGTACATGGGGACATACTGGTCCAACACGCAGAGACCCTTTGAGAATTTTAATCTAAAAGGAAATGGGACCCCCACTGCAGACAGTCCACGCCCGCCTTATGTAGAAGAACGATAATGGACCACCTCCAATGGGAGTTAAACTATTGTAAAATATGCTAACTAAGAAATGGGCTATTGGGTTGGAGGTTTGATGAACTAGGTGATTATAACTATGGATGGAGGCGGCGTCTGCCATTTTAATATCTGAATATCAAAAATTTGGCAGACGGTGACTCGCCAACTCACTAGATGGGCCCCCTATACAATCGCCATAGGCATGATAAGCCTGTAAGGCGACAGGAGGCAACACCGGTGTGAGCGGCTTGGGGTGTCGAGCGGTGCGGCGCCGGTTTTTACCTTCGCAGGACAAGCCCGGAGTGGGCTTCCCCGTAGTTATGCCCTTGAAAATGACACTTCCACCCCCGAGCATATAGCTCTGGCTCCCTCCCTCTGACCGGCCAATTAAGGCAAGCCAGAGTTGAGTTTTGCTGCACTCCCGGGAGTAGCACTCTCACTCACATCGGGACCGATGTGTAGCCACACACATTCAGCTCGCCACAAGCTGCCCTGCGGATGTGAGCTTTTCAATAACTTTCTGATACATTTTTTTGTTGATATCAGAAAGTGGATGACTCAAAAAGCGAATCTACTATGCCCTTATAGGGTTGCGTTAATCCTATAAAAGATAACGACTGTCCTCGAGGGGTGCTGTGCTTTATTATTATTATTATTATTATTTCCTTTATTTATTATATACACATAAAAATTACATTTTTAAATAAATTATACATATTAAAAATCTATTTAAAAATATAAAAAATAGTATCCCGCCGGCATCGGGTACAGGGACCAAGCTACCGGTGGTCAGGGCTGCAGAGACAAGAACTTCCGCACAATACGTGCCGTGCCCAGAAGAACCGCCTTCTGCATCAAGCCCTTGACCCAACTGCCTAACGCGAGCCTCTTGAGATGTTGGTCGAGGCTCTTGGCAATCAGACCATGTGCCGATACAACTATCGGAACAATAATCGCTGAATCCACATCCCACATGTCGACAATCTCGTGAGCAAGGTCCAATTATTTTATTTCTTTATCCTTTTCGGCTTTTACGAGATTCTCGTCATGTGGAATGGGTATATCAACGATTAATGCGAGGCGTTCTGACCGATCTATTACCACTATATCAGGCTTATTGGCTACAATAGTCCTGTCAGTGATAATAGATCGGTCCCAGTATAATGTGACACGACCATTTTCTAGAACTGGGTCGGGTACATACCTATAATACGGTACCTCTGAATCGACAAGGTTATATTTCAGTGCAAGTTGCTGATGGACAATCCTGGCTACTTGGTTGTGCCTATGCAAATACTCGCCGTTGGCAAGACGAGAACAACCAGATATTATATGTCTAAGAGATTCACCAGGTAGGTGGCATGCCCGACATATGTCAACCGTACCATCTCTCAGAATATACTTCCGATAGTTATTCGTCATTACAACTTCATCAGTAATTGCACAGACAAAACCCTCGGTTTCGCCAAATATATCACCGAACCGTAGCTAGGAGACAGATGCTAATAAATCTACATCGGGCCTATGTAAAGCCCGATAAAACCGTCCATGCAGTTCCTTACTCTGCCATATCTCCTTGCGATCGTCAGTACTTAGTATTAGTGGTTTACGCCAGTTCTCTTTGGCAAGAGCGAGTGGGGTCAGTCCGTTATCTACTGTCACCATACCCTTATGCATACCCACGTCAGTACGAAGAAAATATTCTCTAAGGTTGCATATCTCACGGTTATGCAAAGTCTTGGCGTTTAAAAAGCCGCGACCTCCACATTTCCGTGGGATATACAACCTCATTATGGACGAACGCGGGTGATGCATCCGATATGATGTCAATAACGAACGGACTTACCTATCCAGGAATTCTAACTCTGTTTGAGTCCACCTAAGTATGCCGAAGGAGTATACTAAGACTGGCATGGCCCACCTGTTGATAGCGCGCACCTTGTTTCCGCCTGATAAAAGACTTTTTAGTACCTTTTTCAGGCGGCCCAAGAAACGATCCTGCAACGAACGTTTCATGTCAGTCTCAGTAATACCCAATGCTTGCGACATACCCAGATATTTATAGGTTTCAGTCGCGGAATGGGACCTAAGTTTTGTGAAATCTGAAAGTTGTACTCCTTCAGATTCCACAATTCGCCCCTTCTTAACATGCATGACAGCACACTTATCTACACCAAACTCCATTTTGATTGACTTACTAAAGGTTATAGTGACCTTTAGTAACTCATTCAAATGGGATTCGGTGGAGGCAAATAATTTCAAATCATCCATGTAAAGAAGATGCGACACAACTTGACCTCCTCTCCGAAACTGATAGCCCAGCCCTGAATTCTCCAGTAAAGTACTGAGAGGATTCAGTGCCAGACAAAACCATAAGGGACTCTAACGGTCACCCTGAAATATATCCCTTTCGATCTTTACAGGTTCACCATTCCCAAGAACCTGACGACATCCTGGATAAACAAGAGCCGTTTTCCATTGCCCCATACATGCCTTTAAGAAGGTGCGTAGAGTTGTATCAACTTTATACAACACCCTCACAGCACCCTCAACAACAACAACAACCACGTATGAGGCACAGAGTCATAGGCCTTCTTGTAATCAATCCAGCATGTTTCCAGATTTCTTCGGTTACGGCGGACCTGCTGATTAATGGCCATGTCATGAATAAGGAGTTCCTTACTACCTCGTGACCCGCTTCTACATCCGTTTTGAGAGTTGGACATTATAGTATTATTTTCAATGTGAGTTCTTAATTTCACTCTCAAAATGGACGTAAGAAGCTTATAGACCGTAGGTAAACAAGTAATTGGTCTATTTATTTATTTATTTTATTTTATTATTATTGTCTCTTCTTCACGGGTTTCTTCTATTTTTTTTTTCTTATGAAGATACCCGGTCTTTTGGCAGGCTTACATGGGGACATATTGGTCCAACACGCAGAGGCCCTTTGAGAATTTTAATCTTATAGGAAATGGGACCCCCACTACAGGCAATCCACGCCCGCCTTATGTAGAAGAACGGTAATGGATCACCTCCAATGGGAGTTAAACTATTGTGAAATGTGCTAACTATGAAATGGGCTATTGGGTTGGGTGTTAAATGGATTGGGTGATTTAAGCTATTGATGAAAACGGCGTCTGCCTTTTTAATATATTATTATATAAAATAGTGGCAGACGGTGACTTGCCAACTCACTAAATGGGCCCCCTATACAATCGCCATAGGCAAAATAAGCCTGTAAGGCGACAGAGGGCAACACTGGTGTGAGTGGCTTGGGGTGTCGAGCGGTGCGGCGCCGGTTTCACCTTCGCGGGACAGGCCCGGAGCGGGCTTCCCCGTAGTTATGCCCTTGAAAATGACACTTCCACCCCGAGCATATAGCTCTGGCTCCCTCCCTCTGACCGGCCAATTAAGGCAAGCCAGAGTTGAGTTTTGCTGCACTCTCACTGCTCTCCCGTTAGCCCATTAAATGCTAACCGGTGCAGAAGGGCAACAAAACTCTGAGGAATCGGGACCGATGTGTAGCCACGCACATTCAGCTCGCCACAAGCTGCCCTGCGGATGTGAGCTTTTCAATAACTTTCTGATTCCTTTTTTTTGTTGATATCAGAAAGTAAATGACTCAAAAAGCGAATCTACTATGCCCTCATAGGGTTGCGTTAATCCTATAAAAGATTACGACTGTCCTCGAGGGGTTTATTATTATTATTTTATTTTTATTATTATTATTCTCTTTATTTATTTATACAACATATCAATTACATTTTAAATATATCTATAAAATAAAAAATACATTTAAAAATATAAAAAATAGTGACCCACCGGTATCGGGTACAGGGACCAAGCTACCGGTGGTTAGGGCTCCAGAGAAAGGAATTTCCTCACAATACGTGCCGTGTCGAGAAGAACTGCTTTCTGTATCAGGCCCTTGATCCAGCTGTTTAACGCGAGCCTTTGTAGGTGTTGGTCAAGGCTCTTGGCTATAAGTCCATGGACAGATATGACTATCGGTACAATGATCGCTGAATCCACACCCCACACGTCGACAACCTCATGAGCCAAGTCTAAATATTTCTTTTGTTTGTCTACCTCGGCTTTCATGAGGTTTTCGTCGTGAGGTATGGTGATGTCAACAATAATTGCACGGCGTTCTAATCGATCTATTACCGCTATGTCAGGCTTATTGGCGACAATAGTCCTGTCCGTGATAATAGATCGATCCCAGTATAATGTGACATGACCATTTTCGAGAACTGGGTCGGGCACATATCTATAGTATGGTACCTCTAAATCAACAAGATTGTACTTAAGAGCAAGTTGCTGGTGAATGATCTTGGCTACTTGGTTGTGTCGATGCAAATACTCACCATTTGCAAGACTCGAACAACCAGAAATAATATGCCTAAGGGATTCTCCGGGACGATGACATGCCCGACAGATGTCCACCGTACCATCCTTCAGGATATACTTCCTGTAGTTCTTTGTCATTACAACTTCGTCAGTAATTGCAAAAACAAACCCTTCAGTCTCTCCAAAGAGATCACCAAATCGTAGCCAAGATACTGATGCATTGAAGTCTATATCAGGCCTGTGTAAGGCCTGATAAAAACGACCATGCAGCTCCTTACTCTTCCATACCTCCTTGCGATCAGTAACACCAAGTACTATAGGTTTATGCCAATTCTCTTTAGCCAACGTGAGCGGGGTATGTCCATTATCCACTGCAACCACATCGCGATGCAACCTCGTGTCAGCATTGAGAAAATATTCTCTGAGGTTGCATATCTCACGGTTATGGAGGGTCTTGACATTTAAAAAGCCTCGACCTCCACACTTCCGAGGGATATACAACCTCATTACTGATGAACGAGGATGATGCATTCGAAATGTGGTCAACAAGGACCGCACTTTCCTATCCAGGGCATCTAATTCAGTCTGAGTCCATCTAAGTATACCGAAGGAATACATTAGGACCGGTATGACCCACCCATTGAAGGCACGCACCTTATTACCGCCTGATAAAAGACTTTTCAGTACTTTTTTCAGACGGCCAAAGAATCGCTCCTTCAATGTTTGTTTCACACCAGATTCGTTAATTCCTAATGCCTGCGATATACCCAGATACTTATAGGTCTCAGTGGCGGAGAGAGATCTGAGTATTATGGAATCTGAAAGCTCAACACCTTCAGACTACACAATCCCACCCTTCTTTACATGCATGACTGCACATTTGTCAACGCCAAATTCCATTCTAATAGAACTACTAAAGGATTTTGTTAACTTCAATAGTTCTATCAGTTCCAATTTGGTGGTGGCAAATAGCTTAAGGTCGTCCATGTAAAGCAAGTGGGATATAACTCGACCTTCTCTTCGCAACTGAAAGCCTAGCCCTGAACTCTCTAGTATAGTACTAAGAGGGTTCAGTGCTAGACAAAACCATAAAGGACTGAGACTGTCGCCCTGGAATATACCCCGCTCAATAGGCAAGCCATTTGTTACAGTCTGACGACATCCTGGATAGCAAAGGTCTGTTCTCCATTGCCTCATACATGACTGCAGGAAAGTACAAAGAGTTGCATCCACTTTGTACAGCTCCAGCACCCTCAGAAGCCACGTATGAGGCACAGAGTCAAAAGCTTTTTTATAATCAATCCAACATGTCGTCAGACTGCGACGATTACGGCGTACCTGTTGGTTAATGATCATGTCAATAATAAGGAGCTCTTTGGTGCCTCGGGTCCCACTTCTACATCCATTTTGAGACAAAGACAAGACTGAATTTTTATCTAAATGTGAAGTAATTTTGATTCTCAAAATGGATGTTAGAAGTTTATAGACTGTTGGTAAACATGTGATAGGTCTATAATTTTTGGGATCCAAGGCATCGCCAGATTTATAGAGAAGGTGGGTTATTCCAGTTGTTATAAAATCGGGCAGAGAGCCCGACTCTACACATGACTGGAATTGACCTGCTAAACGAGAATGTGAACTACGGAGCCACTTAAGCCAGAAATTATGCAGTCCGTCCGGTCCCGCTGATTTCCAGTTGGGCAAAGAACGGACTGCATTTGCTACATCCTGTTCTGATATATTAATTGACTCCATTGCCTGTATAGATTCACATTCCCGTTCAACATCTCTCATCCATTCACCTTCAATATGACTAACGGGCCTCGACCAAATACCACGCCAAAATGCATTTGTAATATCAGCATTTGGTCGCGGTCCGTTATCCACACCGGAATTGGGTTTTTCCCACCGTCGATAAACCCACCTCTCATCCTTTTGGAACATGCGGTTCTGGGTATATCGCTCTACGCGTTTCTTATAACGACGAATCCGGTTTGCCCATGCACAAACTTTCTGCTTCAGAAAGTCAATGCGCTCCGTGATACATGACGTTCCCACATATTCTTGAGGCGTGATGTTAGTGCCTGAAAACGCCTGCTTCACAAAGCGCATGACCCTCGGACGAATGTTTCCCGATCTAAAGCAGATTAGCTTCCCAATGAGTGCCCTAGCCCGAGCGATACGATGCTCAATTCTACACTGCCAAGCTGGTACAGCAAGTTTAGGAGAAGAAGCAAGTTTATTTTCAAAAAACTTTACTTCAGCTACTCTACATGCTGCAACGGCCGCACAGTATAGGATCGAGTGCGTATCACCAAGGTCTTCACTATTATCCAAATAATCAGGTAATAGCGAATCTAGAGCACACACCAAGGCCATATTCCGTTTATGCATAGGCAAACGCGGTAGGCTAGGTCTACAGCCTGGACTCATAGATCGATATTCCAGAATCGCATCCTCCAATGCACTCCTTAAGTTATTATTACACTGGATACTTACGGATATAGCCTCAACTGCAACAACTTCATCATTGTGTGTTGTGTTTGTTACCGATGAATTTGTAACCTGTGATGAAGTTGGACAGTCAAGGCTATTTCGTACCTCAGAACGTAGCCGCTCAAGTACAGCACTATCCAACATGTTACAACGTTGAATAGCCCGCACCTGATCCGATAATCGTTGTGCCGAGACGTTAACAGCTGGTTCAAGACCCTGAAACACAGTTAACAGCCGATCACGGTATGCAGTAAGGTTAATTCCCCCCTCTGTAGCCACAAAATATGCCCGCATGACGTTCTCATTCATAGAATCAGTCCATCGCATGCGGCGCACATTACCACCGGTAGCGGGAGCCCTATTCGAAGCCGGTGGGCCTCGGGACTCCAAGCGTGTCGGTGGCCGGCCTCTTCCACGCCGCCGCGCTGGTGGTGGTGACGACGGCGGGGAGAAATATTCGCCGCTTGAGCTCGAGCTCAACGCCTCAACTGCAGTCGATGTAGCGGATATGCTCACCGTGGACTGCGAGGCGGAGCAATGCGGCGAATCCGGAGATGGATCTTGTGCATTCCTTTTAGCCCTGGATCTTGTAAGCATTTAGCAAAGATATCGTTTATGTTTCATGTTTGTGAAATTAATTCTGATATGTCACATGACATCTAATGTCACGCATATCCATAATTATAGTATCTTGTATATTTCCGTATATAAGGTTTTATTTGTTATTTCTTGATTTTCATATTTTATATTCATTTTATTTTCATATTTTATTTTCATTATTATTATTATTACATAGGTGACCCCCACGGCTTCGCCCGTGACATACTTTGAACTCCCGTCCAATGACCTCACAGCATTTCGAACTCACTTGCTTTACTCCACATCAAAAACGGTCGTTCAAATTGTTGTTTGCTCGATACCGTATATATACCATTTTTAACTACTGAGCCCGAAGCTTTGAGCTTTCTTAATGCGAAATGCAACTAGTTATTATTGGCTCTTCAGAAACCTGCTGCTAGTTCTAAAGAAATCCGGCTCGACGAACTTCATAGTGTGGTGCTCTGCTGAGTGCACGGTGCGCGTGCTGGACGCGGCGCAGCGCGTGGGGCTGCTGGCGGAGCGCCACTCGTACATCGCGCTCTCGCCCGACCTGCACACGCAGCCGCTGGCCGACTACAGCCACGGCGGCGCCAACATCACCGGTACGACCCGCTCCCATCCCCTCACACTCACCGCCGCACCGAGCTAAGCCAATACACGCTCCTCAGGTCTACGCCTCTTCGACCCGGAGTCCCCGACTGTGCGGTTGGCCATCGAGGAGTGGGCGCGGCGTTACAAGGAAATATCACCCGTCGAGGCGGAAAGAGTCGCCGCCGCCCCACCCACCGCGCTCCTACTGGCCCACCTGGGCGCGACGCTGGCGGAGAGAGCCTGGCGCCGCCTCAAGCTGCCACAGATGTACAACGCCGACTGCGACACCGGCGTCTCTGACTTTCACGCTGACACGCTGCTCAACTACCTGCGATCCGTAAGTCGGGACGGGTGAAGAGGTTTGTTCTTGTTTCCGCACTTAGTCATTGTACGTGTTTTCCCGTTTATCCAATCACTTCAATCAGCTAAGGCCTTGCTTGAAGGTCAAACATATTTTCAGGCCGATACACACTTCAGATAATAATTTCGGGGGCTAGAGGATTGGCGGCCGGTTGTCGACCACGCTACTGCACTTCTTGTTTCTTCTGCCTCCGTGTATCCTCTGCATAGAGGGTTGTCTGTTGCACCTATGGTACCTAAACGAGTGTTTGTTTAACTGACAATTACCAGTTAGGATAACTACCACTCTGCCTATACTTTCCTTTTTAGTCTAATGAGGTTGCGAGCTAGCCTATTAGATGTCTCAAGAACTGCCATCTTGGTTTGCCTACACCTCTCGGTGGTCTTCCATGCTAATAATAATATAATAATGCTAATTTATTTCATAGTTGAAAGAAGGTACAATAATATTTATAATAGTCCTTATTCTATTACAGTGATTGGGCTAATATTAATTACATTTGCGCGTGAACTAGGTAATCCTGTGTTTCAGGCTTCATCTGCAAGTTTGTTAATAGCCTTACTAATCATAATGCATAGTATAAGTATTTATATAATCTCTCAAGTAAAAAATAAAGTCAAATGCATAGTATAAGTATTTATATAATCTCTCAAGTAAAAATTAAAGTAAGCTTAGTAGATGAAATATTTTCTACACTACGTATACAACAATACTAAATAATAATACTTATAACAATACTTATTTTAACACAACTAGTAACCCCTCTGTTTCGTCGTAGGACATGTTTTGTAGTGCTATAATATTTAGGACTTGCTTACACTGGTTGTAATTTAAAGGATATATATTTAGTTTTGCATTTAATGTGTTATACAAAAGTGGCCCGAGGAATAAATAAAATTTGACTATAGATTCGTGACTTATTGCAGTTCTTTGAGTACATACAATATAGCTCCTCCTTTTTTTCAGCATTTCAGTGTCGTATGGAAGTGCTGCGTGCAGCTTTAATACAGTGCTTAATACAAATAGTTGACGGACTGTTAACACTTTACAAGAACTGTAAAGGAAGTTAGTAGGGAACAGGAAAGGTCTATAGGTTGATACCTTGAGAATCGCTCTTTGCGCTCCCTCGATTGGCAATGATTTACCCGATCCACCCCACGATGTTATGCAATAAGTTAACACTGACTGACAAAGTGCAAAGTATACTTGTTTAATTACTTTAGAGTCAGCTATATACCTGATTTTCTTAAACACAAAACCCAACTTACGAAGTCGCTTAATTAGCGACTCACTGTACTGCTTAAATGAGAGGGTATTTTATTGTATCGGTTTTTATTATAACTGGGCATGAACACCTATAATCTTGTTCTTTAGGGTCTTTACAATGGTGAGCGTATAGTGATGGGATAGTATGGGTTGACGTCCTTTTGCGCATCGAGAATTTGATATATTTGGATTTGTCTGCATTTAATGTTAATAAATTGTACTGAAGCCACTGATTTACGATATTGAATCCACGTTGCGCAATCCTGTACGCTATATCTGTTTCAGCGGTAAAAAGGAGCGCTGTGTCATCTGCGTATGAAATAATCATGCCATGTTCTAATTTTAAGCTACAAATTCATTGATGTAGATTAAAAACAGCGTGCTTCCCATAATACTTCCTTGGGGGATTCCAAATGGGGGATTATGAAGGTCATCACCGATATCACCGATTTTGACACACTGGGTCCGTTCCTCTAGAAAACTTTTGATGAGATCATATTGTACACCTCTTATTCCAATGTTTTCTAGCTTGTTCAAGAGTGCAGGAATATAAACCGTGTCATAAGCTTTGGCGAGATCCAGGAATATTCCCACTATGTGTTTCCCTTTATCAAGATCTTGCGCTAAATAATCGGTGAGGTGATGCACAGCGTCAGCCGTTGACCTATTAGCCCTAAAACCATACTGAGTCTTTGATAACAACGAGTTATCTTCTAAGTATTTTATTAACCCATTATTTATTATCTTTTCTAGTATTTTTGACATAGCAGGGAGTATGGAAATTGGTCTATAATTAGTTACCTGATCTTTTTCACCGTTCTTATAAATGGGAACAACTATGCCTTTTTTATTTATTTTATTTATTTATTTATTACACTTTATTGTACGCCGGAAAATACAATTGTTCATTGAGATTGTAAGTTAGGGGAATAGTACAATGGGCGGCCTTATCGAATAAAGCGATTTCTACCTGGCAACCTTTGGATGGAGAAATTTGGTAGCAGGTAATGAGTGGTAGCATCATGGCGTACTAATTATAACAATATACATTACATATTACACTATATAACTACAAGAAGATAATATATTTTAACTCAAAAATACTAAAAACAATACATATATAAATAATATAAAACAAATATGGCATAGTAATTCTGTCAATTTCAAAGATAACTTAAAATTTTATACATTTATGCATGATAAAGAAAAATGTGTGTAAGTACCGACTACAGAAACTATCACGATAAGTAGTGCTCCTTTAACATTGCCTTAAAATGTAATAGGGTTTGAGCTCGTCTCACCTCAATTGGAAGTTTATTCCACAGACGTATTGCTGTAATAGTGAACGATTTGTCGTAGAAAGCTGTTGAGTGTGATGGCATCCTTAGGCTTAAGCTCTCCGATGATCTAAGACATCTAGTATGCGTTTCATGTAGGAAATCAAAACGTTTCTTAAGATAGGAAGGAGTTGAAGGGTTAAATAATATGTTTTACAGTAAGGAAAGTATGTGAGCGTCCCGGCGAAGTCTAATCGGTAACCACTTGAGTTGCGTTCTGAATTGTGAAACATGGTCATATTTGCGCAAGCCAAAAATGAACTTTAAACAGACATTTTGAAGACGCTCAAGTTTATCTAACTGATCCTCGGTAAGGTCTAGATAGCTGACATCGGCATAATCAAGGATGGGTAATAGCAATGAATTTGCAAGCGCAATTTTAGCAGCAATCGGCAAGAGATTTTGCAGTCTCCTCAATGATCCCACAGAAGCAAACACCCTACGGCTCACTTCTTGCACCTGCGGATCCCAAGACAGTCTAGAATCGAAAAATATTCCTAAATTTTTAACCTTATTGCTAATAGGAACAACCACACCATCAAATGTAATAGGAGTAGTATCTGTCCACACAATATTTGATAAGATTCTGGAACTGCCCATTATGTTCACTTGCGTTTTTAATGATTTCACTTTGAGGCCATGGTTGCTACTCCATTTGCTGATTTGTATGAGATCTCTATTAATAACCTCAATAGCGTCGTTTAGATGTTCGAGCAGTGCTTGACTGTAAATTTGTAAGTCATCTGCATATAGATGGTAGGAAGAGACAATATGACTGGAAATAGAATTAATAAAAATTGAGAAAAGAAGAGGAGATAAAACGCCGCCCTGGGGCACCCCAACGGTAGTATTGCACCAAGTAGACAATGTGTTTTCAATACTTATTCGTTGCCAGCGACCACACAGGTAACTTTGAAGCCATTCAATCACTTTTGGAGATATGTTAAGAGAGCGGAAAACACTAAGTAATACATCAGAATCAACAGTGTTGAAAGCATTGCTGAAGTCTAACAATGCGAGCACTGTCAGATTTCCGCATTCCATACCAGACCTAATATCATCCGTAATATTGACTAAGGCCGTAATCGTACTATGTCCAGTACGAAAATGAGAGATGAGGATTGAAATTTGATTGAGGATATTGTTTTTGCGTAAAAACGAAGTGAATTGGGTATGTACAAGTTTTTCAAGGACCTTCGAAAGGAACGGTAAAATAGATATAGGACGATAGTCAGTGAAAGACAGTGGTTTGGGTATTTTTGGCAAAGGAATTATTTGACTGTTTTTCCAAGAGGTTGGGAAATTTCCACTGGTTATAGAGGAATTGAGAATAAAACATATAATTAGAAGGATTTCATTGAGGATGGGAAGGATCATATGCCGGCTGATACGGTCATCGCCTGTTGCATTCGATGTAATCGATGTAATGCTCTTCTTAATATCACAAGAAGTGAAAAGATCAAAGACAAAGGGTGAATAGCTGGGTTTCGGAAGAGATGAAAGATATTTTATTGTTTGTACCTTGGTAGTACCATCAAGTTTGGACGTGGGGGGGGGGGGGGAAATACGGGGTTCAAACCCCCCCCCCCCCCAATGTTAACGATATTAACATTTATGATCATCCGAGCGTCTCTCTAAGTTGTGTTTACGGCGCCCGGGGTCTGCTTTCCTACTTCTCCCCTTCGCACGACCATCGATATCCTTAGTAGTGTGACCGCGTATACGAGAGTTCCCACACACAACCACCGCAGAATTTTCTCATTTGTGTGGCTCTAACAGAGACTAAAGGTGTTATAGACCTGTCCCGTCTGATTGGCATTTTTGGGTTCCAAATTACACCAGGCATCTCCCGCAACTTGGCTATAATTGAATACATTGGAGGTGTTCAGGAATACCTATCGCTGAGCATTAAGTAAACTTCAGTATTAAGAATGCTGAACCGACACACTGCTGCTTCCACAACGCTGCTAACAAAGTCATCCACCATAAAACCGATACCACCCTCGAAGGAATACCTCCCATTACCTTTCCGAAAGTATCTGAAAAGTTCGCTGGACACAAGGGTTAGTGTGTCCTCCCAAGCGAACTCAATATGGGTCAGTTTAAGTTCTCGTCAAGTTCGGTAAGGCGCTCGTCCAGCCGTAGGGTATTTCCATAGGTTGCCAGAATCAATCGTGTATGGTAGCCGTCTATGGCCCGCAGATTGTTGCACAGCGGAAGTGCCGGGAACTGGGGCCTGTTTCTAGTTTGTTCTCGTTTGTATTTTCATTTTGGGAGGGTTTGTCCTTACTACTACTACAAATGATACAGACCAACACGTGGGAAAATTTGCGACAAACCCCTGTGGATTTGTCCCAAATTTTGCCTGTATTCACCATGACCTCGTCTGTTAGTCAGCAGGTCCATTACTCACAGGTGAGGCTGACTTGGACCCCGAAGATGTAGGTAGAGCTCTATCGCATCTAAAATTTGCTTTAGAATGCTTAAAAAATCCTGGCTACGCCCGTGGAGAGCACTCTTCTGCCTCACATGTCCCTGCATCCGCTACAGAAAACTATCTAGGTCATTTATTAAATAATTAATCATTCTAAATAACTATTTAAAAACTGTGTACATACTATTTATGTATATGTACTAAGAGGATAAGATCCGTGTATTATGATATAATTCAGCTGCGAGTTTTGCCGGGCAGTCTGCAGATCCTGTGGCATGGTTGCTTGGCTTATTGAAGCGCATGCAAGTAGCGCATTTTGGTACTTCCGATTTCTTTGCGCAGTCCTTTTGTGAGTGTCCTTGCTCCCCACAATGTCCGCAGGTGTGTTCAGTCTCCCGACATGTTTTTGCGGCATGACCGTATTGCTAGCACTTATAGCAGCGGGCTACCAAAGTAAAGTCCCTAACAGGGCAAGAAAACCAGATCACAAAAACTCTTTCTTTAGTTATCAGTGCTTGGCGAATAGCTACTATTCGCCAAGCACTGATAACACTTCAATCATGTAATTACAGGTCTCAGCGTCCCTTTTTCCTGACTTATGGCTTAATCTTATAGATGCAAGGAATGATTCGAGGATGCTGTCCGTTAGTTTATCGGCTAGATTCTGGTGGTAGAGGCATGTAAACACTTCCTTGTCCTGCATAGAAGTAGGCACCCCAATTATAATAACTCTTGGCTTCTTCTTGTGGTGGTCATCAATGATAAGTCCTGAGTTGGTTAGCTGGGTTGATGTTTTCAATTTTTCTATGTCTCCCTTTGTATCAGTACTAATTATAACTCCACCGCTTTTAGTTTTGCGCAAACCTCTGACCTGTAGTTTCATTTGTTCAGGGCATATAATTTTTTGCAGAAGTGATTTCGTTTCCTCGCTAGATTTTCCTTTTTCACTGGGGTATGTAGCCACGGAACTAACGTTTGTCTTAGGTACATAATTATTGGAGCCCTTTTTAACCATGTCAGCAAATGAGACTCCCAATACTGGTTTTGAGGTCGCGCAGGCTCTGAGATAGGTCAAGCTGATCTTGAAGGTTTTGCAGAGCTTTGTTTGTTTGGATGGCCTTCAATTTAAGGTATTGATAGATGACAGCCATTTGAGCATTATTACTTACTACTTTTCGGCATAGAGCATTAATTCTTACTTTCTGAGTTTAACTTCCCTTCTGAAGCAATATTACATACCTCATTAAGGCACTGTTCAGCAGAGGACAACCAGTTCTGGATCTCCGAGGTTGAAACTACCTCCATCCTTCCTTCTCCTTGGCTAAATTCCTTTGGGTGGTGGCACCGGAGGTGGTGTACGGGCGGTCCTGCTACTCCTGTTAAACGGGCTCCCGTCCATTGTATAAAATAAACGCCTGTTCTAGTTGCAAAACATTATCGACAATTCACTTAATACTTTAACGCAATGTTTTTACCTATCTGACTGAGTCCACTTTATTACGTGTGTATAAAAACTAGGTCACAATTCAGCTGATTTCAATTTGTTATTTTAATAATTACACATTTACGGCTACTCACAACAAAGTCTGTTTTAACAATCATGCTGGTCTTGGCCTGAGGTATGGGCAGTAATGGTTCCGGCCCATAATTATACTGTTTATCCTCTTTTGGCCAGTGCATCTGCTGCGTCATTTCATATACTCGTCTGAGATGAAGCGGGCATTCCTTCAGGATACCATTTCAGACTTTAGTGTGTGTAATTACCAGTGTGTGGAGTGTAAGCGGTCCGTTCGGCACGCAGGAGGAGTGGAAGGTGGCGGGCGTGGCGGGCGCGGTGGCGTGGGAGGCGGACGGCGGCATGCGCGAGCGGCAGCTGCTGGTGGTGGAGCTGCAGCGCGGCGGCGCGCTGGCGGCGGTGGGCGCGTGGACGCCGCTCACGGGGCTGGCGTGGACGCGCGCCGCCGAGCCCGCGCCGCCGCTGCCGCAGGACTCCATGCTCAACCGCACCTTCACCGTGCTCATAGCGCTGGTAATGACCCTTGTTGCGTTTTAGTGGTGTTTTAGTAAAGATCTATCCTCTCCGACTACCTTATTAGAGGTACACCGTGAAGCTACTATGAGTTTATCATATGAATAAACTTGTCCGTTCGTGTGTTTATATTGTTTATCATCCTCCTATCATATCCATCAAGGAAAACCTTTTCATTGATGGTTCTCGCCATTGTTGTGTTCCAGAACCAACCCTACGTGATGAGACGAGAGTCTACCGAGCGACTGTCAGGCAATGAACGTTACGAAGGTTAGTAGCCAAACCGCATACCTCAGAGTGTCAAGCAGTTATCAGAACCAAATCTAGCTAATTAATACTGAAATACTGTACAAATTTATTTATTTTGTGTTTATTTAAATCAGTTTTCGTTTAATATATAAAATAAATATTACTATTATTTTAAAAATATATTTTGTATAAAGTAAGGATCTTCTAATTTTAATAAAATAGATTTATAATTAAAATTCGAAATGATTAAAAATATAAAAACTAACTATCTTCACGTTGTATCCCTGGCGGAGTAATCAGAGAGGACAGACCGCCAGGCTTCGAGATCTACGCATAGTTCTATCGCTTCCTGCAGTTTCATTTGTCGCTAGGTATCCGAGTATTTTTCACTTTTCCGTTTTTGAGGAATTTACTAACGTGGTTCTCATATGTAAGTGTCGGCCTATCCTGACTCCTTCTACTCTCTACTTTCGCACAATATAAATTCTCCGTCAATCGTTCCTCACTCATTCGTTGGACGTGTCCAAACTAACAGAGCACGCCCTGTTTCAGCTCAACGCTAACACTTTCATTCAAGCTATATTGCGTATCACTTCTTTAAGTTCAGCTTCTGATGAAGCCATGAGCACCGTATCATCAGCGTACAAAGGACAATTTACTGTTAAGTCACCCAAACTCACATACATATCACAATCTTTCTAATTCAGCAGGCTGCAGTCCAGATACACTTTAAACAGCCAGGCGGACAGGACACAACCCTGTTTGACGCCTGTAAAGACGTCTCTATAAAAAGACCGTATTATCCGCAGTAGCGAGTTGTCCACACCATTATCCGGACAGAGTTTCTCTCACAACGTTGTGATATGCTTGCTCAAGATCCTTATTGTGGATTTTAGGAGTTATTGGCTGTTAGCCTTATGGCTAACAGCCAATAACAGAAAATAACTTCTCCGCGATCATGCGGAGAGTGCGACTACGAAATCCGCATTGAGCCTCCCACAAATGCCTTTCTGACTTTTTCCACAAATGACTTTTAATGTAGGTCTACAAAAAAGTTCGCGATGGTATATGTTTATCTTTTATGAATTACATACTATATCCATTTTAATACTTTAAGAACCATCAATTATAAGGCGGTAATTTGAGGGCTATTTACACAAATATGCTATCAATCCTTATCATTTTTACTACGTTAGTTGGCTTCAGCATTTCATGAAATTTATTTTGTACCTTTACACCATGCAAATTAAATGAATAACTTACGAGTTATAGCAAATTCAAAATAATGCGCAAAGAAATTAATTTCGTGTTGTAACCATAATTCGACCGGGCCGTGCGGGCGTAGGTACTGGAGAGCGGAGAAGTAAACACATCAACACGGTCTAGGGATATTTCATACTCAATTAAATAACTCGAAAAGTACTGGCCGCATTGGGATCTTTTATACACCGATTTGTTTGTAATTTATCTCAGACTAATTCCAAATTCAAATTTTTGAAAATACTTTTGTTTCGGTGGCAAAAAAATGTCTTGAAGTGTAGGAGAGAGAATTTTCATTTGTGCGAAATTTAGAAAACAATACGAATTACGTTTAGTTCCAGTTTTTTATCATTTTTAAATGAAAGATAAAGTTAAAATTGAGGTATTGTAGCCATGCAACGCCAACATTTGACGAGGGCGGAGATGTTACGAGCTGTGGGAATGCTGGAAGCTGGGTCTGTTCAGCGTAATGTTGCTGAGGCCATAGGGACCCACCAAAATGTAATTTCAAGATTGTGGACACGCTATCGTGCCACAGGTGAAGTAGCGGAGAGGCACCGGGGGCCAAGTCGCATCACTACCCCCAGACAAGACCGATTTTTGCAAATTACTGCGCGAGCTCAACCAAATGCAACGGCGACTCAATTGGTCCAAAGGCTGCGAGTGGAACACCAAGTGCTTGTGAGTGACCAAACTGTAAGAAGGCGACTGCATGAAAGCAATCTACGCTCTCGTAGACCACTCCGGGTCCCACCTTTACGGAGAGGCAATCGTGGACGACGATTAGAAGGGGTTCGGAACCACGTGGACTGGGGCCGTGAGCAATGGTCCAATGTGCTGTTCACGGATGAATCCAGGTTCCGCTTCCATCCAGATTCACGAAGGACGCGTGTTTGGCGAGTTCCTGGACGATGGAGCCGTCTTCAGAACCCTCAGGAAGTTCACCCATACCAAGGAGGAACAATTATGGTTTGGGCAGGAAATCGTCTTGGAGGACGGACGGATCTGGTTTGGGTGCGGGGCAATATGACGGCAGAACGATACGTCCAACAGGTGCTGGGGCCCGTAATCTTGCCCCACAGAACACAAATGGGGCAAGATTTCCTGCTCATGCACGACAATGCCCGGGCACACACGGCGAGAACGGTAGCAGCTTGGTTACATACACACAATGTTAGGGCCTTAGACTGGCCTGCTCAATCGCCAGATCTAAATCCCATTGAGCATGCGTGGGATATGCTGCAAAGAAGAGCTCTGAAGGAAGTTCCTGAAAATCTGGCTACAGAAGATCAATTTTTTGCGCACCTCAGAAGGACATGGGACAATATTCCGCAGCAAGACATTGACAACCTTGTTCTGAGCATGCCGAATCGTTGCCGATGTGTTATGAACATCATGGGCGCTTTCTCAGACTACTAACTTCAAGTTTATAAACACAAATTAAATGATTTTTCTATTTTTTTCAGTTTTTACTCATAAATTAAAAGTTAATTCATGTACGGTTTCCGTCTATGCTTCATTTTTTTCCATAAAATCCTGAAATTTTAATCGAAGTACCTTAACCATTATTAAAAAATGGTAGAATATTAAACAACGTATCTTTTAAATATAATAATGTCATATAAATAATTAACACATTGATAGTAAATCGCTTTTTTAAAAATATCCCTAGACCGTGTTGATGTGAATTAACGAATTTGGAAAATGTTGATACATTATTAATAAATTAATAAACGACGGGATTAAATGATTAAATGGGTGCCACAGAGTTCAAAGTATGTCACGGGCGAAGCCGAGCGGGACAGCTAGTAATAAATATATATATATATATAAAAGGAAAAATCACTGACTGACTCACTGATCACGAAATCTCTAAAACTACTAAAGCTATAAAGCTCAAACTTCGTATGGAGATTCTTTTTAATACGTAGGTTTCCGCTAGGAACGAATTTTGCGAAATTCTGCCCCTAGGGAAGTAAATAAGCGATAAACGGTTGTATGGAAGTTCGTCATTTTCGGAGTTAGAAATATGAATTTATGTACACCTATTTTTAGTTCCAAATAAATGGGTACGTGTATCGCGGTTTAGCAAAATTTTACCTATAAAGGAGAAAACAAGGGTTGAAAGTTTATATGGAAAATTCTTTATTTTCAAACATAGCAACACCGAATATCTTATACCTGCTTCTGTTTAAAAATAAAAAAAATACGTAATAAGGAATTTTGATAAATTCTACCCTTGAGGGGGTAAAACAGAGTTGTAATAACTGACTCATTGATCACGAAACCTATAAAACCAACAAAGCTACGGAGCCCAAACTTCGCATGTCCCGGGGTCCCTTTTAACTCGTAGGTTTCCGCTAAGAATGGATTTTTCGAAATTCTACCTCTAGGGAAGTAAATAAGCGATTAACGGTTGTATGGAAGTTCGTCATTTTCAGAGTTAGAAACATGAATTTACGTACACCTGTTACTGGTTACAAATAAATGGGCACGTGTATCGCGGTTTCGCAAAAGTTTACCTATAAGGAGGTAAACAGTGGTTGTATTAACTGACTCGTAAATCTCGAAATACATGGAGCTAACGGAGCTATGAAGTCCAAACTTCGCGTTGGGGTTCCTTTTAACACGTAGATGCCCTTTGAGAATTTTTACCCCAAAGGACGTAAATAAGGGATAAACGGGTGTATGGAAGATTGTCATTTTCAAAGTTAGTAACATGTACTTACGTACCTAAACCTGTTTTAGAAAAATCTCCTAAGGCCGGTATTACCAGTGAGTTCGGTATTCCCACGGAAACCGAAACTATGTCAGTAAACCACGCACAGCCTAAATATTTAAACATGGAAACCTGAAATTTGGTGAATGTAAAAAATAAAAAATAAAAATATCTTTATTTTGCATAGACCATTTTAACGGCGCTTACAAAATGTCATACACTATTTAAAATATTTAAAGCGACCACCGGTTCGGAACGCGGCCCACCTGAGAAGAACCGGCAAGAAACTTGGGAAGGCTTTTTTTTTGATGGCCTATTTACAATTTTATATTATTTCATTTTGCCAGCAGATCATTTCCAGGCGTCCCTGTCCTGCAAATAGTCTGTAACGGAGTAAAAACCTTTTTCACAAAGCTTGTTTTTAATAAACTTTTTAAATTTATTTAAAGGTAAATTTCTCAGGTCACAGGGAAGCTTGTTGTAAAAGCGTATACAGTTACCCTGGAAAGAATCGCCAATCTTATGTAGTCGACTGTGGTGGACTGAAAGATTATTTTTATTTCTAGTGTTTATATTATGTTTATCACAGAGTTTAGAAAACTGTGATAGATTTTTCTGGACATACATAAGATTGGCAAAAATGTATTGTGATGGTACGGTTAGAATATTCACTTCTTTGAATTTTTCTCGGAGAGAAACTCTGGGGCCCAAATTATAAATAGCGCGTACAGCCCGCTTTTGTAGAACAAAAATAATATTTAAATCTGCAGCACTCCCCCAAAGGAGAATACCGTAAGACATAATACTATGAAAATAGCTGAAGTAAACCATTCTAGCCGTATCCACATCTGTTAGAGTCCTGATCTTTTTTACAGCGTATGCAGCCGAACTTAATCTAGAGGCTGTCTTTTCTATGTGTGGGCCCCACTGCAAATTGGCATCAATAGTTATACCTAGGAACACAGTTGATTCTACAAACTCTAACACTTGTCCATTCAGTTGAACATTGGCCGCAACTTGTTTTACATTTGGTAGAGTAAATTTTATACATTTAGTTTTATTTTCATTAAGGCAAAGATTATTTGAGCTGAACCAATGAACTACTCTTGCAATTGCATTGTTTACATCGTCATAGTTATCTAATTGTCTTTTAATTTTTAAAATTAATGAGGTGTCATCTGCAAACAAAACAATCCTATTCCTGTCCCCTACATAAAATGGTAAATCATTAATATAAATGAGGAACAAGAATGGCCCAAGTATCGAGCCTTGCGGCACACCCATTGTAACCATGGATCCTACAGAACGTGTACCATTAATATCGACCCTCTGTATTCTATTGTTCAAATATGAAGACAGAAGGTCGAGAGCTTTGCCTCTTATTCCATAGTGGTGTAATTTTTTGCACAGCGTTTCATGTTGAACGCAATCAAAAGCCTTTGATAGATCGCAAAATATACCTAATGCATCGTGCTTGTCTTCCCATGCTTCATGAATACATTTTAATAACTCAACACCAGCATCGGAAGTTGAGCGCCCTTTCGTAAACCCAAATTGATTCGCATGGAGTATTTTATGACTATTAAAATGGGATAGCATTTGATTCAAGATTATTTTTTCAAATACTTTGCTCAAAGTTGGCAGCACTGACACTGGTCGGAAATTAGACGGCTCTGTAGCGCTGCCAGCCTTGAACAAGGGAACGACTTTGCATTGTTTCATTAAATCAGGAAATGTACCACTAGAAACACAGTCATTAAACACAGTTGCTAGATGGGGCGCAATTACCTCAATTATACATGATGCAGTTTTGACCGATAACCCCCAAATGTCCGCGGTTTTCTTAATTTCGATACATTTAAATGTTTTTACAATGTCCTGAGCACAAATATATGTGAATACAAATGCATCCCTGCAACAAAGAACAGATTCTTCTAATAAAAGTTCAGCGGAACTGGAAGATGCTTGGAGAGATTTTGTTGTCAAAATAGGTATATTTTTGAAAAAGTGTTCAAACTCCGTAGCCACTTCCAGGTCCCCTGTAACATGGCAACCATTTACTTTTAAGTGGAAATCCCTTTCAGTCACTAAAGATCTACCGCATTCAGAGTTAATGATGTTCCAAGTCATTTTTATTTTATTTACAGAATTAGAAATTTTATTTTTAATGAAGTTTGACTTAGCAAGATGACACGTTTGTTTAAATATCTTTGAATAATTTTTAACATATTCCTGAAAGGTTTGCCTAAAATTATATCATTTTTCTGAATATAATTCAAATAATTTATTTCTACTTTTAAAGATACCTGGTGTTGCCCAGTCACTGAAAACAGGACGACCACCAATCTGTAGAGTTTTTGAGGTAAAAACTTTGCCAAACTCATCATTAATCAAATTAAATAAGTGTTTATATGACTGGTCTACACAAGTGAAGTTAGGTAGATATGGTAATCTCTTTAATACATTTTCTTTAAAATTATTCAAACGACTTTGGTTAATTGGTACATATTTAATTTGTTTTTTGCTGACTTTGTTACTACTTTTAGGAAATTTTATCCATTGGCCACGATGATCTGACTCCACAGGATCCACAATACCTTTATCTATAGGTTTAATATCAGTAAAAATATTATCAATACATTTTGCACTGGTGGCTGTAATACGAGTGGGTTCTAAGAATGTACTATGCAGATTAAAGGATTTAAATAAATTTTTCATTTTATTTCTCTCTGATGGAGTTAATGATGTATCTAATATATCAACATTAAAATCTCCACAAACTATTATAGATTTCTTAGAACATTGGCATTTGAACAGTGCTTCTTCAAGCTTTTCTTCAAATTTAATGTAAGAAGCATCAGGGGGACTGTATACGCTTAACAAGATGAAATGCTCAAACTCAATACTGGCAATCTCAATAACTCGCTCAATGGAGAGGGCTACTAAATCCTTACGTTCTTTAAATTTTAAGTTTTTATTAATTAATATTAAAGAGCCTCCACGTTTAGAATGTTTTCTATTGAACGAGCTAGCAACCTGGTGATTTACGAAGTTCAACAATGTGATTTGATGATCTTTTAACCAGTGCTCTGTAGCACAAAAAATATTAATAGAATTTGCATTAATGTATAGCTCTAACTCTAAATCTTTACCATTTATTAAACCTCTAACATTATGGTGCACCAGGTTTATAAAAACAATATTTTTACTAAGATTATTCTCAGGGGCCAAAGTCAACTGGCCAGATTTATTATCTGTTGTCCTATAAACTAGTTTTTTGGAATTTCATTTTCCAAATGTGAAGTATCAAAACTATCCTGCTCAATAAAAGCAGTTGTACTTGCCAATAATTTGGCTTGAAAAATTAAAAATTAGATAGCAACAGAGCTACCTTTCGTTGAAAAAATTTTGATAGAAAATATCTATCTAATGTCAACAAACTATTATTATTGAAGATTATGTTCCAATCGAACAATTCAATTTTTTTGGAATATGATACCATGGTATGTAGTTTCATATTTAATTTGTATCTTAAGTGATTTTCCTTGTGGCTCATAGCAGTGCTGTATGGCAAGGTGGACAAAATTACTTGTTTTACTTGCAGACTTGATAACTTATCAAAAATTTTTAAAAGTTTGTCACTATTAATATTGCCTCTTCTGCCAACCAGCACCACTATAGTAGACTGCATGCAGTGTGTACCAGTCAATATAAAATCTGTAATTTGAGAGTATGAAGCTCCTGGATATGTATGATTTATTACAGAATGACTTAACTGTGATAAATAATGTCCAAAATTTTTACCTATTTCATCGCAATAGACTATGGTCTTTGCATCACTTTTTATTTGCAACTTTTCTATTATACTCGTAGATGCCTCGCAATTACTACTTGAACTTAATATACTATTATCCACACTGCACACAGTTTTAATTGGTGAAAATTCATCATTGCATCTAATTCTTTCACAACTTAAGGGTGAGGAGGGAACATGGCCTGCGGATGTCAATTGGTCATTTTGACAATGACATGAATTTACTAATTTACCTATGGCTAACACCTGTTCCCTACTCTGTTTCTCTGCTGTTTCATATTTATATGAAATTGATTTCAAAGAGTCTTGAAGTCGGTCAATCTGACATTGAAGGGCCTGTGTATCAGTTTTGTACTGTTGTGCAACAGTATCAAGTTCTAAGATATACATATTTACCTGGTCAATCAGTTGCAATCTCTGTCTATTAAGTGACATGCTATTTATAAAAAACTTGTATTTATGTATCATTTTTTTAGATTTAGTAATAAACTTTTTAATTTTTAAATATTTCTTTAACTTATTCTTACTACACTTAATAATTTTTAATGATTTAGAACAGCCCCCCGTTTCATCATCAGAAGTGAGGTCTATGACAATGGAAGGGTGAGCTGTAGCAGTATCTAAGCTTGTAGCCATCAGTTCATCGAACAAACTCTGATTAGATTGAACCACTGTGCTCTGTTTCTTGTCTTCTAGTTGCGATATTTTGATTTCCGATCGTTGTAGCTCCTCCTTTAGTATTCTAATTTGGTGCAGAGTTTGTTCATAATGTTCCCTACATGAGTCAAAACTGTCAACTATAAGTTGTAACCTATCCCGATCCTGTAAGGTATCAGTATACAGTGAATGCAACTGTGCCAGTTCTTTTTTGAGTTGTCCGTTCTTACTTAAAATACCTAGCAGTTCTAACTCATTTTCGTCCCTTTCCTTGTTCAGTTTATCGCACTTCTCCCTAAAAATCTGTAATTCTTTCAACGTTAATTGAAGCCTTGTCTCTTGTTGATGAGCCAAGGCCTTACGCGTCATTATCATGTTATTAGTATTCGACATTTTGTTATAATTACGTGCTACAGAATCAGTAATTATTAGCAAAGTAGACTTAGAGCAAAGAAATGCGAAACAAAACGAGGTTATGTTTTATTCATAGAAAATTACAAAATCACACTATTAATGGACATATGAGGATGTAAAAGTAAATAAACTCACAAACCTTGATTGAAAAAACGATTAGTTTTATAAATCTTGCCAAATCCAAATGTATACTTTAAGTCTTTGGATAAGCAATAAAAACGGTATTCCCGATATTTCCTTGGAAACGGGATCTACGCGGATAAAGTCACACACAGTCTAAACTATCAAACATAGGTACATACCTGAAATTTGGTGAAAGTAATTATTAGGTATTCACCCGATTCAGCAGCAAGATAGGAATACCCGGTATTCCCACGGGAACGGGAACGGGAACAACGTGGGTAAAACCATACACAATCTAAAATTTGGTGAACGTATTCTTTACGTTGACTTTATTTGGACGTTTGTTATTTAATCAAATTTTAATGAAAATCGACAGTTCCGAAAGTTTATGTCTGCGGCTCACGTGAAGTCATTAGTACACAAAAGGTTTTCTCGCGAGAAAAAAATGCTTTCTCTGGATTCAAAGTACCCAATGTATTAATTCAGGAAATATCTCGCACAGGATATTCAGTTCAAGCAGTTCGCCCGCGTGTATATTATTCAATTGTAAGTAACTCATCAACAAGTATTCCGATTTCATTCAGTTTTATGTTGTTAAAAAGTGAAAACTTCAGAAGATGTTTCATGAGAATAGCCTACGCGTCACCCTCTTTAACTAATGTCTCATCTTTGTCTGTTTCTCTTATGTGGCGCTATCGAAGTTGCGCGGGTTAGCTTATTTATAAAGTGATTCATTATGGAAGGTTTTTATGTATAATTTGTTTATGTATACAAAAACTTAGCAAATTATACATAAAAACCTTCCATAATGAATTACTTTATCATCATCACTACAAAGTCGCTTTTCGCTGTCTGTCCCAAGTGTCCCACAATATGCTTAGATAGATAGATAGATAGATGGCTGATATAATGCGTTATACCCGTGAACGGGTGCCGTCTGTTGGGACTGGTCAGCTCATAACTGTTATAGCAATTATTACAAATAATCTTATTTATATTTAAGATAAACTTAAGTTTAGTCGACTGTTCTCACATAAATCCAAAGGACCAATGTAAGTGTAATTTTAATGTTGTAAGCCATTCCTACATTTTAAAATGGCATCCATTGACTTTCTTGCCAGATTCTTCTTCTTCAAGGGTAGGCTGCCCTTAGAACCGGCAACTATAATCGCTCTAATTTTGATATGATTTTAAACACAACATTGATTATTTTTTTGTTAGTATAAATTCATTACTATATAATTGGTCAAATATCATGTTAATCAAACTAATGTAATTACTGGCGTTTAGAAAAGAGTGGCCATGAGTTTTATTGCCAGGTTCTTCCTCAGGCTCTACCTACTGCTTTGCGAATCTGGCAGTAAATGTAAATGTAGAAGCATTATTCTTGACGTTCATAAGTGTTACTTTGTGACCTAAATGAATAAAGATTTATTATTATTATTATGTTTCTTCTTTTCACGGGTATCTTCTTATTTTATGAAGATACCCGGGCTTTTGGTAGGCGTACATGGGGACATACTGGTCCAACACGCAGAGGCCTTTTGATAATTTTAATCTAATAGGAAATGGGACCCCCATTGCAGACAGTCCACTCCCGCCTTATGTAGAAGAAAGACAATGGACCACCTCCAATGGGAGTTAAACCATTGTAAAATATGCTAACTAAGAAATGGGCTATTGGGTTGGGGGTTTGATGAACTAGGTGATTATAACTATGGATGAAGGCAGCGTCTGTCATTTTAATATCTGATTATCAAAAATTTGGCAGACGGTGACTCGCCAACTCACTAGATGGGCCCCCTATACAATCGCCATAGGCATGATAAGCCTGTAAGGCGACAGGAGGCAACACCGGTGTGAGCTTGGGGTGTCGAGCGGTGCGGCGCCGGTTTCACCTTCGCGGGACAGGCCCGGAGCGGTCTTCCCCGTAGTTATGCCCTTGAAAATTACACTTCCACCCCCGAGCATATTGCCCTGGCTCCCTCCCTCTGACCGGCCAATTAAGGCAAGCCAGAGTTGAGTTTTGCTGCACTCCAGGGAGTAGCACTCTCACTGCTCTCCCGTTAGCCCATTAAATGCTAACCGGTGCAGAAGGGCAACAAAACTCTGAGGAATCGGGACCTATGTGTAGCCACGCAAATTCAGCTCGCCACAAGCTGCCCTGCGGATGTGAGCTTTTCAATAACTTTCTGATACATTTTTTTGTTTATATCAGAAAGTGGATGACTCAAAAAGCTAATTTCCTATGCCCTCATAGGGTTGCGTTAATCCTATAAAAGATAACGACTGTCCTCAAGGGGATAAAAGATAACGACTGTCCTTATTATTATTATTATTCTCTTTATTATCTATACAGACATACAAATTTCATTTTTAAATATATTTAAAAAAAAACACATCTAAAAATATAAAAAGTAGTAGCCCACCGGTATCGGGTACAGGGACCAAGCTACCGGTGGTTAGGGCTCCAGAGATAGGAACCTCCTGACAATGCGTGCCGTGTCGAGGAGAACTGCCTTCTGCATCAAACTCCCGATCCAACTGCCTAACGCGAGCCTCATAAGATGTTGGTCGAGGTTCTTGGCAATCAACCCATGTGCTGATACGACTATCGGGACAATGATTGCCGAATCCACATCCCACATGTCAACAATCTCGTGAGCAAAGACCAAATATTTCAATTGTTTTTCTTTTTCTGCTTTCACGAGATTTTCGTCATGTGGGATGGTAATATCAATAATCATTGTGCGAGACTCGTAATCGATCCATCACCACTATATCAGGCTTATTGGCAACAATAGTCCTGTCAGTAATGATGGATCGATCCCAGTACAGTGTGATACGACCATTTTCAAGAACTGGGTCGGGTACATACCTGTAATAGGGCACCTCCAAATCCACAAGTTTATACTTAAGAGCTAGTTGCTAATGGACAATCCTGGCTACTTGATTGTGTCTATGCAAATACTCCCCGTTAGCAAGACGCGAACAACCAGAAATAATATGTCTTAAAGATTCACCCGGACGATGACATGCCCGACAAATGTCAATCGTACCATCCTTCAGAATATACTTTCGGTAGTTATTCGTCATTACTACTTCGTCTGTAATTGCAAAGACAAAACCTTCAGTTTCCCCAAAGAGGTCCTCAAACCGTAGCCAGGAAACAGATGCTGTTAAATCTACATCGGGGCCAGATAGGGCCCGGAAAAATCGTCCATGCAGCTCCTTACTCTTCCATATCTCCTTGCGATCATCAGTAGTGAGTATCACAGGTTTGCGCCAGTTCTGTTTAGCCAGACTAAGCGGAGTAAGTCCATTATGTACTGCAACCACACCGATGCATACCCATATTCGCTGACAGAAAATATTCTCTAAGGTTGCATATCTCGCGGTTGTGGAGAGTCTTAACATTTAAGAAGCCTCGACCCCCAATCTTACGCGGGATATACAACCTCGTAACAGACGAACGTGAATGGTGCATTCGGTATGTAGTAAGCAAAGTATGAACCTTTCTGTAGAAGGTGTCCAACTCAGTTTGAGTCCATCTGAGTATGCCAAAGGAATAGGTTAACAATGGTATGACCCAATCATTATAGGCGCGAACCTTGTTCCCACCTGATAAAAGACTTTTCAGTACTTTCTTCAGGCGGCCCAAGAAACGCTCCACCAATGTTTGTTTCATACCCCTGTCATCAATTCCTAATGCCTGTGACATACCCAAATATTTGTAGGTTTCATTTGCAGAAAGGGATCTAAGTTTTGTGGAATCTGAAAGTTCCAATCCATCAGATTTCACAATCTTCCCTCTTTTAACATGCATGGTTGCACATTTATCTACACCAAACTCCATCTTGATAGAATTACTAAAGTTTTCAGTTACCTTTAGTAAGACTGTCAATTGGATATCGTTGGAGGCAAAGAGCTTCAAATCATCCATGTAAAAGAGGTGGGATATAACTCGACCACCTCCCTGCAAATTATAGCTTAGCCTTAAACCCTCTAATATTGTACTCCGAGGGTTTAGTGTGTAACATTACTATTTTTCGGGAGGGGAAAAAGTAAAGTTTAGGAGGAAACTGTCACCAGGACTGGAGGAGTCCTGGCTTAAAAGGAAAAGTAAAAGAAAAAGGAGAAAAGGTAAAGTTAATTTAATATAATATAAAAATGTTAAGAAAATAAAACCAAGGAAAGCCGGGAGTAAATTAAGGTCTTGATTCTTCAAGAACAGCTGCTAAGATGGGGCCTCGAGTAGGCCTCCACGTTGCTAGGAAGGGGGCCTCAAGTAGGCCTCCACGTCGCTGAGAAGGGGGCCTCAAATCCCCTCAAGGCCTCCACGTCGCCGACCTCGGAGAAGCTGGTCGCGAATTCAGGCAGGTAGAGGGCTGAAACTAACGAGCGGTCGGCGTCTTTCACAGAGCCGGTTAAAAGTACACAACACTGCAGACCATCACTTCACTATTTCTGGAGGGCACAACCCTCACACTCAGCACTTATTCCAGCACCTCCTCTCAAGGTGAGCACCAAAAGTAGACTGATCTGACGGCCCCGGCTTCCTTCTTTTCCAGAGCATTTCAAAATTTAAACAAGTTTAGAATACAAATAATATAAATTTATAACAAGGTGTAATATCTATACAACCTAACCTACTGGCAGCTCTAACAATAAATAAAAAATAAAATCTAGGCTTGTCATTAACTGACATTAAAAATTACAATAGGTAAATAAACATTAAGAGAGCATAAAAACTCTTGAATTATCAAGGCCTATGAATGCTACAGATAATGGTCATGCAGATAATTTGGAGAGAACGTAAAATAAAACATTTAATTAAAAAAGTAAGTAAAAAATGTTACATTACATTTCCCCGACAACCCCGGAAAATTTTTGATTGTAATGAAAAACTTTTGTTAAGAAAGAAGGCATTGACCAGTTAAAATTAACCTATATGACTATTTACAGTGGGACAGAAAGTTTTACAAAAGATAAAAATTACGTTACCCGATAACCCTTGAAAATTAACAAATGAGAAAATTTCGATGTTGTAAAAGAAAAACCTTGCTCTTTCATACACCTTTCATCAACCCACATTTCATACTCCCTCAATCATACATCACTAACATACTTAGGGGATATGGTTCACATTCTATGACACATACTCCACAAGGAAAAATATTTTTTTTTAAATTACGTTTGCTTATTTATTTAAATTAGGTGTCGTAATCCGCACCTTTTTAAAACCCGTTAAAATTAAAAGAAATATTTACAAAGCTTTCCCAGTTTAAGAAAAGCAGTCTTGAAAGCATAATTGCTTAAGAAAAGCCTTCAAGTTTCAAGTAGTTCAAGTATTAAAAATAAAGCTTTCCAGCTTAAGAAAAGTAGTCAAGGTTAAAAGCATAATTGCTTAAGAAAAGCCTTCAAGTTTCAAGTAGTTCAAGTATTCAAAAATAAAACTTTCCAGCTTAAGAAAAGTAGTCAAGGTTCAAAGCATAATTGCCTTTTCAAGAAGCTAAGTTCAAGTATTAAAAACGATACACAATGGCTTATTTTAAGAGTTGTGTACCGCTCTATGAAGAAAAAAGAAAAAACAGAAAGGAAAAAATGCCAAAAGTGTTTGGAGAAAGTAAACCTTGTGTAGTATTTACAATGAACTTAATGTTAAATGATAAGTAAAAAATATTTTTAGAGACATCAAGGACAAAAAAAACCGATAAATCAATCAAGTTTAAAAAAAAAATAAGATTAAACAATTTTATATAAAAACACAGCAGATATAAAACTAAACTTTAAAATCTAAAACGTGCCATTTTCCTCTTAACCCGCTCCAAAATGAAAAAAAAAATGGTGACAGTTTGTTTCAGATCAAATCAAAGCATGATAAAGAAAAGTTCAACGTGCTAATCTCCCAGAAGGATTAGATATTTTTTTTAAATTTTGTAAAGATTTTAAAATATTAAACGAGTTTATTACCACATGTTACCATGGTAACAATGTTGCCGTAGTAACAAATCAAACTAAATGAAGTAATGTTTAAAGTGTTGATTTATGTTAAGTTTTGTATAAACAACCACAGGATATTGTCCTGCAGCCGTCGTGAAGTGTCCCAGCCCCCAACTAGTAAGAGACCACGAATGGTTTTAAGAACACTCACTAGCGAAGACTGGGTACGATTACCAGAGGGTAACCGCAGAGGTGTGCAAGTGTGTGGGATGCAGTATAATGATGTATTAGTAGAGAGTTATAATGTGCCTAGGTGATAACGACTAAAGGATATTGTCCTTAGTACGTCGTAGAGAATCCAAACCCCAACTTGTAAGTGACCACGAATGGTTTTAAGAACACTTGCAAGCGAAGAATGGATGACAATTACCATTGGGTAACCGCCGTGGTGTGCAAGTGTGTGGGATGCAGTATAGTGATGTATAAGTAGAGTGTAAAGAAGTAATGTAAAGGTTGAGGTGGATGAGGTGATGAAAATATAAGCTTACCAAATAAAAATCTCTTGAGCAAGTTTGTTTTAGAATTTAGAGAACCTGAAAATAATTAAAAAGGGGGGTTTAGTAAGAAGTTGGGCGCCAAACTGTAACATTACTATTTTCCGGGAGGGGAAAAAGTAAAGTTTAGGAGGAAACTGTCACCAGGACTGGAGGAGTCCTGGCTTAAAAGGAAAAGAAAAAGGAGAAAAGGTAAAGTTAATTTAATATAATATAAAAATGTTAAGAAAATAAAACCAAGGAAAGCCGGGAGTAAATTAAGGGTTTCAAGAACAGCTACTAAGATGGGGCCTCGAGTAGGCCTCCACGTTGCTAGGAAGGGGGCCTCAAGTAGGTCTCCACGTCGCTGAGAAGGGGGCCTCAAATCCCCTCAAGGCCTGCACGTCGCCGACCTCGGAGAAGCTGGTCGCGAATTCAGGCAGGTAGAGGGCTGAAACTAACGAGCGGTCGGCGTCTTTCACAGAGCCGGTTAAAAGTACACAACACTGCAGACCATCACTTCACTATTTCTGGAGGGCACAACCCTCACACTCAGCACTTATTCCAGCATCTCCTCTCAAGGTGAGCACCAAAAGTAGACTGATCTGACGGCCCCGGCTTCCTTCTTTTCCAGAGCATTTCAAAATTTAAACAAGTTTAGAATACAAATAATATAAATTTATAACAAGGTGTATCTATACAACCTAACCTACTGGCAGCTCTAACAATAAATTAAAAATAAAATCTAGGCTTGTCATTAACTGACATTAAAAATTACAATAGGTAAACAAACATTAAGAGTTCTGAGTGCTTAACTCTCTCTTCCTTGTCTACTCCTACCGGACATACCTTTGACTCCCCTTTCACTCAAGATGAGCTTCTGACTGTTTTAGGGTCCCTGAAAGATTCCGCACCTGGGGTTGACGGAATCCCCTATTCTTTTATAGTTAATAGCAGCTTGGATACTAAAAACTATTTCCTTAAAATCTTAAATCTTGTCTTCTATTCTGGCATACCCCCTGATGAGTGGAAGTCCCAAATCATTCTTCCGATATTGAAACCAGGAAAACCGAGTAACGACTGTTCAAGCTATCGCCCTATTGCCCTTTCCTGTACTATGGCCAAAATAATGGAACACCTCATTAAAAATCGCTTGGAATGGTTCATGGAAAGCCAAGAGTTACTCTCGAAGACCCAGTTTGGCTTCCGTAAGGGCCTCGGAACTATGGATAGTCTAGGCATTTTCACTACTGATCATACTTGATCAGTACTGTGTGGGCGTATTTCTGGATATAGCATCCGCATATGATAATGTTCTTCTTCCTGTGCTCAGGCAAAAACTGCTTAAGCTGAGTGTTCCAGAGAAGATAATCAATTTCATATCCAATATTTTTCCTGGTAGAAAAATTTCAATAAAATTACAAAATTCTATTCTATCCCCCAGAACTGTGTGGAGGGGCTTACCACAGGGCTCTGTGCTTAGTCCCCTTCTGTACAGTATATATACGTCCGACTTAGAGCTCTCGGTAATCTCCTTTTGCAATATCTTGCAGTATGCAGATGACATTGCACTTTATGTAACTGTGGATGACATATCGGATGCTGTATCTAGACTTACGTCTGCTGTCTACTACCTCCAAACATGGCTTGCAGATCACGGATTATCTTTGTCAGTTCCCAAGAGCTCAGTTGTGGTTTTCTCCCGTCACAGATCCATAAGTGATTGCCAAATTTCGTACGAAAATCAAGTATTCCCAGTAAGAGAGTCTGTTAAATTTCTAGGTATGATTTTGGATAGGAAATTATCTGGTATTCCTCATATAAATCAGATAGTCTCTAAATGTGAAAAAAATATTAATATCCTAAGGTCCTTATCTGGTACCTGGTGGGGAGCCCACCCTTATTGCCAAAAGTTATTATATAATGCAATTATCCGCAGTCACCTGGATTATGGTAGCTTCCTTCTAGAACCATGTAACAAAGAGCCCCTTAAATCTCTGGATAAGCTCCAGGCTAAATGCCTGCGCGCTGTGATTGGTGCAATGAAATCCTCGCCTATAAACGCCTTGCAGGTAGAATGTGTGGAACCTCCCCTCTTTCTAAGGCGACAGTACCTGGCTGACAGGTATTTTTACAAAACTTCCCAACTTGCCCTCCATCCTCTTATCCCTAAACTACATACTCTTTCGGAATTTATATCATCTGGTGGTTACTGGTCAAATAAAGTTCATCCCTGCTTATTTAATAGCTTTCTTAACTTTATACGCTTCCCGTTCCCTTGCTCACTGTCCAAAATCAACCCCCTATTTGAATCCCCATTCGAAGCCATTATACATTCTCCAGACATAATTCTAAATTCTGGTATCAGTAAAGGTTCTATAGAGGCTAATAAACACCTACTTGCCTTAATTCATCAAAAGTGGCAAGATCGATTGGTCTTTTTTACAGATGCCTCTAAATTGACAGGCTCCTCATGTGTTGGGTCTGCAGTTTGGATACCCCGATACAAAATTATCCTCCGCTTTAAGTCTCCTTCTGTGAACTCTATCTTCACAGGTGAAGCGATTGCCATACTTGAAGCCATTTTATATATAGAGTCACATAACATAAGTAAGTCAGTAATTTTTACTGACTCTAAGAGCTGTTTAATGGCTATTCTGGCTAATCATTTCGCCGGTAAAGTTAGATCTCCTTTAATCCTCCAAATAAAGAACTCCCTTTTTAGATGCCAATCTAAGGGACTATTAGTCTGTCTGGTCTGGATTCCTGGGCATAGTGGAATTGTTGGCAATACAATGGTTGACTCATTGGCCAAAGATGCTATTACTAATGGCTCTCTTGAACAATACAGAGCCTATCCTCAAGATCTTACCTCTCTCTCTAAATCCAGTCTATTTTCAAAATGGATGGACCTCTGGACTATGTCCAGTAAAGTTAAGGGCTTACATTATGCTTCCCTTCAGGGTGATATCCCAGCTAAGCCTTGGTTTTTTAAATTTCGAGAAGCTAGCAAGAGAGCAACATCAATTATTTGTCGTTTGCGGTTAGGTCATGTTTGCACTAACGTTTTTTTAACAAAAATAAGGATTAGGGATAATTCTTTGTGTGAATGCGGTTTGGACGAACATACTACAAACCATATCTTCTTTGAATGTCTGAGAAGGAGTGGATCCTTATATGACTCTCTGCCTATAGAACATTTCCCCCGTCCTATTAATTTTAACTCCCTCCTGACCTATGTTGATTCTCCTCATATATACCTTATATGTGACTACATTGATTCCAATAATATAAAGCTCTAGAACATTGTGTGTTTGCTCTAAATAACTAACATAACTCGTGTGCTTTAATGTTGTCTTTTTTTTTCTTGTTACATGTACTTCAACACAAAACTTGACTGTTGAACATTTCGGCCTTCGTTACCAAAATTTTTATCATTTACCTTGTACACTCACAAAACTTGGATCGTACCTAAGTGTGGACCGACTTACTAAACCCCTACCAAATCCACACTGAGTTATTGGCGGAGCAATAGTATCGCCACAAGAACAAAAAAAAAAAAAAAACATTAAGAGAGCATAAAAACTCTTGAATTATCAAGGCCTATGAATGCTACAGATAATGGTCATGCAGATCATTTGGAGAGAACGTATAATAAAACATTTAATTAAAAAGGTAAGTAAAAAATGTTACATTACAAGTGCTAGACAGAACCACAAAGGACTTAAACTATCACCCTGGAAAAAACCCCGCTTTATTTTTATGTCGCTAAATCCCTTCGTTTACGACGAACCTGTTGGCTAATAGTCGTATCAATAATTTCTTTAGTAGAAAGAAGTTCTTTAGTACCACGAGCCCCAGTCCTACATCCATTCTGAGAGTCTGACAGGATGAAATTTTCTGTTATATGAGAGTTTATTTTTACTCTCAGAATAGATGTAAGAAGTTTATATAACGTGGGAAGACACGTTATAGGTCTATAATTTAAGCTTATGTAGCAGGCTCTAAACCAAACTTATGTAGCAGGTGGGTTATCCCAGTGGTCATAAAACTTGGAAGCAACCCAGATTCCAAGGATGATTGAAATTGAGATGCCAAACGACTATGTGAACTCCGAAGCCACTTTAGCCAAAAATTGTGCAGTCCGTCTGGTCCTGCAGATTTCCAATTAGGAAGTTGACGGACTGCATTAGCAACATCATCAGATGTAATTGATGGTGGCTCCATTGGATTAATAGAGTCACACATTCGCTTGACATCTCGCATCCATTCACCTTCTGTATGGGTGACAGGCACTGACCAAATACTACGCCAAAATGAGTTCGTAGTTACAGTATCTTGTAAATGCATGTCACCCACAGTATCAGGTTGCTCCCAATTTCTATACACCCACCGTTCATCTCTCTGAAATGTGCGATTCATGATATATCTACCTGTCCTAGTTTTATAGCGTCTAATTCGGTTTGCCCATGCATAAACTTTCTGTTTTAGGAAGTCAATGCGTTCTGTAACTTGGGTTGCATAATCACAATTGCGTACTATCCTACGTTTTACGTATCCAGTAGTACTATATTACGTATCCAGTTCCAGCAAAAGCCCGAGCTACAAAACGCATCACTTTCGGACGAGTATTGCCCGACCTAAAGTGAAAAGTGAAAAATCTATTCATGTAGGTCACAAAGTAACACTTATAAACGTTAAGATTATTGCTTCTACATTTACATTTACTGCCAGATTTGCAACGCAATAGGTAGGGCCTGAGGAAGGACCTGGCAATAAAACTCATGGCCACTCTTTTCTAACTGCCAGTAATTACATTAGTTTTATTTACATGATATTTGAACAAATTATATAGTAATGAGTCTTTACAAAAGAAACCAAATCAAATTAAAATGAGAGCGTTTCTAGTTGCCAGTTTTAAAGGTAGCCCACCCTTATGAGGAAGACTCCGGCAAGAAACTAAATGGCTGCTATTTTAAAATGCAGGTATGGCTTACAATATTAAACTTACATTGCTCCTTTGGAGTTACGTGAGAACAGTCGATTAAACTTAATTTGCCTTAAATATAAATAGTTTTATTTGTAATAATTGCTATAACAGCTATGAGCTGACCAGTCCCAACAGACGGCACCCGTTCACGGGTATGACGCATATATCAGCCATCGCCCTACTCAACCGTATTATAGGGAATAAGGCGACCCGATACATGCACCACCACTGCCAGGACACTTAGGCGAGCATGACATACTCAAACTGCACAGCAACCATCATGTCAATTTCAAAATTTATAAAAAGCTATGTGGACGGGTGCTCACACAATAACAAACTCAAATTACATATAATTATATTAGTTAACCTGACGTTTCAGATCACTTATGTTGAACAAATGTACATTATATTTATAATGTTTCTTTATTATTATAATATATATTGTTCAAAAGTAGAGGGTAGAAGGAGTCAGGGAAGGCAGAGACTTACATATGAAGACCACGTGAGCAGATTGCTCAAAAACGGAAAGGTCAAAAGTACTCGGATACCCAGACGTGCGTGTATGAAGCGATTTATGAATCTCGAAGCGAAAGAAGTATGCATGGATCGCGAAGCCTGGCGATCTATCCTCTCTGACTACCCCGTCAGGGATACAGCGTGAAGATAGTTAGTTTTTTTTTTTTTAGTTTATTATTATTATTAATTATATTTGTATATTTATGTGTGTTGACTTAGAGCGACTTACTCCCATGCATTTTTATCATTTATATAGTCTGAAATTTTATAATATGCCTTGTTACACAATTTGGCCTTGACTGTTGTCTTAAACATATTTATTGACAATATTCTAATTTCATCGGGAAGTTTGTTATAGAATCGTATACATTGCCCCATAAAAGAATTGCTGATTATTTCGAGACGAGTAGAATGTAATACAAGATTATCTTTATGCCTAGTGTTTACATTATGTATATCACTTTTTTTAACCAATGTGTCTATGTTTTTGTGCACATAAAGTAAATTCTCATATAAAAAATAAAGCAGATAAGCTTGCCAATGAGTATCCTGGTCTCAGCAATCCGCCGTTCAATCCTGCACTGCCACAATGGTACAGCACAAACTGGTCGAGTAGTGATCTTATGATCTGGGAATTTAACACCAGCTATTCGACATGCTGCAACAGCTGCACAGTACAGAATTGAGTGCGTACTACAGATTTTCACTTTTATCTAAATAATTAGACAATAGCGAATCCAGGGCACACACCAGCGCCATATTGCGTTTATGCATCGGCAAACGCGGCAGACGCGGTCTTATTTTCCCATCAACATTTAGATAATCCTGCATCGTACACTCCAAAGCACTTCTTATTTGTTCATTGCACTGAGTACTTACGGTTAAAGTTACGCTATCCACTCCATCATCGGTACGTGTGAGAGGTAATGGTGTTGGTACCTGTAATTGTGTTATTTGTGATGTGGGAGAGATAACATTTCTCTGCCGCAAGTCAGAGCGTAGCCTCTCAAGTACGGTACTATCCAACATATGACAACGTTGAATAGCACGCACTTGATCCGATAGTCGTTGTGCCGAAACGTTGACACCTGGTTCAAGACCCTGAAACAGAAGAAGCATTCGATCGCGATACGCGGTCAAGTTGGTTCCCCCCTCTGTAGCCTCATAATATGCCCGCATGACATTTTCATTCATGGAATGAGTCCATCGCATGCGGTGCACATCACCACCGGCAGCGGGAGCCCTATTCGAAGCCGATGGGCCTCGGGACCCCAAGCAAACTGGTGGCCGGCCTCTCCCACGCCGCCGCGCTGTTGTTGGTGACGACGGCGGAGAGAAATATTCGCCGCTGGAGCTCGAGCTCAACGCCTCAACAGCAGTCGGTGTGCTCACCGTGGGCTGCGAGGCGGAGCTATGCGGCGAATCCGGAGATGGTAAACGTGCATTTTGTTTCGCCCTGGATCTTGTCAGCATACCAGTCTTTGTTTTTTCATTTTTATTAACACAATATTGTTAAAATTATCTTGACGTCAAACGTCATGTCATCTATGAATTGAATTTTTTTCTATATATTATAGTGATTGTTTATAAATATCCATGAATAATTTGTATTTATTCCACTTAAATACATTATTCTTCTATTGTAAATTTGTTCTTGGACTTTATTGGTTATATTTTATTGTATTAATTAATTTTAAATGTATTACGATAAAAAGACAGGTGGTAGCTCAGAGTTGCCAGAGTATTATTATTATTATTGTTTCTTCTTTTCACGAGTATCTTCTTTTTTTAGAGCGTAGCCTCTCAAGTACGGTACTATCCAACATATGACAACGTTGAATAGCACGCACTTGATATTATTATTGTCTCTTCTTCACGTGTATCTTCTATTTTTTATTATTGTTATTATTATTATCTTTAAAACTACGAAACGAATTTTGATGCGGTTTTATTTAATAGTTAGAGTGATTCTTGTAGAAGGATTTTATGTATAATTTGTTAAGTTTTTGTATACATTGACCAAATTATAACGATATTTGTTAGGGATGTCTAAAAAAATAAGCCGTCGGGGGGCTTTTAACAAAAAAACCCTTTGAGATATAACAAAATAATGTATGGTGCAATTGTGTATCTAATGTAGGTCTACTAAAAAGTATGAGACAGTACATGTCTATCTCTTAAGAATAACATACTATACCCATTTTAATACTAAAAAAAAACTGCAATTATAAAGCGGTAATTTGAAGGCTATTTAAACAAATACGTTATTATTCCTTATCATTTTTAATATGTTAGTTGACTTCAGCATTTCATTAAGATTATTTTGTCTCTTTGCACCTCGCAAATTAAATTAATATCTTAGGAGATATGACAAAATCAAAAAATGCGCAAAGAAATTAATTTTGTGTATCCGGGCCGTGCGAGCGGGGCGTACTGGAGAGCGGAGAGTAATTAACTAATTTGGCAAATGTTCATACATCATTGTGAAATTAATGAACGACGGGATTAAATGGGTGCCACGGGGTTCGAAGTAAGGCACGGGCAAAGCCGGGCGGGTCAGATAGTAAAAAAAAATTAAAATAAAAAATGTCTTTATTTTGCATAGACCATTTCAACGGCGCTTACAAAATGTCATACACTAGAGCTAAATAAACATTTAATATGTTTAAAGTGACCACTCACCGGTTCGGAACACGGCCCACCTGAGAAGAACCGGCAAGAAACTTAGGAAGGCTTTTTTTTGATGGCCTATTTACAATTTTAATATTATAATTATATATTTTATGACTATAATATTATAAATATATAATAATATAAAATAATATAATAAATAGAAGCGCTCGTGGCCCCGCGGTCCCAGTGTTCTGTAAACGATCACTGAGTTACGCAACTTTCACTATGGCTGGTCCTCGGATGGGTGACCACTTTGTGGCATTTACATTTGCGAGCGTATCCGTGCTTCGGAAGGCACTTAAGCTGTTGGTCCCGGTTGCCAGTAAAATGGCAGTCGTAAAGCCTGGTAGAAAGCCCTATGGGCGGCTTGAAAAAATTCAACAGCAGGTAGCCACAACTTGCGTCTGTCTATTTCAACACGGCAATGGGCTCACCACCTATTTCGTGGGACAGGAATCCACACGGTGAAAAGTGGGCATATAATATGCCTCTGCCACCCCCTCGGGGATAAGGCGTGATGGATGTTTATTTATTTATTTTTATTTATAATATTTTATTTGCCAGCAGATCATTTCCAGGCATCCCTGTCCTGTAAATAGTCTTGAATAGAGTAATAACCTTTTTCACAAAGATTTCTTTTCATATATTTTTTAAATTTATTTAAAGTAAAATTTCTCAGGTCACAGGGAAGCTTGTTGTAAAAGCGTATACAGTTACCCTGGAAACAATCGCCAATCTTATGTAGTCGACTGTGGTGAACTGAAAGATTGTTTTTATGTCTTGTGTTTATATTATGTATATCACAGAGTTTAGTAAACTGTGATAGATTTTTCTGGACATACATGAGATTGGCAAAAATGTATTGTGATGCTACGGTTATAATGTTTATTTCTTAGAATTTTTCTTGGAGGGGGCCTCTGGGGCCCAAATTATAAATAGCGCGTGCAGCCCGCTTTTGAAGAACAAAAATATAAATCTGCAGCACTCCCCCAAAGAAGAATACCGTAAGACATAATACTATGAAAATAGTTGAAGTAAACCATTGTAGCCGTATCCACATCTGTAAGAGTCCTGATCTTTTTTGCAGCGTATGCAGCCGAACTTTACCTAGAGGCCGCCTTTTTTATGTGTGGGCCCCACTCAGTCTGGGCCCCACTGCAAATTGGCATCAATATTTATACTAAGGAACACAGTTGATTCCACAAACTCGTAACAGTTGTCCATTCAGTTGAACATTGGCCGTAACTTGTTTTACTTTTGGTAGAGTAAATTTAATACATTTAGTTTTTTTTTCTTTAAGGCAAAGATTATTTGAGCTGAACCAACGAACTACTCGTAATTGCATTGTTTAAATCGTGATAGTTGTCTAATAGTCTTTTAATTTAAAAAACTAAAGAGGTATCATCTGCAAACAAAACAATCCTATTTCTGTCACCTACATGTAAAGGTAAATCATTAATATAAATGAGGAAGAAGAATGGCCCAAGTATCGAGCCTTGTGGCAAACCCATTGTAACCATGGATCCTACCGAACGTGTACCATTAATATCGACCCTATGCATTCTCATCATCATCATCCGAGCGTTTGTCCCAGTTGCGTCTCGCGACGCCCGGGGTCCGCTTTCTCCTCCACTTCGCACGGTCTTCGGCATCCCCTATAGTGAGACCATTGGCACGCATGTCATCCCTTACGACGTCAAGCCAGCACTTCTTGGGTCTTCCCCTCTTACCGGGACCCGGCGGGGCTGACATGGCCAGACATTTGTTACCTACGTAGCCCGGCGGTTGCCGCAAAACGTGACCATACCAACAAAGGCGACACTCTTGCAACTTGTCTGCAATGTCACGGACGTGAAGGCTGCCGCGGATGCGTTTCTCACGCGGTCCATCCGCGTGACCCCACACATCCACCGCAGCATCTTCATTTCCGTGACACGCAGCTCCTGTTTGTGTCGCTCCAATATCGGCCACGTCTCACTGCCATGTAAAAGGACAGGTCTAATAATGGTTTTGTAGACCTGTCCTTTCAACCGGATCGGCATTTTAGGGTCACAAATGACACCGGTCATCTCCCGCCATTTGGCCCACGCGGCAGCAATGCGTGACTTGACATCGCAATCGATGTCACTGGACGTGTGAAAAACAGATCCCAGGTATTTAACCTGGTCCGTGCGCTCGACCAAATCACCGCCTATGCGGACGGATGTGGGATCTGTCGAGTTTAGTGCCAAGTACTCGGTCTTTGCAACATTTAGTTTCAGACCGCCGTTCTCAAGCGTCTCCTTCCACGCCTTATCCTTATCGACCCTATGTATTCTATTGTTCAAATATAAAGACAGAAAGCCGAGAGCTTTGCCTCTTATTCCATAGTGATGTAATTTTTTGCACAGTGTTTCATGCTGAACGCAATCAAAGCCTAGGATAGATCGCAGAATATACCTAATGCATCTTGCCTGTCTTCCCAGGCTTCATGAATACATTTTAATAACTCAACACCAGCATCTGAAGTTGACCGCCCTTTCGTAAAACCAAACTGTTTATTTATTTATTTATTTAAGATTTGGAGGACTTACAGTTTACATTATTAGTGTTAACACATTCATAGAATCAGACAGCCAATTACAAGTCCTCGCTTATAACAAATCAGGAAATATACCACTAGAAACACAGTCATTAAACACAGTTGCTAGATGGGGCGCAATAACCTCAATTATACATGAAGCAGTTCTGACTGAGAATTGTTTTTCAATTTCATTTCAAATTATTATTAATGTTGCAGGCTTCTGCATCGAGTTAATCGAGAAACTAGCCGAGATACTCAAGTTCAACTATACGTTTGTGGAACAATTAGACGGCGTTTACGGCACCTACAACGCCGCCACCGGAGTAACCGACGGCATGCTGGGGCTGATCGCTGAAGACAAGGTAATTTATTGTCATATCAAGTTTAGTTTAGAGGTGGACACACTCTCTGCATAACATAGTCAGGTAAAAAACTGGGCAAACACGAGTCGAACTCGTGCACCGTGGGTTTGAGGTTAGTGCCAATTATGCTAGGCCTCCAAATTGTATGAGCCTATACGCCACTCAGAGGTCTATGTTAAATGGTTTTTATTATGTAACCCCCTTAATTATAAACTTTTTTAGGGTTCGGTGCCTCAAAAGAAAAACAACGAGACCCTTATCAGATTTCTTTCTTGTCAATCTGTAGGTTTCTGTGTCACCATCGATTTTCTCAGGAACGAGTTAACATGTTGAAATTTATACCAAATACTGAGCTCTATAGTTCCTCTTAGGTGTATAAAAATCAAGGCCCTGAGTACTTATTCATATTTTTTTATTTATTAAACGAGGAAGATACAAAAACGTTATAATAAAAAACAAAGTGATCTGAATTACAAATCTTCACTTCTAGATACTATTCTAAATTTATATGAGTGGATATATGTATACCTATAGATATATATATGTTTTACAGTTTACAAATATTACTATCATGGTACCTTCTACATAATATAGTACGTTATGAATTATAATGCAAAATAAGATACAATAAATGGGGTTATTCACCATCTCGACACAAGAGGCTAGTGTGACACGTGTGATCAGTTGGTGAAATTCCAAAAAATATTTTTTATTATTTCGTCATCTGGACACGCCAGAATTTTTACGCGTTTCCACATAGTGAAACTTAAATTAAATACTTTTCGTCAACTGGACATACCTAAAATTTTTGGGAAAAAAGGTACAGTCATGTTAAGAATAGTTTCATTCCTTGATTTCATTTCATTTCATTTCATTCCTTCATTTCAGGTGAGTTCATGAAAAATATTTGAAACGTAATCATTTTGCGTAATTTCAAGTTGCAAACATAAAATTACGCATAAAATTATTATATCTCTTCTTGATTTCAAATACATAAATAAGAAGGTAAAAAAAGGTTGTCTTTATTAATAAAATAACTGGGTGACTCATTCTTTTACAAGCAACGCCCTGTCGAAGCCCTTGTTAAAACTTATAGGGTAAGCTATATTTATAATGTAGGCACTCACTAAAGGGGGTAAAATAAGGGATAAGCAGCTGTATAGAAGTTTGCGATTATCAAAGTTAGAAATATCAGACTATGTGCTCGTGTTTCTGTTTACGAATAAATGTATTTGTGCTTCTTGGTTTTCAATATTTTACCTATAAGAAGGTAAAATACGGGTTCTTATTTAAATGAGAAATACTTCATTTTCGAAGAAACTAACATCAAAATTTGCATACCTGCTTCTAATAAACAAAGAGAAATATATATTTTAAAAGTTGTTAAAAAAATTTAAATTTGTAAATTAGGGGAGCAAAGTTTGTATGAAAATATGTCAAACCTTATTAGGGGCATGAGCAAGTCTAAAAGATGCAACAGGTGTTTATTCCAGGTTACAAATAAATGTACAGATGTTTCGGGGTTTTGATGGGGATGAAATAAAGGTTGTAAGTTTATATGGGAAATCCTTCATTTTCAAAACTAGCATATATTTTGTATACCTGCTTATGATTAAAAACAAACAAACATATTGTACGAGCAAACCCGCATATTTATATAGTTTATATTTTATGTTGATGCGCGATTCCTCGCGCTATACATTGTACCTATATAATTAAGTCAATTGACAATACAGGTAGTAGTTGCTTTAAGTATTTTGCAGGACAATAAACATTTCCCGCTATCCACATCTATCATTTATATGTACTTCTCCGTACATTTTGGTCCTTCGAGCAAACGTTAACTGACCCTATCACAGGTCCTTTCGTTTCATCCGCGTCGCGTGTGAATGTTATAGTATAGCAGTTAGATACTATAACGTGTCTCACAAGTGAAGTAAACAGCAGTGAGTGTGAGTGTATTGCCAGCAAGAGTGCAGTACGTAGCAGCAGCAGGAATCAGCAGGTTGTAGTTGGTGAGCAACAAAGCTCCCGATCAGCACAGATCAAGTAAGATCATTCCTTTTTTATCGTTCAATCAGCATGTCGTCTTTCGAAGATATTTTAGCACAACAGCAGCAACTACTTCATCAGGTAGAGCAAATCTACACAAACTTCAAAAAGGATAGCTCGGATCGCAAGACCTCCGATAACTTACGACGTAGGTTAAACAATCTGGATGCAAGTTGGCAAGAGTTTCAGTCAAACCACATCCGATTGTGTGAATTCGAATTCACTAAATCACACACGTACTTCACTTCGAAGCAATACGAAGCAGTGAAGGAGCGTTGTGATACCATCAAATCCGTGATACAAAACAAGAGTCAAACAACCAAAGGCCCTTTTCATCAAATAATAATAAGACAACGGAAAAGGCATTTAACGTTAAACAGTCTTATTCAAGTAGCAAGGTTATTTCGCTAATCCCAAGTGGCCGGAAGGTGCAATATTACAATCAAAATTGTTCAGTCTGCAATGACGCACATGAACTTTACTTTTGCAAACAATTTGCTGATATGAATCCAACAAAAAAAAAACAATTTGTTGCTAACATAAATTATTGCAAGAATTGCTTATATGATTAAATATGGTTCTAATCAAAAAAGCGATGCCGTGAATGCAACGAATTTCACAATACTCTACTGCATGAGTCGTACAAACAAGGTACCACGTCGCTTACGCAACAATTCAACGAGCGCCCCCGCCAAGATCGCATAATTAAGGGAAATACACACGTGACATAACAAAATATGATGTACAATATTTTGCTTTCTACTGCACTATTACAGGTTCAGAAGGCTGATGGAACTCTCTTGACAGTACGAGCTCTCATCGATCAAGGTTCACAAACATCACTCATTACTGAAAATGGTGCACAGCAATTAGGTTTACAGCGATACAAGTGTGACGGTGTCATTACCGGGATTGGGCAAACAGAAAGTCTTAGCAAAGGAATGATAACTCTAAACTGCATGTCAAAAACAATGTCATATACCTATACTATAGATGTATTCATTATGACAAATCTCACAAAAATTTTATCTTCTTACTCATTCCCTAAAATACAGTGTCCGTTTCTTGAAAAAATACCGTTAGCCGATCCTGACTACCACATTAGAGCAGATGTCTACTCTAATACACTCTTAGCAGGTATGTGTAGGCTCAGCGAAACACTTCCAATTGTGCAGGAGACTCGCCTGGGCTGGATTTTATGTGGAAATTTAAAGCAGAGCTTAATGTGTAATGTAGTACAGATGGATATAGACAAAATCCAACAGTTTTGGGAATTAGAAGATGTTACAGAGGAGAAACCGCTTTCAGATGACGATCAAAAATGTATTCAATACTACCAAAATACAACAAATCGTTTGAATGACGGAAGGAACGAAGTAAGATTACCACTTATACCCCAATTCGAAGAAATATTAGGCAAATCAAAAAATAAAGCTACTGCACAGTTTCTATAATTAGAGAAGAGATGTTACATAACAACGATTCAACTTTTACCGCATATATATCATTTATCAACGAGTACATTGACCTGAACGAGGTCACATGAAACCTTCTATAAGCAACCAAACACCAGAATGTTTCCTACCACATCACTGCATAGTACGTGACGACAGTGCCACTACTGCGTTACGCGTCGTTTATAACGCATCAGCAAAAACAAGTTCAAAATACAGCTTAAACGACTTGATGTATAGCGGGCCCAATTTGCAGCAAGACCTTCAATCTTTGATTATAAAATGGAGGCAATATAAGTACGCATTTACTGCTGACATAGAAAAGATGTTCAGACAGATTTGGGTGCATTCTGAGGATCAATCAAAAAAAAATTGAAAAAAAAACAAATAACTACTGTCATTTCCGCAGACCGTTGGCGATATGTCAAATCAAAAGAGAATCCCGCAGACTGTGCTAGTAGAGGATTGACAGTATATCAGTTAGCCGTATTCTAGCATGGGTAATGAAGTTCCTTAGCTACAAAAGAAACGTTCAGCAGAATCAATTATCATTATCAGAAATTAGACAAGCAAAACAAAAAAATATTAAGCAAGTAAAGCACGAAGAATTTGCAAAAGAAATTAATGATTTAAGGCAAGCGGGCAAGTTACATCCTAAAAACAAGCTGTTAAAATTAAATCCATATTTAGATGAAAATGACGTCTTAAGGGTAGGAAGGAGAAGCAACATAGCTCACATCAGTAATGACATGCAACATCCTATCATCCTTCCCCATAGCGGACGGTTGACAGAGGTAATAATACTTGATCCACACCACACCATGTTACACGCCGGAGCTCGACTCACTTTGAGTTTCATTAGACAGAAATACTGGATACTAGGAGGAAATGTCATGACATGTAAAAAACAATCCTGACTATCATCCTCAAATAATGGGACAACTTCCGGAGTCCAGATGTAACCCGTCTCGCCCTTACGCATACAGGTGTTGACTTCACAGGGCACATCTTTGTGAAAGCTAGCAAAGGTCGCGGAATCAAGAGCACTAAGGGCTATGTTGCTGTGTTTGTATGTATGGCGACAAAGGCAGTGCATTTAGAACTTGTATGTGACTTAAACACTTCTTCATTCATCGCAGCATTAAGAAGAATGGCAGCACGCAGAGGTTCGCCTAGACATATACATAGCGATAACGGTCGTAACTTTATCGGAGCAAGCAATGTGCTGCAGCAAGAATATAAAACACTAATGAGCATTTTACAGAGCAAAGAAGTAAGAGCAGAAGTACTATACATGGAAATAGAGTGGAATTTTAACGCGCCAACCTGGGCTTCGCGTGGTGGCGTCTGGGAGGCTGCTGTTCGAAATTTTAAAGGACATTTCAAAAGAGTTATTGGTGACCAAATCTTAACATACGAAGAGTTGTATACCGTCCTAACACAAATAGAGGCATGTCTCAACACGTGACCACTGTGTCCTTAATCAGAAGATCCTGATGACATTGATTTCATTTCATTTATTTCATTTATTCATTTGTGGAGCATAGGTTACAGAAGTTCTTACAATTTTCTTAAAATCTATGTGTTCTCTATGTCCTACCACTAATGGTGTACAACAAATTTATTTCATAAAATTCATGCATATTGCTACAATTGCTACATTAAAGCTAGTTTATTAATACATTGACCATAATGATTAAAATTGAGTAAATATGATAAATTTGTACAATTAATGTTAATTTTTGGGAATAAGTAAATGTCAAATACAATCTGGCCAAATGCCTTATCATGTCAACAAAATATTTAATTTATATTAAAATGTTATTGTTTGCTAAAATATTGAAACACTTTTAGGAGATGTCATTCTCGTCATGATATTACTGTACTGAGTAGAAACATTTCTCTACAAACAGTTCACGCGCAAGCTTCTTAAACTCAGATAATTCTGTTACATCTCTAATTGATAAAGGGAGTTTATTGTATATCAGTGGGGCTTTACAAAAAATACTATTGTGCATCGCAGTTGTTTTACTGGGCACCACACATAATTTACCTTTTTGACGCATTCTCTCCTTTACGTCAAACAAATAAATATTTTGCTTCACAAATGCAAGAACTTCATAAATATACAAACAGGGAAAAGTCATTAAACCGTGCTGCTTAAAGTAGGACTTGCATGATTCTTTGGGTTTGTGGTTAAATATGGTTCTAATACAACGCTTCTGAGCCCTAAACACTCGCAGCCAATCAGTTGAATTACCCCAAAAGATTATTCCATAGCGTAGTGTTGAGGAAACCTGCCCATAATAAGCTGTGATAAGCACATTCCTGCTAGTTACGGATTTCAGTTTGAATAAACCATATGCCAGTTGACTAACCGTTTTGCACACATGATCAACGTGGACTTTCCAGTTGATTTGTTGATCTAAGTGCAGCCCTAAAAATGCTTAGCCTTTTATGCTTGTGTCTTCTTTTGCTATTGAACCCATATAGCTGATATTAGTGGACATGTGACTATTTAAAGATGGTTTCAGCTTAAAGTTAACGATTTTAGTTTTGTCAAAGTTTATTTTAAGATTATGTGTAGTCAACCAATTGATAATAGATGTCAATGAGGCATTTATATAGGATTCTTGAGATGTCAATTTTGAAATGGTGTAAAGCACCGAGCAGTCATCAGCAAAGAGCGTCATCCTATCCGTAATGGTACATGGCAAACTGTTTATATATTCTACAAAAAGTAATGGACCCAGTACACTCCCCTGGGGTACACCATATTTAACTTTTTGAATGTCAGATTCATAACATTTTTCTGTTCTTGATATGGGACATTTTTTTTTTATTTGTGTCAGTTGTTCCCTTTCTGTCAAATATGACGCTATTAGTTTATGTGCATTTCCCCTAATTCCATATCGATATAGCTTTTCTAAAAGTACATCATGTCGAACATGATCGAAGGCCTTGGTCATATCCAGGAATAAGCCAGTTACTGGACGTTGCCTATCTAAGCTGTTCATTATATGGCCCAGAAAATCATAAATGTCCATGTTCATGTTTTTATTTTTACGAAATCCGTATTGCTGAAGTACCAATACGGAATATTTTTCAAAAAAAGAATACATGCAGTTATAGATCACTTTCTCAAATACCTTAGCAAATACTGGTATCAATGCTATCGGTCTATAATTCTCAATGGCTAAGGTGTCACCTTTCTTGTAAATAGGTTTAACAATAACTTGTTTCAGTCTTTGAGGAAATACTCCTTGTTCGTTACATACATTAATTAAGTGACAGAGAATAGGTGCAATATCAATATTAACATCTTTAATTACTTTGGTAACTATTTCATCCATGCCTGCACTATTAGTGTTTCTTAATGATTTTATTATTTCATAGATGTCTAACGGTGTCACGGGGTCAATGAATATAGAGTTATTACAATTAATGTCATTTTGAGAATAATTTAATGTCACATTTCTGTAGTCATCACCAATATCCACATAATAATCGTTGAATTTATTACAAATAATCTCGGGTTTTTTGATTAATTCACCATTGTATTTGATTTGATTAATACCCAGTTTTAAATTACTATTTTTTGATTTGTTTATATAGCTTTGGACTTATTTTTTGACACTGTAATATTGTGGTCATTTTGAACTTTTTGCGTCAAGTAGATTACTCTTTTCAGTCTGCTAGCATATGTGTTATATAACTGTTTATTAGATTGAGTTGATAGATTAGATGAGTTTATAGACTGAATTCCTAACACCTGCACATTTTCTAACAGGTGGTTCAAATCTCACTGTACAAGACACGGAAACAGACTTAAGAACTCGGTGGCAGTTGACGCAAAGAATTATACAAGATTTCTGGAAGAGGTGGAAGAATGAGTATTTGGTGCGGATAACAGAAAGGAGTAAATGGAGACAAACAGGAAAAAGCATTAAGTTAAACGACATTGTTATGGTTCATGACGACAATCTTCCCCACGGAAAATGGTTGATGGGCAGAGTTATCGACCTTCTCCCCGGTTCCGACGGTTATGTTCGAGTGGTAACAGTAAAAACAAAACACAGCACTTTAAAACGTCCGGTCACAAAATTATCAATACTCCCGGTATACAACGAACCGCCACAAACCAAGCAAACAAATGTAAGCAAGGCAGACACGAGAGATACTCCACAGCCCTATATTTCCAAGCCTAATTCTCGTTACAGCGTAGCTTCGTTATTTACAGCAATCATATTATTTTTAAGTATCATAACTACATCGCAATGCACTCTCAACGTTACGAAACTTAGAAACAATCAAAATTTGTACTTTGATAAGCTTACAAATATGCAGATAATAAGAGATGATTGGAAATTAATAATTTACTACAATATGAAACCTTATTGGGAAGGAATTACAGCTCTCAACAAAAGTATTGTGTCACTTGAAAATTCATGTGCAATTATTGGAACACGAGCACCATGTGATTTAGTATTACTGCAATTACGTCACGGGTGTAATGAACTCGACCACAATAATCGCATTTTATTCAGTAAGCATTTTGATACGCCGTTGAACAGGTGGCGACGCGGTCTTATTGACGGTATCGGTTACGGCGCAAAGTATTTGATTTGTTCGGCGTACTGGACTCTAGATTCGCAGAACGATATGAAAAGGATATCACCCTTTTACGCTACAATCAAAAACATATAATTTCTCTGTGGAAAAATCAAACTTCGGTAGTTGCAACTGAGTTCAATTTCTTAAAGAGGATTGAAAATACAATGCAAAAGCAACACAAAGTTATATATCAGCAGTTTTCATATTTATCAAACGCCATAGGATATTAACGTACGAAACACAGAATATTTCTATGGCAAATGAGATATTGATGGGAGCCGTGGTTACTAGTAATCTACTACAAGATTTGAAAGGTTTGCAAAATGCCTTAATGGATACTATGACTTTTGTATACCGGACGATTCAACCCACATTTGATAACTGCCCAGCAGTTACAAGATCAGCTGAGTTCTATAGCAGGTCATTTATGGTAATGACATTACCTTGCCTGTAGAAAACATACACACCGACCATATTCTCATTTTTAAACTCTTAAAGGTCAAAGCCAGAATACTCCAGAGTTACGCAATCTTTGAGGTGAAGATTCCATTGATAAGTTGAGATTTTACCTTATCCCAGTCCCTGCAGAAACATCGAATGATACCATGGTATCAATTAAACCTGTATCAGACCTCGTTGCGGTAAATCTAAAAAAGGATGCCTACATTATCCTATCTGAAACCACCTTAGATTCGTGCCTAGTAACAAACAGGCACTTATGTCACATTCACTCACCTATATATAAATTAAGCAACCATAAGGACTTCTGTCGTACAAAATCTTCAGCGTGCGAAGTCAGCATCGAACCCTGTAAGAACCTTTGGATAGACACTCATACCATTAACAATTATATTTATTTTTGCTGCGGTCAATGTAAGGTACTTACAGTATGTGGAGATCAAGTTACTGCCCACCAAGTGACACATTCCGGGCTAGCAACCATAGATTACGGCTGTATACTCAAAACGGACAATTTCGAAGTTATTGCACATCAACAGAAAATGACGGATGTTAGTATTATGGCTAACGCATACGTTCCAGCAGTAGCATCCATAAATCACGTCGTCAATGTATCTATCCCTCCATTTTTGATCCATGATTACGCCAGCAATGAATCGAAAATAGAGAGCGATCGAGCAGGAATTAAAAACATTGAAGATAAAATCAAGCGCTGAAGGAAGGTGAAGCCAGTGTAGAGAGCACAAGTATCTCATTTCACGACATTTATCATTACACATTGATTTAAGGATTAATGGGATGGCAAGGGTATAAGCGAGCTCTTGCTCGCCGCTCAGCAGCGCCTCAGACGGTGAAGGTAGCGAGTACCGGGTGCGCGGCAGGTGCCGCAGTCCCAGGAGTGCCGGCTCCAGTGCAACGTAGTATCGGTGATACCAGTGTCACGTATCAGTGTGCCAGTGAAAGAGTACAAGTGGCTAGTGCGCGAGTTTTAGACAAGGCCACTTCTCCGATTTTAGGTTCATATACTAGTATCGCAAATCTGTGTATTTCGTAATACTTACCTAATAGAGACATTAAGAATTCATTGTAAGTACCGTTTAGTATTTTATGATTCTATCTCACTTTCACAATTCAACGTTGTACTATCTTCTTCCTGCAGGGGAGCATGTACGAGCAAACCCGCACATTTATATAGTTTATATTTTATGCTGTGGAGGATGGAGTGCAAGGTAGCTGCGTGGAATGTTAGGGGAGGAATGGCAGATAAGATGAATGAGTTGATGGATGTCGCAAGAAAAGACAGAGATGCCACATCGGGAAGTGGAGCTCACTTCGATGCTACGGATCCCGATGTCTTTGAAGTCATTAGTATGAAAAAAATAGAACAAGCGATAAGAAGTATGAAATGTGGTAAGGCTGCGGGAAAAGACAGAGTTACTGCTGAGATGATCAAGTACGGTGGGTCGCGTGTCTGGGCCACACTATGTCTGTTATGCAACTTGTGCTGGCGGACGGGTGAGGTCCCAGATGACTGGCGAGTAGCAGTTGTAGTACCTACTTACAAAGGGAAAGGCTCGCGCCTAAACTGCTCCAGCTACAGGGCGATCAGCTTGGTCAGCTTAGCTAGTAAGGTGTATGCAAAGGTTATAACGGCACGAATGCAAGAAAAGTCTGAAAGGTATTTATGGGAGGCTCAATGCGGATTCCGACGTGGAAGAGGTTGCATGGATCAAGTGTTTTCTCTCCGCATGATCGCGGAAAAGTTTCTGGCTCTTAGCCAGAAGGTTTTCTGCGCTCTTGTGGATCTAGAGAAAGCATTTGATAACGTTGTGAAAGAAACGCTGTGGGACTTGCTGCCCGGATATGGTGTGGACGGCTCGCTACTGCGGGCAATACAGTCGCTTTATAGGGACTGTAAGGCTTGCGTGCGAGTAGGGGGAATGTGTCACCTCTTTTTGATGTCTGTACAGGCGTCAAACAGAGATGTGTCATGTCCGCCTGGCTGTTCATAGTGTATCTGGACAGTTGCCTGCAGAAGTTGAAAGATTTTAATATGGGTGTGAATTTGGGTGACTTTACAGTAAACTGTCTGCTGTACGCTGATGATGCGGTGCTCATGGCCTCATCAGAAGCCGACCTTCAGGCATTAGTCACTAATATGAAAGAGGGGTGTGAAAGTAAGGGTCTTCGCTTGAATGCAAGTTCTAGTATTTGAAAGAGGTGACGTAAGAACTAAATGCGAGATTAGGGTAAACCGGGAACGTCTAGAGCAAGTGAATGAAATTGTGTATTTAGGAAGTATGTTTAGCGCGGATGGAAGATGTGATTCGGATGTAGAACGGCGAGTAGCTGCCGGAAACAGAGTTAACGGTGCTTTGTCCCAATTAGTAAAGCGACAAAGCATCGTAAAAGAAGCACGAATGGCGATTCATAACGCAGTGCTAGTGCCAACTTTGCTTTACGGTAGTGAAACCTGGGTATGTCAGCAGATGCATGAAAGTAAATTGAATGCTGTGGAGATGCGATCACTTCGAAAATTGTACGGCGTTATCTTGGCCGACCGAATACGTAACGAAGTGATACGCAATATGGCAGGTTTGAATGAAGGTGTCAGCGTTAAGCTGGAAAAGGGCGTGCTCCGTTGGTTTGGACACGTCCAACGAATGAGTGAGGAACGATTGACGAAGAATATATATTGTTCAAAAGTAGAGGGTAGAAAGTGAAGATAGTTAGTTAGTTGATGTGTAACGCTTCTGAGTGTCGGTTACATATTCATGGTATTTGATTTACTAACCTTATTTTTATATACATCCCTTTTGTGGAAACAAACTCACTTTTCACAATACTTTAGTTATAACTCTAAAGTCATTTGTCTAATTATTTAAAAGTTTATAATATTTCATTGTTTGTGTTTGTTCGGAACGACATGAGTTTGACGTTGTCAAAACTGTCACGAAGGTTTCGACTCTTTTGGCGCGTTCTAAAATTACTGCGTGCGTCTATGGTGTCTTTCAGTTTGGTGCTGGACATTGAACTTAGATAGATTGGCTGTCCTGACTCACATCCACCCATAATGTATTGAGTGAGGTGTGACAAACAGGAATAGTAAGGTTTTCATGTTGGTTTTGTTTATTTATTTTTTAATTTTTTGACAAGGTTGTATAGGCCGTATGACTTTAGCCTGCTGTAATCGAGCGGGAGAAAAGAAAAGAAAGCTGCTTTTTTTGCTACGACATGGCGTCAAGAGAATATGCCTGTCATGGTGATTTAATTCGGATTAATATCCGAAGTCTTTTTAGCAAATATGTAGATATAATAATTGTTGCTGAGGTGAGAATATTTGTTTATATTTGTTTCTTCGTAATCGGTAAGATTACTTGGCCTTTGCGAATAATATGTTCTTACGATGGTTGTACTTTGTATTTCAGTCTGCTTTTCAAGAGACTTAGCAAAAAATATGAAAAAGGATGATGATAGAAGGATCTAGTTAAAACCCCACTGAAATAAGTGGTAAGCTAAAACTATATAATCTCTTAGACTGCATTCCTTAACAGAATGTTGAGGGTGAAAGTGATTTTTATTACAAATTACTAATGTCTGTAACTTTTCTGTTGTTACAGGGGTTTTTCGTTTTTGTTATTTTTCGTTTTGGTTCTTTATTTATATCTACATAATAATTGAGTTTAACGTGTTTCACGTTCTCTGCATTCTACATTTTTTTACTCCTGAATGTCTGTAAGAAGACTTAAAGTAAGCTGAGACAATGTGCAAAGAGGATATTTCTCTCTACTCTGGTTACCTACTACCTGGACTTCTAGAATAGGAAGAGATGTGAAGGACTTGAATGTTCCTCAATTATATCCAGTTAAGTAGTAATCTTTAATTAGTTTCTATGTATAATAACCCGGTAAAGGCCGACTGATGTTGATAGTTTGAAAGGAATAACTTTTAACTTTAAATATTCATTTTTCTATTACATATGTAGCTTTCAGCTACATTAACATATATATTGATCCCACTATGCATGACTAAGCCATTTCTTTTTACTTTCATATATGTATATTCATGTCTACATATGGATATAGTTTAAATAAATATAATTAATAAGTAGATACAGTGAGATTTTTTAATTGTATCATTCGTTTGATGGAGAGATGCCTGGCGCCCTCTTTTTATAAATTCTGGTATTTCTCTGCTCCAGTTTGGTCCATACTCACTCCCTATACACATGCTCTGCTAGCTGGTGCACCGGTGATTCTTTGAGATAGTGTTACTTACACATCTCCAGGGATTACCAACCGTACCTGATGGCTGTATGTAGGTGTGTTGTTGCTACCTAGTGCACACCACCCCTACCAAGCCCGTCAACCGTTATAGATGGATGTTATGAATGAGAGAAAGTTAGATGTAGTGTGCTTGACAGAGACCAAGCGCAAGGTCAGCGAAGTCGTGGAGCTCCCGGGTGGGGTGTTCGCGCTATGGTCTGGAGTACCAGAGAGCGAGCATGGCAGTCGGAGGGTTGGAATTTTGTTGTCCTCGCGATTGGCCTCCGGTATGTATGAGTACAAACTGGTAGGTCCTAGAATCCTCTGGATCCGTCTAAAACTTGGTTAGACGAAGATTTTCCTGGTAGCTGCTTACGCGCCAGTATCTTTGTCGAACGCTAGTGAGCTAGAGGACTTCTGGGAGAGTATGAGAGAAGCTCTAAATGTGATAGAAGGAAATGAAAAACTTATAGTATATGGAGACTTGAATGGTTGGGTGGGTACCGCTCGCGATGGTTTTGAGTCGGTACTTGGAAATTATGAGGATAAAAGGGTGAATGACGCTGGCAAGCTTATACTGGCATTTTGTAAGGAAAAGGATTTGTTTGTGGCGAACACAATGTTCAACTACAAACAAATTCATATGTATACGAGGAGATGTAAGTCAAAGAGAAGCATGATAGATCTATTCCTAATGGATAGTCGGCTCCGTAAACAGGTGATGGACACAAGGGTTTATCGAGGCGCTGAACTAGGATCAGACCACTACCTAGTAATAACTAGAATTAGGGGTCTGTTCGCGGGTTTGCGTCATCGCACCGAGTGTCCTGAACCTGAGCCGACTCATAGCATCAAAAGCTGGAAGCTGCAGGATGCATCAATTAGGGACAAATATAAAGAAAGGGTAGCCGAAAAGCTTGGCAACGTCAATGTTAGTAGTGAGAATGTGGAAAGTGTATGGCAGAACCTTAGGGATAGTATGGTAAATGCCGCTGTAGAAGTGTGTGGAGAAACGAGAAGAGGCAGTAGTAATAAGCGTGACGCATGGTGGAATGAGGAAGTGAAAGAAGCAGTTCGAATGAAGAAGAAAGCATGGTTAGACTACTTAGCCTCGCGGAATGATTTTAATATGAAAGAGAGATACAAGCTGCAAAAAGTTAACACGAAGGCACTGATAGAAGAAGCTCGTGAAAGGTGCAGAATGAAAGCGGATGAAAGGTTGTCGTCCAATTTCCGGAATGACTTACTAACTTGGAAAATTATCTCAAAAAACTAGTTTGTAAGACAACAGGTAAAAAATCTGGCCATGGTTATAGGTCTTTTGAGCCCATTGAGTCAATTTTTTTTAAAGACTCTGAAAATAATATTTGTTGTAATAATTCTGAGTATATCAACAATACTTCTAGTAGTTTAAACTTAGTTCAGCAAAATATTGAAGGCATATCTGAAAAACTACTACAAATAGAACTTTATATAAAGGAACACAATGTTCACATTTTTTGTATTACAGAACATTGGTTAAAAAGTCATGAACTATTGTTCAACAATGAATTCTATTCACTTAGCAGTGCGTTCTCTAGAAAGAAAGCTATTCGTGGTGGCTCTCTTATATTTGTATCTAATAATTTAAAATGTAAAGAACGTAAAGATATTGTGGCCCTTTCTATTGAGCGTACTGCAGAATTGTCCTGTGTTGAGCTTGAGCAACTCATTGTCCTCTGTGTCTACAGTCCTCCAGATAGGGATTATAATTTATTAGAAACTATAATGGCAAAATGTATTAAAGCGTTTGTTCACTAGTAGAAAACATGTTGTGGTGTGTGGGGATTTTAATGTTGATTTACTTGTGCAGTCTTCGAAATGTATTAGATTTAAAATTTTTTACAAATAAATACAAAATTTATTTTGTGAGCCAACTAGAATCACCTCACCTCTAGAAAATGTATAGATAATATATTCTGCAACTGTGTATCAACAACAAGGGAGATACTAAGTAACTTTCCATCAGATCATCTTGGTCAGAAAGCAGCATTTTCTATTAATGTCACTTCTAAAAAGAATAAAATTGTATGTAGGCCAATGAGTGCGTTTCGTCTTAAACAATTTAATGTTAATGTTTCAGCAAAAGTCACTCATATTGATTTTAATCAGGAAGATCCAAACAGCTTATATGACTCCTTATTTAATACAATTAAAGCTGAGTACAACAACATATTTAAATCAAAAACATTTTATAAAAACAAAAACTTGCAATTTTGTGAGTGGGCAACTGCAGGAATTTACAAAAGTAGGGCTAAGTTGTACGAACTATATGGTATGAAGCAATTTAATTTTGATCCTGCCTTTATTCAATATTTAAAAATTTATTCTAAGACCTTTAAAAAGGCCTGTGCTGCTGCCAAGTCGTTACATATAAGTAATAAAATTAAAGAGTCAAAAAACAAGGTAAAAATGACTTGGAATGTAATCAATACTGAAACCGGTCGATTACTACCCCGTGATAATAACATTGAGTTAATTATAAATAACGAAGTGTGTAATAATAAATTAGATATAGCACAAACTTTTAACAACTATTTTATAGACATACCCGCGAAAACAACTAGCTCCTTAAATTCTTGTCCAATAAAAGCTCAACGCATGCTTGGGGGCAGCGTGGATCAGTGTAGTGTCTTATTTGGCTTCAAATATGTAAACCCAAATGATATCATTAAAGTATTCAAGTCACTTAACTCAAAAAAGACAGCTGACTTGTGGGGTATTTCTGTAAAATTTATTGAGTCTATCATTGTTAATATATCACCACATCTAGCTGAAATATTTAATAAATGTGTTGATAAAGGAGTGTTTCCAGATTTAATGAAACACAGTAAAGTAATACCTCTATTTAAATCTGGATCCAAAACCGACCCTGGTAATTTCAGACCAATTTCAATATTACCAGCCACTAGCAAAATTTTTGAAAAAATTATATCGCGACAATTACAAGCTCATTTTAATTTAAATATGCTATTACATAAAGAGCAGTATGGGTTCAGAAGGGGTCGTTCTACCATTAATGCAGGTGTGACTCGTCTGAATCATATATATGACGCCTGGGAGAATAGACAAGATGCTATTGGTGTATTCTGCGATCTCTCCAAAGCATTTGATTGCGTTGACCATAAAACACTATTGGGAAAACTCTTTTATTATGGTACCAAAGACTCTGCACTGAACCTTGTTGCCTCCTACCTAAATGATCGAATACAACATGTTGATGTCAATGGAATTCGCTCCCCTGGAGCATCTGTTGCTATGGGCGTACCACAGGGATCAATTCTGGGTCCGTTTCTATTTTTAATTTATATTAACGATCTGCCATTCTATATACAGAACTTGTGCGACATTGTTCTATTTGCTGATGATACGTCACTTATTTTTAAAGTTGATCGCACGCTTAGTAATTTTAATGGCGTAAATAGTTCACTTGCCCAAGTTGTAGATTGGTTTACGACCAATAATTTGCTACTAAACGCTAAGAAGACAAAATGTATCAGATTCAGCATGCCTAATGTCAGGAATTGCGGTACAAATATAACATTGAACGGTGATACCCTTAATCTTGTAGAATCAACTGTATTTTTGGGGATCACTTTAGATAGCAAACTGCAGTGGAATGCCCAAATAACGTCTTGCAGGTAAACTCAGCTCGGCAGCCTTTGCCGTTTGTAAAGTCAGGCAGCTTACTGATGTGGCAACTGCCAGGCTGGTATACTTTAGTTATTTTCATACTGTCATGTCTTACAGCATTTTGCTGTGGGGCAAAGCAGCTGACCTACAAGTAATTTTTGAACTCCAGAAGAGAGCTATACGTGCAATATATAAATTGAGTGCTAGAGTGTCTCTTAGAGAAAAAATTAAAGAAATTGGCATTTTAACGGTTGCATCACAGTATATATTTGCAAATATTATGTTAGTTAAACAGAACATACATTTATACAATAGACACAGTGACATACATTCGATAAATACTAGAAATAAGCATAAATTAATTGGAACGCATCATCGTTTACAAAAGGTTCACGACTCTTTTGCAGGAATTGGCGTAAGACTATATAATAAAATTCCTTTAAACATTATGAACCTGCCGTTACATAAATTTAAGGCGGAAATTAAGACGCACCTCTTGAAAAGGGCCTATTACACAACTAATGATTATTTGAACGATAAAAATAAATGGAAATGAGTTGCTTGCTCTTCGCTTGAGCTATTTAGGACTCGAATGAATCTTGTGATATGCCTTGAATCTGCACATATATGTTGTATTTTTACATCTCTACAGTATTAATAATTTGAAACGTCTGACAACTAAAGGTTTCTAAATTGGCTGCGTTTAGTCCCGGTATACAATGTAATTTGAGTTTGTTATTGTGTGAGCACCATGTAGACTTATTTATTTCTTTGAAATTGACATGATAGTTGCTGTGCAGTTTTTGAGTATGTCATGCTCGCCTAAGTGTCCTGGCAGTGGTGGCGTATGTATCGGGTCGCCTTATTCCCTATAATACGGTTGAGTAGGGCGATGGCTGATATAATGCGTCATACCCGTGAACGGGTGCCGTCTGTTGGGACTGGTCAGCTCATAGCTGTTATAGCAATTATTACAAATAATCTTATTTATATTTAAGGTAAACTTAAGTTTAGTCGACTGTTCTCACATAAATCCAAAGGAACAATGTAAGTGTAATTTTAATGTTGTAAGCCATTACTACATTTTAAAATGGCATCCATTGACTTTCTTGCCGGATTCTTCTTCTTCAAGGGTAGGCGGCCCTTGGAACCGGCAACTATAATCGCTCTAATTTTGATATGATTTAAACACAACATTGATTTTGTTTTTTGTTTGTATAAATTCATTGCTATATAATTGGTCAAATATCATGTTAATCAAACTAATGTAATTACTGGCGTTTAGAAAAGAGTGGCCATGAGTTTTATTGCCAGGTTCTTCCTCAGGCTCTACCTATTGCTTTGCGAATCTGGCAGTAAATGTAAATGTAGAAGCTATATTCTTGACGTTCATAAGTGTTACTTTGTGACCTAAATGAATAAAGATTTATTATTATTATTATTATTATTATTAATGCCAGGCTCTTCTGGAAAGAGATAGGCAAGACCCGGAGTTGTTCGGCAATCTGTAGTATGAATAAAGTGCTTAGTTTAACAATGACGTCCTAACAGACCAAACTGACGTCCTGCAGAGATGGAGTGAATATTATAGAAAGATGTATGCAAGAAAAGACAGAGATGCCACATCGGGAAGTGGAGCTCACTTCGATGCTCTGGATCCCGATGTCATTAAAGTCATTAGTATGAAAGAAATTGAACAAGCGATAAGAAGTATGAAATGTGGTAAGGCTGAGGGAAAAGACAAAGTTACTGCTGAGATGATCAAGTACGGTGGGTCGCGTGTCTGGGACACACTATGTCTGTTATGCAACTTGTGCTGGCGGACTGGTGAGTCCCAGATGACTGGCGAGTAGCAGTTGTAGTACCTATCTACAAAGGGAAAGGCTCGCGCCTAAACTGCTCCAGCTACAGGGCGATCAGCTTAGTCAGCTTAGCTAGTAAGGTATATGCAAAGATTATAACGGCAAGAATGCAAGAAAAGTCTGAAAGGTATTTATGGGAGGCTCAATGCGTATTCCGACGTGGAAGAGGTTGCATGGATCAAGTGTTTTCTCTCCGCATGATCGCGGAGAAGTTTCTGGCTATTAGCCAGAGGGTTTTCTGCGCTTTTGTGGATCTGGAGAAAGCATTTGATAACGTTGTGAGGGAAACTCTGTGGGATTTGCTGCCCGGATATGGTGTGGACGGCTCGCTGCTGCGGACAATACAGTCGCTTTATAAACTGTCTGCTGTACGCTGATGATGCGGTGCTCATGGCCTCATCAGAAGCTTCAGGCATTAGTCACTAATATGAAAGAGGAGTGTGAAAGTAAGGGTCTTCGCTTGAATGCAAGTAAGACTAAGGTTCTAGTATTTGAAATAGTTGACGTAAGAACTAAATGCGAGATTAGGGTAAACCAGGAACGTCTAGAGCAAGTGAATGAAATTGTGTATTTAGGGAGTATGTTTAGCGCGATGGAAGATGTGGTTCGGATGTAGAACGGCGATTAGCTGCCGGAAACAGAGTTAACGGTGCTTTGTCCCAATTAGTAAAGCGACAAAGCATCGTAAAAGAAGCACGAATGGCGATTCATAACGCAGTGCTAGTGCCAACTTTGCTTTACGGTAGTGAAACCTGGGTATGTCAGCAGATGCATGAAAGTAAATTGAATGCTGTGGAGATGCGATCACTTCGAAAATTGTACGGCGTTATCTTGGCCGACCGAATACGTAACGAAGTGATACGCAATATGGCAGGTTTGAATGAAAGTGTCAGCGTTAAGCTGGAAAAGGGCGTGCTCCGTTGGTTTGGACACGTCCAACGAATGAGTGAGGAACGATTGACGAAGAATATATATTGTGCGAAAGCAGAGGGTAGAAGAGGTCAGGGTAGGTCGAGACTTACATATGAAGACCACGTGAGCAGATTGCTCAAAAACAGAAAGGTCATAAGTACTCGGATACCCAGACGTGCGTGTATGAAACGATTGATGAATCTCGAAGAAGCGAAAGAAGTATGCATGGATCGCGAAGCCTGGCGATCTGTCCTCTCTGACTGTCAGGGATACAGCATGAAGATAGTTAAGTTAGGTTAAGTTATATTTTATGCTGATGCGCGATTCCTCGCGCTATACATTGTACTTATATAATTAAGTCAATTGACAATACAGGTAGTAGTTGCTTTAAGTATTTTGCAGGACAATAAACATTTCCGGCTATCTACATCTATCATTTATATGTACCTCTCCGTACACATATGTTTCAGGATTTATAATATATAAAATATTTGAAAAAAAAAAACATATTTTTTGAAACTGATAAGAGGCATAGGTCAGAGGGATATAAATGGAGTTTAAAGTAAGCCACGGGCAAATCCGGGAGGTTAAAATAAAATATTGAATAAACTCTTTTATCTACGCTCAGATGAAACCCTTACACCTAGAAACCTGATTTTTTATAAAAAATAAAGAAGGCTCTAACTAAAAAAGGTATTAATAAGTGATAAACAGTCATATCAAACTTCGTAATTTTCATAGTTAGAAACATAAAAGTATTTATACCTATATCTGATTACAGGGTAAACGTGTTTAGCGGTTTAGCACAATTTTACCTATTAACCTTTTTGTGTGTCAATGGGAAATAGGGAATCAATGTTGGTATGAAAGTATTTGATAACAATAAATGGCATGAGTTAGAGATGTCGAGTGCAATAGGTGCTCGAAGAATGTCACGGGCAAAGCCTCTACACCTAATAATTGTGTAATTTAAACTATTACTTCGAGTTCCACAGAAATAATGAGTAAAGATATTCATAATTGTAATCTAAAATACCTAATAACTAAAAATCATTACATATGGTACACACACAGTCATAGAAAAATCATTTCAGAAATAGTTACAATGTAACTCATCAAAATATATTGTTGCATTTTTAAGGTATGTCACTAATGTTAATAAACATTAAATCATAGTATATTATAATAAAATATATTTTTATTTATTAATTTTTTTCTATAAGTTATATATACAGAGATTACGACTCAAAATTAATCTACGTGACTGTACTTTGTCATTATTTTAGATAAAATATGAACGTGTGTCCAGTTGTCGAAAACATTAAAGTATTTAAGTTTCACTATGTGGACACGCGTAAAAATTCTGGCGTGTCCAGATGACGAAATAATAAATAATATTTATTGGAGTTTCACCAACTGATCACACGTGTGTCTAGCCTCTTGTGTCGAGATGGTGAATAAGCCAATAAATGTGACACTCAAACAAACAACAAATAACACTTCATTACAGTGATACTATCATTAATTGCAGAAAAAGTTCTCGGATAAACATCGCCTCAATGATGTCACACAATAAACAATAGCGGGCCGATCAGGGAACCTTGGGGTACACCACTTGGGACAGAAATCCAGCTTGAAATGTAGTTATTGACCACTGTTGCTTGTGATCTATTCTCAACGTAAGAGGAAAACCACCTTAGTAGGTCCCCACACACTCCAATACGGCCCAGCTTGGAAACAAGTCGTTTATGTTCAATGCGATCGAACGTCTTACTATATGTAGTCTGTGTAAACTACTTCCACTTGGCTACCTCTATCCATCGCGTCAGTAATGTAATCGTTGAAAAGAAGGTTAGCAGCGGTTGAACCCAAGTCTAAAGTGCACAACTCATCTACCAGTGCTATTTCATCTTTCCAAATATGCTTACTCGGTAGATAAGTATTACCTTCGGAGGCCGACCACTTAATTCCACTCAAATTAAAATCACCATTTATTAGAAATATACTAGATGCGTGTGTGACCTGATTGATTTAACCGATTAAGAAAGTTAAATAAATACAATAAAACGCAAACTTGATTGTCCCAAAATTTACCTTCATTTTTAACTTTTCTTAATTTTCTCCAGGGTAGTAGCGTGATGATATAGATATATTTGCCTATAACTTTTCTCGATAAATGGGCTATCCAACACAAAAATATTTTTTCAAATGGACAAGTAGTTCCTGAGATTAGCGTGTTTAAATAAACAAACTCTTCAGCTTTATATATTAGTAAGTATAGAGTATAAATTTCACAAGTACTGGCACCGGGAATTCTGACAGATTACGAGCAGGAGACTACAGGTTGACACTGTGAAGGATGACATGTAAATAGAATTACTACTAGGGAAACGGACCCAGACGAAAACTGCGCATCAGCACCACGTAGGCGAACCACAATGACATAGATGAGTTTCTGGACAGGCGGACTTCGCGATCACGGACCTGACGATGACGGCGGAGCGCGAGCGCGCGGTGGACTTCACGACGCCGTTCATGAACCTCGGCATCAGCATCGCATTCAAGGCGCCGCAACAACCCGAGCCCAAGCTCTTCGCGTTCTTGCATCCCTTTTCCAGTGGAGTAAGTCCTCATTTACATGTTTAAGATATCGTAAAAACATATTTTTTTAAGAAAGTGGAAGACGACAATTCACTAAAAAATAATGATAAATTTAGCATAATAATTGGTTTAAAAATGTATCGTAAAAGCGATTTTAACGATTTTCATGGTTTTCATGATTTCAAAGCGACTTCCAATAAAATTTCGGAATCATTGGATGCCCCGAATCCTAAACATAATATGTTATTTGCTTATTTACTTCATTAGAGGTAGAATTTCGCAAAATCCCTTCTTAGGTTCTTCTCACCTACGTGTTAAAAGGAACTCCCGTGCGAAATTAGGGCTTTCCGGTAGTTTCAGAGTTTTCATGTTCAATGAGTCAGTGAGTGAGTTTGCCTTTTATATATATAGAGAGAAAAACCTAGAAATATATAGTTAGATCGAAATAAAAAGTTCAAATTGTGCCCCTGTTGGCCAAGATTTTGCATAGATCGTTTGTCCCCCATTTAAATATTTATTTCTTAGAGGTATTGGAACATATGATAGCAACGTTACTTTAGTAGATGAAGGACGAGTGGTTCAGGCTTATCATCAATCATCTGTATTTAAAAAATAATATATTGAAGAAAATAAATTCAAGTAGTGACATTTTCATTCCAGTAACCAACTAAATATTTACTTTGTACCTGTGACGGGGTAGTTAGTTAGTTAGTTAGTTAGTGTCAGATGGAATGTATCGCCAGGTTTGCATGCTTTCTTTCTTTCTTTTATTCCTTTTTTCCCTTATTACATAATTTACTATTCGTTTCTTAGTTCGTATACCTACTACTGTCATGTATGTATCGTTATCATCAAATGTAAGTCTCGGAACTGACTCCTTCTGCTACCACTTTCGCACAATAAAAATTCTTCGTCGATCGTTCTTCATCGTCATCGTTTAAACTCGCCGCCGTCGGCCAACGTTACAAAGCATAATTTTCGACAATGATACGACATATATGTCATCGTGCTCCTATTAGTAGGAGAAAATAGTAGGAGTACGAGGAAGAACTCGATCAATTTGCGTTTTGCGTCAAAAAGTCAATTTTCTTTAAATTTCACACAAAGTTGTTGGCAAAGTAAATAGAGCACGGTATGTTGGTCGCTCCCTCTCGCGCGTGCAATAGATAATAATACCGCGTACCAAGTTAACGTCCAACTGTATGCGAAAATTGCATACGCCACCTTTCAGTTGCCTACCAGACGTCTGAAGTAATTAGTGAAGTCTAAAAATAGGGTTTTATACGGGTATATCCATCCTGGCATTTGTTGTCTTTCAGGTCTGGTTGTGTTTGGGGTTCGCGTACCTGGGGACGTCCCTGTTGCTGTACATGGTGGGGCGGCTATGCCACGAGGAATGGCAGAACCCTTATCCCTGCATCGAGGACCACCCGGCGCTCGAGAACCAGTTCACTCTCGCAAACGCGCTATGGTTTAACCTAGGCGCCGTGCTGTTGCAAGGCTCGGAGATCGCGCCAGTGTAGGTATACTTGAGCTAGCCGCGCGTCGCTGTACGCGAGGAGCGACGTAGTGACCCGCACCAACCCGCAGGGCGTACGGCACGCGCGCCGTGGCCAGCGCGTGGTGGCTGTTCGCGCTGGTGATCACCAGCTCGTACACGGCCAACCTCGCGTCGCTACTCGCCACCAAGTCCAACAGCGAGCTCATCCACAACGTGAACGAGCTCGCCAACAACCAGCTGGGCATCAAGTACGGCGCCAAGAAGGGTGGCTCCACCTACACCTTCTTCGAGGTGAGCGCACTGCACGAGTAGCGGGCTCCTCCGGTAACTCTCTTCTCTACCTACTACTACGCTACGTTTTTGTATTGCAGCACTCGGAAAACAAGCTGTACCAACAAATGTTCGAGCAGATGAAAAACGACATTATGCCTAAAGGAAATCCAGAGGGATTCGCTAAGTAATATAAATTAAATAAATAAAAATTTGGAAAACCCAAAAGTGCACGCCTGACGCGCTTTTATTATTATAAAAAAAAATTAAATCGCGTAGGGGTTAGGAAATAAATAAAATAAAGATAATAATAATTAAACCACATCGAATCAGACCGTGAAAAGTGAAAGGGTTCTATTCCTAATTATACTGAAAGGTAAGAGAAAAAAAAAACTCGATTAGTAAAGTATTTCGGTCGTTATCGTGTTAACATGAAAATAATCCGTAACATACAGACACACGGACGTCCAAGACGGAACTTTTTAAACAGTTTTTTAACTAGTTTAAATAACAAAAATGGCATCATAATATCATGAGTGTTAAAAATAGTGTTTTTTCTTGATATGTGTGTGTATATATTATTTTACAAGTGCAATATATGATGAATAGAGACATTTTAAGTTTGAAAAATTAGATGTTTTGCGCGAAGTGACAGTAGTGCCCACTAGTGTAGGAAATATTAGCGTTAGCAATCATATTTTATTGCTAAGACTCCATTCGTATTAATTTAATGAACAGTACTTGTTAAAAATAATTATTGCTAAGAGACATCGATTACCCAATAATTGACAATTCGTCACGAACCCACAATCTCCCTCCAATACATGACTAAGCGCATCGACGTTCGCGCCGCTACTGAGTGGCGAGTTGTGAATGCTAAATTAAATTGTCAAAACTCATAATTATAATTTACGACAAATTCATATCGCAGGCGAGCTGTGAACGCTGCGTGTCGCTGCGACGACTAAATCATGAGGCAGGCGAGCTGCGAATGATGCGTCGCTGCGATTGCTAAAATGAATTTTCACGTCTAATTCATGAATGGATCGTGTCATTGTGCTATTGCGAAATACGGAGTGTGTGAATGAAAAAGTGCATGGTTGATATTTAGCCTATTATTTTTAACTATTAAATGCTTGTGTTTGGGGTTATTTATTCCATTTTAGTGTACATTCTTTTGACATTCTGTTAATGCCATTGAGTTGAGTAAGAAGTCGAAATTCGTACGTACTTTTTACGAGTTGTAGATACTTTGGTTTTTATGTATTATTCTTTTATTTTGAATATATAAGCCCTAAAATCGTGAGATTGTACTTTATTGTGGAATAAATAATGTAATACAAAATGTATTTTTTGGGTTCCGTCTCTCGAAAGGAAAACAACGCAACTAAAGTTTTTTTATTTTTATTGAATTGACGTACGCTTATTTTTAGATGAGATAAATATCTGGACCCACGACACCGTTAGGCATATGCATGTACATATAGCAGACCGCGAACGCGTCTAGAAAAATATGTCTGTAGATTCAATATCTTGCTACTAAATAATAGAATCATAATCATTATCATCTAACGTTAATCCCGGTCATCTTCAGGTCTTATTAAAAAATATTGTGTAATCAATTAAGACTCTTTCGGTGTAGAATTTTTTTATCATCATCATCATCATTAACGTCGATCCCGGTAAATTTTTCGTTTTTTGGTAATTATTAATAAATTTGCAGAGTGCAACCCTTATATTTTTTCATAATGTCCGTCCGGACGTCAGTTCGTCGGTCTATCAATGTGTCATCATCGATTTTCTCAGGAACGGGAGGACCTAGCAAGTTGATGTTTACTTCATTGATGTTCATATTAGCATAGCAATAGTACGTCGCATGCTAAGAGATAAAAATTAGCACGCTGATGAAATTAACAAAAAATAGCATTAATTTCCATCACTAGTGCCCACCTCAACGCTTCGCTTATGAGGCGTGCAATTCTTTATTGACACAAATGGTAAAATTACAGTGCTGGTGCACCAGAACTAGTGTAAACTGTATCTCAAGGACTAGTGTTTTCACCTATTTGTAACTATTTAAACACATATTGTGTATGTTTTTTATTAGGTAATAAAAACTGTGCATGTATGTGTGTGAGTGTGTGCATGCGTGTGTGTGTTTGTAGGTATGTTTGACTAATATGTAGACCACCAATCATAGTAACGACATCGCTGTTAAGTAAATTATTTACACAATTGCAACTTGTTACCCACGCGGGAGAGACCAAATCGCCGCTGGTCCCGCCAGCCACAGAACACAAACAAAGTTGATACGAGTACCCGGATGCAGTCGCAGTGCAGGGTAGTCGCAGTTTATTCTGTTTGGGCAGTTTGTACTCTAACTCCAGCGTAAGATTAATGCGGAGTGCGAATTTACTTTTTTTTATACCACTGATGAGGCAGACCTTATGGAAAGTGGTCACCGCAGCCTATGGACGCTTGCAACACCAGGCCTCATAGACCATAATACCTCTTACTCGTAGATTACAACCAAATAACTCTACCCTACTAGCATCTACTTCGAAGCAGAGACATGAGGCAGCGCGCTACCAGTCAGTTTCGCTTGCTCGACGCGCCGTCGTGGAGCAAATGGATGTTTCGCTTTTAAATTTAGTTTAGCTCGTGTTTAGCTACTAACCGCAGAACCAAGCCAGGATGTAATGCAGTTGCTAATGCTAACTGACTTGAATGATGACTCGCCACAGCAATTGTTGACTCAATCGCCATTGATCGACGTTGGACTTCGACATTTCGTAGTCGTGAATTCTACACTAGCGCTATACTATATTTGAATTGAACTATCTACGCAATTGGAAACGATTATGTTAGTTTCTCTTAATTTATTTGACCGTAGAGTTTTGCGGCGGCATTGACTATCGACATTCTTGGTTGATTTTGATTCTTCAAACAGCCAATGACGTTTTCACGCCCCGTCCCAGAAGTTAACTGAGTAACAAACAATTTTCTCAAACTTTCACGTCCATATGTATGCAGTCTATATTTATATACCAGTGAGTTCGCAGACAAACATATCTAATGGAAAGTGGTCAGTGGTGGTGGTAGCCTACGGACGTTAGCAACACCAGAGATTGCCAGCGCACTCGTGCTGTTTAAGCTCTTTGATAATTCGTCTGATATCACTCTGAACAAAAACGGACTAAGGACCGTACCCTTGTGTCCCTCGACGGTGATGGGGAAGGATTTGGATCCGTACTACTGATTTGGAATGGAAAGCGGTACATGTCGCGGATAATGTCACTATAAGCGCGGATAATGTAACAACCTCTTTGGACCGCAGTGCCCACCAGATCATCGCTCGAGAAGCAAAGTCGAAGGTTTCCGTGTCGCCGTGGTGGTGTCGTATTGTCTCTAATAAATAGAACGCATTACTGTAGTATGTAGTACTATAGCAATTCTCTATCGCTTTTTTCATGCTTCTCCTACACAATGGACATTTGAAAAACCACTATATTTGGCTCCAAAACGCAACTGTCAAAATAAACTCAAGAGTAACAAACAAAATCAAATTATGATTTAATTGAATTTGCTAGAGTAGAATTTAGGAGTTCGAAACGTAAAAAAGTAAGTGTCGATCAATCGGGGTTGGACTAAAGAGTATGTCGTGCCGGTCGGTGGTGTGCAGGGTCATGAACGGGAGCTACGCATTCCTGGCGGAGTCCACCACCATCGAGTACGAGACGGAGCGCAACTGCGATGTTATAAAGGTGAGCCTTCGCAACGACTATTCTAGAACCGCACCGGTTGCTACTCGTATTTCATCATATCATCATTTATTATACCATATAATTTAGCTTAAGAGTTCGTATAGTCTTAAGCTTATAGAGCTTGAGTTTAATAAAGCGCATTTGTGTGATTCTAAGCGATAGAAGAGCGTAGCCCCGCTGACTCAGTGTTCTGTAAACGATCACTGCGTTAAGCATCATTCTCTATAGGTGGTCCTTGGATGGGTGACTTTGTGGAATTTACATTTGCGAGCGTTTCCGTGCTTCGAAAGGCACGTTAAGCCGTTGGTCCCACAGCCAGCGCCTGTCCATTTCAACACGGCAATGGGCTCAAACCTGTTACGTGGGTCCAAATGCACACGGTGAAATGTGGGCGTACAGTATGCCTATGCCTACCCCTTCGGGGATAAAGGCGTGACAATATGTATTTATGTTGTGTGATTCTTTCTAGTGTGTTCCGTTTTGACAGGTGGGTGGGCTGCTCGACAGCAAGGGCTACGGCATAGCCATGAAAAAGAGTAAGTACATATCTGTGTTTATATCTATAATATAGAGGGCGTCCTTATTTACTACAACAAGTGACGGTGCTTGCGCGCAGACTCGACGTACCGCCAGGCGCTCAACCTCGGCCTGCTGAAGCTGCAGGAGGCCGGCACCCTCCGCGAGATGCAGCACACCTGGTGGAAGGAGAAGCACGGCGGCGGAGCTTGCGCGGTAACGCACCCTCGCCGCGCTCGACGGTCGCGTTCCAGCGCATCTCGTCCTCTGACCCGATCGGACCGCGTTACAGCCGCAGGAGGAGTTCGCGAACACGGAGCTATCGATGAAGAACTTCATGGGCCTGTTCCTGGTGCTGGTGGTGGGCAGCGCGCTGGGCGTGGCGCTGTCGTGCGCCGACCTGGCGTGGGCGGCTGCGCGGCGCGCGCGCCTGCGCTCCGAGCCCTTCCTCTGGCGCTTCTGGAAGGAGCTGCGCTTCGTGTTCCGCTTCGAGCGCTCCGAGCGACCGGTGCAGGTGCGCGCATGGTGTTCCGCCTGAGCGCGGTCGTGGCTCGGTCCAGTCCCTGAGCAGTGCGCTGTCCGCAGGGCTCGCTGAGCGACTCGCCGCGCTCGGGCACGGCGGCGGGCGACTCGGAGCGCTCGGCGGTGGCGTCGATGCGCGCGCGCACGCGCACGCGCTCGCCGTCCGCGTCGGTGCGCTCGCGCCGCCGCTCCTCCATGCACGCCGCCAGCCTGCGCTTGGCGCGCGCCGCCGCCGCCGCGCTGCCCGATGAGCGCTCGCGCACGCCGCGCCTCTGATGGCCGCCGCCGCACTCACGAGACGTCCGTACATTTTTATACATCCGTACGTGATGATATAAGTTTCCTCAATTCAAAACTGAAGATCAGGTTGGCTTGTCGTAATATTCTAGGGGTTGAAACAGTCACTGTTTATGCTAAATATTGATACTGAGCTGAGAGTGTGTTTGTGTTCAGAATAGGTACTATTGTATTGTTCTGATGTTCATAGTTATTTAAATCCTTACTTATTTTATAATTATTGAAATACCAGATTTATAGTTGCCACTATAACCATTACAATAAATTAAATGTTCGAGGCACCATTATCTACTTTATTAGATACGTCTCTTTTCTCTTGCCTTATCACTTACTTTTTTCAGTGATTTTCAAAACACGGTTTGTTTTTTATCAGTGTTTAATCTAGAACATGAACACCAAACTGCAAGTCACCAAATCCAACGGCCCGGAGGTCGGCCGTGATCAACAAATGACAGAGGCACTTTATAGTCCAGTCAATTTAGACATTCGTAATTCAGGTAGCTAAATTCCCACCAAGCTGAAAATCAGTAAGATTATTTAAAATATGATTAACAATAAAATTTTAAATTTCCCCATCTTTTCCCTGTATGGAAATGTACGGTAAGATTTATCATAAAAATACTTCAGACAAAATTGTATTTCATAAAATTATCTTCAAAAAAAGAACAAATAGTTTTCCTCCTACGAGCCACCGTTTTATGATATATAACGATTTAAAATGTATTTTTATGATAAATCTTACAGTTTTGCTGAAAATCGCTAAAAACTCATTATTTTGACCGATGAAAAATGGGGAACTTTTAAATTTTATTTTCAATTATATTTAAAACATCTTACTGATTTTCAACTTGGTGGGAATTTATGTAGCTTTACTCTTATGTTTGGTCTAATTTGACCGGAATATACGCAAGAGGTCGTTTCCCACCCAGGATAAAACTTTGTATGATGAGCACGATGGTTCATTCTGTGTCGGGGTGTTATTTATCTATAATATGTATGTATTTAGAAATAAATAAGGATGTATATTAGTTATCTGGTTATATATTTAACGATATAATATGACGCCGACGGAACACAAGCAAATACCGACACTTGTGTACATAGTGTTTATTAGTATATGCTCGTAAGACAGTATATTTTGTAAATAAATTAGTAATTTGTTGAATCCGACTTTGACTCAATACTTTACCACTGTCACTGTGGCCACGACACCTTTAGCCATGTTTGATCCGTCGTGTGAGTCTGTGCGACCGGCAGTGAGCTATCTCTCCGCATCCTGGACATCTGGACATCCCATCTACTATCCGTCCGTCACCTAAGGTCGCATGGTGCAAACATCCCGGCATTATCTATTTGGGTATTTATTCGTCACATACTATATATATTGTGCGAAAGTAGAGGGTAGAAGGAGTCAGGTAGGCCGAGACTTACACATGAAGACCACGTGAGCAGATTGCCCAAAAACGAACGAACGAAAAAGTCTAAACTACTACCGCGTTGTGTAAAGTACTACTTGCGGTTGCCGTAAGACATAACTACACCAACAAAGACGACACTCATGAAACTTTTCTCATTTGCCCACACTTTCATTTTGCCATCACGCCTGGTCCTCGACCTGGAGCTGGTCTCGTACGATGTATGAAACACATATCCCTGTGTTTCATACATCTGCATTGAAAGCTAAGTTAAACCCTGAGTATTCATACATAGACATGTTGTCACGCCTTTATATCGAAGGGGTAGGCAGAGGCATACTATACGCCCACATTTCACCGTATGCACTTTTGTCCCACGTAACAGGTGGTGAGCCTATTGCCGTGTTGAAATAGACAGGCGCAGGTTGTGGCGACCTGCTGTTGAAAATATTCAACTGGGCTTAACGTCTGCTATGTTACTGGCAACCGATACCAACGACTTAACCTGCCTTACAAAGCACGGAAACGCTCGCAAATGTAAATGCGACAAAGCGATCACCCATCCGAGGACCAGCCATAGTGAAAGTTGCATAACGCAGTGATCGTTTACAAAACACTGATTTCGTGGGGCCACGACTCACGAGCCCTGAGTATTCAATTCTACAAGTATCCTACAAAAGGTATCGAAGTTTCTGTAACGATCTCTTAAGGAAAGTTAAAAGAAACCACGATAAATTAGAACTGGAGAAGGCTGGGTCTAACAGTCAAAAGATATAGCAGCATATAATTACAAATATATAACATATATTGCGAGGCAAAATGAGTAAGTTTATTGCCGGCACATTCGTCAGAGGTAGCTTCCGCTACGTAAATGAGTTCTTCTCAAATGTACGTACGTAGTGTAGAGAGATTAATCATAAACTTATAAGATGACTGCGCATTGGGGTGGGATTAAATATCTACTAAAATCATTAAAAAAATCCGACACATCCTGGTACAAACGTTAACATTTATTTTTCAAAACTGCCTATCAACAGGAAAAATACATACCTTAATGACATTATCCGTCGGGATCTTGTCACCGCCGGTGTTCCAGCCGTTCTAGAACCTAATGGTTTGGCGCGTGACGATGGCAAGAGGCCGGACGGTATGTCATTGGTGCCATGGAAGATGGGAAAGCCTTTAGTTTGGGCTGCAACTTGTGTTGACACCCTGGCTCCTTCTCATCTTCTTAGCACGGCGAGTTGCGCTCGTGCTGCTGCTGCATCCGCCGAGACTCTCAAGCGGCGCACATATAATAATTTAAAAGGTAATTATATTTTTGAGCCGTTTGGGGTCGAGACACTGGGCTCGTGGGGCCCAAGTGCTCGTTCACTGTATAGTGATATCGCAAAGCGACTGGTCGATTCTTCTCGTGACCACAGGGCTGGCCTCTTTCTCGCTCAGAGAATAAGCGTTGCCATACAACGTGGCAATGCGGCCAGCCTTATGGGAACCTTACCGGTTGATTTTGATGGGGAGGAATTCTTCGACACCTAGTCGGGACATCATTCAGTCTTGTAATAATTCCCACCACCCGCCCCCTTCTTTTTGTATTGTTTTCTGTAAATATGTTAAATTTAAATTTGTTAATAACCATGTAATTATTTAAATATCTTTACCAATAAAATTAGGTATATACAAACATATCAACAGGAATCTTCCCTAAATGCCTCAAATAAAGTGTAGTTGTTCCCATAATATTTGGTTATTCTTTATAGGCCAATTTCTGTACTCCCTGCTATGTCAAAAATACTAGTCACTACATACTCGTATATAAAACAAAGTCACTTTTCGCTGTCTGCCCCTATGTATGCTTAAATCTTGAAAACTACGCAACGAATAACTTGCGGTTTTTTTAATAGTTAGAGTAATTCTCATAGAAGATTTTTATGTATAATATGTTAAGTTTTTCTATACATTGACCAAATTATAACGATATTTGTTGGGATGTCGGAAAAAGTAAGCCGTCTGGGAGGTTTGAACGAAAACGCTGCCTAAACCCTTTGACATATAACAAATTGATGTATTGCGTAATTGTATATCTAAAGTAGGTGTGACACTTCTGAATCATATATATGACGCCTGGGAGAATAGACAAGATGCTATTGGTGTATTCTGCGATCTCTCCAAAGCATTTGATTGTGTTGACCATAAAACACTATTGGGAAAACTCTTTTATTATGGTATCAAAGACTCTGCACTGAACCTTGTTGCCTCCTACCTAAATGATCGAATACAACATGTTGATGTCAATGGAATTCGCTCCCCTGGAGCATCTGTTGCTATGGGCGTACCGCAGGGATCAATTCTGGGTCCGTTTCTATTTTTAATTTATATTAACGATCTGCCATTCTATATAAAGAACTTGTGCGACATTGTTCTATTTGCTGATGATACGTCACTTATTTTTAAAGTTGATCGCACGCTTAGTAATTTTAACGGCGTAAATAGTTCACTTGCCTAAGTTGTAGATTGGTTTACGACCAATAATTTGCTACTAAACGCTAAGAAGACAAAATGTATCAGATTCAGCATGCCTAATGTCAGGAATTGCGGTACAAATATAACATTGAACGGTGATACCCTTAATCTTGTAGAATCAACTGTATTTTTGGGGATCACTTTAGATAGCAAACTGCAGTGAAATGCCCAAATAACGTGTCTTGCAGGTAAACTCAGCTCGGCAGCCTTTGCCGTTAGTAAAGTCAGGCAGCTTACTGATGTGGCAACTGCCAGGTTGGTATACTTTAGTTATTTTCATAGTGTCATGTCTTACGGCATTTTGCTGTGGGGCAAAGCAGCTGATCTACAAGTAATTTTTGTACTCCAGAAGAGAGCTATACGTGCAATATATAAATTGAGTGCTCGAGTGTCTCTTAGAGAAAAATTTAAAGAAATTGGCATTTTAACGGTTGCATCACAGTATATATTAGCAAATATTATGTTAGTTAAACAGAACATACATTTGGGTGATAAACAAATGCGGTTCTCAAAACTTGGAAATTAATAAAAAAATCTTTTTGTACTAAAAATCAACTTTTATTATAAAATGTAACAAAAGGATCATATAATGATTAGATTTTGAGATCAAAGCGTTAATTTAAAGAAAATAGGTCATATTTTTATTTTTCAGTGTCCACTGAAAAGACCTTAAAATCAACAGAAAAGATAAAGTTAGGTCTTAACGCAATAATGGGCATATCAAAACTCTGTAAACTTACACATGAAAATACTTAAGAGTGTACATTATTGCTTAATATTAAAAACAAAACAAGTCATACAATTATCTCAGTTTTATAAAAATAAAAACTAATTATCCACGGAAGAGATATCTCTTCCGTTGACATGAGCCATAAAAATATCAAAAATACTACATGAGCAATTAATACAAATAAAATACAAAAGCAAATAATACAATCATGAGCAATTATAATTCTTTAAATTAAAATAAAGAATCTTCATTATCACTGTCTAAAAATGGGATGATTATTCTTTTTTTTGTTGGTTACATAGGAAAAATATCAGACTCATCAGAATCAGAAAATACTCTTAATCGTTTCTTAGGAGGAGCAGGCACACTTTGAAAAAAATCTCCTTCTGGTGTTATTAAATCAGACCTAAAAGTGACTGTGTCTGATTGAGATGAAACTAAACTTCTTGGGGATAAGGCACCGACGTTACGGTCCGACCGGTCTAACGTCGGTGCCTTATCCCCTTTTAACTTGGAGAAGAATTCGATATAGCCTTCAAGTGTTGGACTGTGATCTGACTGATTTCAAAATGTTGACAAATCGCTTGTGCTGAACAGGATAAACAACTTAGTCGTCTAGCATGTAAAATATTTGGCTCATTTCGGCTCCAAGAGAGTTGATGTATTTTTAATGTCCCCTTAAAAGCTTTGACCGAACTCTGATCCATAATATCTTGTATTTCTTGAATATTGGGATCACCTATTCCATAAATCTCTATACCTCTACAATTTTCCTTTAAACAATTCATAAGACCATCGTAATTGGAGACATCTTTTCCCATTGCTACTGAATTATCACTTATTCTCTTTACACAGCCACCTACACCATCTGGGGCTCCTTTGCCATGACCTTTTTCGCTGTAGTGCCATATAATATTGTTAACATTATCCAATTCTTTGCCCAAAAAACATGCAATCAATTAAAACATAGACTTATTTCTGTATTGTGTGGTGGTGTGTGGCGTCACTTAATATATGCAAATCTGTCAAATTGGTGCTTATTTCTCTTATTCTATGCAAATAGGTCTAAGATGTGCACATATCATTACCGGGTCGTGTCGCAAATTTTCCGAGATAGTGCACATTGATGTTGTTTTAAAACCACTGTCTGGAGACTGCAAGTTATTTTTGTAGTACACACATGTGTGTAGGGACAACTGGGGCTTCGATCCACCAAAGTGAGCAGATTGTACTTCTGTATTGTATTTACAGTTATAGTTTTCCGAGAAATCGATATGTACTCGTAACAAACCTTCTGAAGGAGATAATTGTTGTTTAATACTTTGGATTGACCTAACCTGATGAATTAAATTTGCCATATGCCGCATATACACTGGTAAGTTTGAGTTAAACAATCGTACAAGAGAAATCTTTGTAGTCTTTACTATCTCTTTAATACATTTCTTACATTGTTTCTCCTTTCCTTTAATTATTACGCCAACATTTTTAATAACCCATCTATCGTATGTAAGATCGTTTTCATTAAAATCATTAAATGTATTTTTTTTTATTTTGGCAGTGCTTGCATGATCGCTCTAAACAATTACGATTAAGTGTATTATTGCAGCAAATCACCTTAGAAACATCAAAAGCAGACCCATAGGATATAATTTGTGACTTTTGTAATGATCGTACCACATTATCACTATTCTCATGTAATGCACACAGGCATGTGTTTTTTGTAGAAGCTTTTTTAAACAGAACCCAAAAAGGTCGGTATCTTCGAAAGGTCTGATAAGAAATTAAATAAGTAAATTTAAAAGTGTGTCAGTCAGTAAACGTATCTGGCATTTGCTTTTCTTTCTCGTGATAGTTTCGTTCTTGCCAGCGGTCAGCCTGCTTTACTCATCTTGTATTAAAAAATCATGCACAGCCTTCCTTAAGTCTCTCTTTAATTTTTTATTACCGACTTTACGTTTATTTTCTTTCAGTCTTCTAAAACGCATTCTGTAATTTTAATTCTAACTAAACTAACTAACTAGCTATCTTCACGCTGTATCCCTGACGGGGTAGTCAGAGAGGACAGATCGCCAGGCTTCGCGATCCATGCATACTTCTTTCGCTTCTTCGAGATTCATCAATCGCTTCATACACGCACGTCTGGGTATCCGAGTACTTTTGACCTTTCCGTTTTTGAGCAATCTGCTCACGTGGTCTTCATACGTAAGTCTCGGCCTTCCCTGACTCCTTCTACCCTCTACTTTTGAACAATATATATTCTTCGTCAATCGTTCCTCACTCATTCGTTGGACGTGTCCAAACCAACGGAGCACGCCCTTTTCCAGCTTAACGCTGACACTTTCATTCAAACCTGCCATATTGCGTATCACTTCGTTACGTATTCGGTCGGCCAAGGTAACGCCGCACAATTTTCGAAGTGATCGCATCTCCACAGCATTCAATTTACTTTCATGCATCTGCTGACATACCCAGGTTTCACTACCGTAAAGCAAAGTTGGCACTAGCACTGCGTTATGAATCGCCATTCGTGCTTCTTTTACGATGCTTTGTCGCTTTAATTCTTTTCCGCAATTCTAAAACTTTTGATTTCAAACCTTCATTTTCATCCTTCAATTTTTTCTTGTTGCGAGCAGCTACTGCCCTCCCAACTTCAAGGCGTGAAAATGATGAAGGACTTAACGGTGGAGTATTATTTTCCAGAAGAATAGCAGTAGCTTTTTGCATTTTTAACATATCCCGGCGTTATTTGATTTTTCACGCCACATTTTTCTTATCTGGCGCTGTCTTCGAGGAGTATACTGGTCAATAGTTTTAATGTCACCCCATTCTTTCATCCTATAGTATCTTTCTAGAATTTCTTCCTTTTCGTCTCGTTTAGTTTTTAGCGTACTCTGCGCATACTCATCTTTTTTCGCTGACGTCGCCTATCTTTTTCTCTTCATCGCTTAACTGGAGCTTGGATCTAGATGTTCGCGGCATTTCTACCTAAAATTTGGTAAAATCCCACATATACACCCCGATTCATACATATAAATCAAGCAGGGCACAGCAGCACGCAATTTACATTGAACGATGCACCACAGCAAAAAACGAATAAAACATTCAAATAGTTAAGTACTAAAACGCCACGAAACATGGGCTTTCAAGTATTCGGTTAGTATAAAATTTATTTCAAACAAATAAAGAAGCTTAAAAAAGATCACTTCCGTGGACCTTCACCCTTCCGTGGACATAGTGTCCACAGAGAAGTTTGTCCACGGAAGGGTAAACATATCATAAAATACAAAGCAAAATACAAAATTTTGAGGATAGTAAACAATTCATACGGTATTTACAAATGGCCACCGATATCACACTAGGAAAATTGCAACAAGTATTTTTCATGATTATACTTACCTAAATAACACTTTAACAGAAAAGTTGCAACGATCTTTGTTATTAAACACAAAGAAACACTTATTTAAACAAAAATTTATTTGATTTTCACAGAGAGCAAAACCACCACTTCAAATTACAAGTTTCAACTGACAGCTAAACAGTTTTGCCAACAAAAATAAATTAAGTCATGTTACGTTTCGTTTATTCAGCATCAAACGTATATTTTAGTCAGTCCACGGAAGGAGTGGCAAGAACTGATAACATCATGTTTATATGTAATAACTTCCATAATTACGTGGATAATTTTTTACCATGTTATTTTTATGTAACTATATAATATGGGTTACAAAATGAATGATAGATAAATTGAAAGTTTTGGCTAGAAATATTTTTAATTTGTACATAAACTTATGATCGTGGACTGGAAACAGTCTACGGAAAGGGATGTAATCGATACTTTTTTTAACAAAAATAAATCTTTTATAAAGTAAATTAGTACCTTATTCATTAAATTACATTTTTTCACTAAAATAATAATATATTTAGTGTTTTTTCATTTAGTTTTATAACGGGCACAGTTTTTTTTGACGTTCTGTTTATGACCCATTTATACAATTGACACAGTGACATACATTCGATAAAAACTAGAAATAAGCATAAATTAATTGAAACGCATCATCGTTTACAAAAGGTTCACGACTCTTTTGCAGGAATTGGCGTATAATAAAATAAGCTATATAATAAAATTCCTTTAGACATTATGAACCTGCCGTTACATAAATTTAAGGCGGAAATTAAGAGGCACCTCTTGAAAAGGGCCTATTACACAACTAATGATTATTTGAACGATAAAAATAAATGGAAATGAGTTGCTTGCTCTTCGCTTGAGCTATTTAGGATTCGAATGAATCTTGTGATATGCCTTGAATCTGCATATATGTTTTTTTTTTACATCTCTACATTATTAATAATTTGAAACATCTGACAACTAAAGGTTTCTAAATTGGCTGCGTTTAGTCCCGGTATACAATGTAATTTGAGTTTGTTATTGTGTGAGCACCATGTAGACTTATTTATTTCTTTGAAATTGACATGATAGTTGCTGTGCAGTTTTTGAGTATGTCATGCTCGCCTAAGTGTCCTGGCAGTGGTGGCGTATGTATCGGGTCGCCTTATTCCCTATAATACGGTTGAGTAGGGCGATGGCTGATATAATGCGTCATACCCGTGAACGGGTGCCGTCTGTTGGGACTGGTCAGCTCATAGCTGTTATAGCAATTATTAAAAATAATCTTATTTATATTTAAGGTAAACTTAAGTTTAGTCGACTGTTCTCACATAAATCCAAAGGAACAATGTAAGTGTAATTTTAATGTTGTAAGCCATGCCTACATTTTAAAATAGCATCCATTGACTTTCTTGCCAGATTCTTCTTCTTCAAGGGTAGGCTGCCCTTAGAACCGGCAACTATAATCGCTCTAATTTTGATATGATTTAAACACAACATTGATTTTGTTTTTTTTTGTTTGCATAAATTCATTACTATATAATTGGTCAAATATCATGTTAATCAAACTAATGTAATTACTGGCGTTTAGAAAAGAGTGGCCATGAGTTTTATTGCCAGGTTCTTCCTCAGGCTCTACCTATTGCTTTGCGAATCTGGCAGTAAATGTAAATGTAGAAGCAATATTCTTGACGTTCATAAGTGTTACTTTGTGACCTAAATGAATAAAGATTTATTATTATTTCCTTTATTCATTTTATATACTTATTAAATACATTTTTAAATAAATTTAAAATTAAACAAAAACAATCTATTTAAAAATATATAAAACAGCATCCTACCGGTATCGGATACAAGGACCAAGATACCGGTGGTTAGGGCTCCAGAGACAAAAACCTTCTCACAATACGTGCCGTATCGAGAAGTACTGCTTTCTGAATCTGCCCCTTGACCCAGCTACCCAACGCGAGCCTCTTGAGATGTTGGTCGAGGCTCTTGGCAATAAGTCCATTGACAGAGACAACTATCGGAACAATGATTGCCGAGTCCACCTCCCACATATCGACAACCTCGCGAGCTAAATCCAAATACTTACTTTGCTTTTCTTTTTCAGCTTTCACGAGATTGCCATCATGAGGGATTGTGACATCGACAATCATTCCACGACGCTCTGACCTGTTTATCACCACAATGTCAGGTTTGTTAGCTATAACAGTCCTGTCTGTGATGATAGACCGGTCCCAGTACAATGTGATATGATCATTTTCGAGAACTGACTCAGCTACATACTTATAGTACGGAACCTCAGTATCCACCAGGCGGTACTTCAGAGCAAGCTGTTGGTGAATAATCCTGGCTACTTGATTGTGCCTGTGCAAGTACTCGCTGTTAGCAAGTCGAGGACAACCGGAAACGATATGTCTTAGGGACTCACCTGGTTGGTGACACGCTCGACAAATATCGATCGTGCCGTCCCTCATAATATGCCTCCTATAGTTGTTCGTCTTGATAACCTCATCTGCAATTGCACAGATAAAACCTTCGGTTTCTCCGAAGAGGTCACCGAAACGTAACCAGGCTACGGACGATAAAAAGTCCACATCAGGCCCATGTAAGGCTTGATAAAACCTACCATGAAGCTCCTTGCTCTGCCATACCCTCTGACGGTCACCAAGGCTTAGCACTGTTGGCTTATGCCAGTTCTCTTTAGCCAAACCAAGCGGGGTGAGTCCAACGTCCACTGCAACAACATCTCGATGCATTTCCACATTCATATTAATAAAATGTTGTCTAAGGCTGTACACCTCACTGTTATGAAGACCTTTCACATTTAAAAAACCTCGTCCTCCACATCGTCGTGGGATGTACATCCTCATCACAGAAGAACGTGGATGATGCATCCGATATGCTGTTAGCAATGTACGTACACTTCTATCCAGAGCATCCAATTCAGTCTGAGTCCACTTGAGTATGCCAAAGGAGTACATCAGAAGTGGCATGACCCATCCATTATAAGCACGCACCTTGTTGTCGCCTGATAAAAGGCTATTTAGTACCTTTTTCAGGCGACCAAAGAAACGTTCTCGTAATAAATGTTTCATGTCAGCTTCATTGATGCACAAAGCCTGCGACATACCCAAGTACTTATAGGTATCAGTTACGAGGAGTGACGTCAGGTGAATGGAATCAGAGAGCTGAATGCCATCTGATTCCAATATCTGCCCTCGTTTAATATGCATGACTGCACATTTATCCACACCAAACTCCATTTTGATTGAATTACTAAAGTTTTCAGTTACCTTTAGTAAATCTATCAAGTGGGAGTTAGTTGTAGCAAACAACTTTAAATCATCCATATAAAGCAAGTGCGATATTACCTGACCACCTCTTCGCAACTTATAACCTAACCCTGAACTCTCAAGTAGAGTACTTAAAGGATTCAGTGCTAAGCAAAACCAAAGAGGACTCAAACTGTCACCTTGGAATATTCCCCGCTTAATTTTTATATGTTCACCACCACCGCATATCCCTCGGTATCCTGGATAGCTAAGTATAGTTCTCCATTGGCCCATACATGACTTTAAGAAGCTGCATAGAGTTGCATCTATTTTATACAACTCCAACACCCTCAAAAGCCACGTATGAGGTACGGAATCGAATGCTTTCTTATAATCTATCCAACATACAGAGAGATCTTTACGGTTGCGGCGAACTTGCGGCGAATCAGCCAGATGATCATATCAATGATGAGGAGCTCTTTAGTACCTCGAGCTCCACTTCTACATCAATTTTGCGAGACACTCATTATCGCATTGTAGCTAACATGTTCAGCAATTTTGTCTCTCAAAATGGAAGTTAGAAGTTTATAGACCGATGGTAAACAAGTGATCGGTCTATAATTACTGGGGTTCGAGGTACTGCCGGCCTTATGGAGCAGATGAGTAACTCCTGTTGTCATAAAAATTGGCAGCGTACCAGATTCAATGGCAGCCTGAAATTGAGATGCCAAAAGACCATGTGAACTGCGGAACCATTTAATCCAGAAGTTTTGCAGTCCGTCCGGTCCTGGAGCTTTCCAATTTGATAATGGACGGACTGCATTAGCCACATCAAAATTATTAATTTGTATGGGTTCCATATCTGCAATACTTTCACATGCTCTCTTGACATCACAAATCCAGTCACCCTCAGTATGAATTACTGGTGCCGACCAGATACTACGCCAAAACACATTCGTTTCATCCGTATCAGGTAGGCAACCGACATTCACATCTTTATCTGGTCGTTCCCAATTTCTATAAACACGCCTCTGGTCTCTTTGGAATGAGCAATTAACATGAAATCGATTCACGCGTTTTTTATACCTACGAATTCTTTGTGCCCAAGCATAGATTTTTTGTTTCAAAAAATCAATGCGCTCCGTGACACGAGCCGTATAATCCTGTGGACTAATTTCAGTCTCGGAAAATGCTCGCTTCACGAAGCGCATGATTCTTGGTCGAATGTTACCAGCTTTAAAACTGGTTAATTTGCCAATGAGCACTCTTGTCTCGGCAATACGTCGTTCGATCCTGGACTGCCAAACAGGGACGATAGGTTTTGACCGTGGAACAGGGTCTTGCAAGGGCATTTTTACTCTTGCTACACGGCAAACCGCAACTGCTGCACAATACAGAATCGAATGGGTATCACCGAGAGACTCACTATTATCTAAATAAATAGATAATAATGAGTCAACAGCACTCACTAGCAGCATGTTCTTTCTATGCATGGGCAACCGAGGTAACCGCGGTCTTAAATGAATTGGCATGGTGCGATATTCACCAATTGCACATTCCAAATATACTCTTACCTCGTCATTGTACTGTGTATCTGCAGGAATAAACGTGTCATCCACAACAGTATTATTACCATTCACAGTGGTATTTAAATTATTTATGGTACTTACAGTTTGTGGCGGAGGAGCGATAACACGCATATTCTGCAAACACTCCGAGCGTAAACGATCAAGAACGGCATTATCTAACATATGGTTACGTTGAATGACCCGCACTTGGTCCGATAGTCTTTGAGCAGATACGTTGATAGCTGGTTCAAGCTCCTGAAACAGAGGCAATATACGATTACGATACGCTGTAAGGTTGGTTTCAACCTCTGTGGCCACAAAATATGCCCGCATGACATTTTCATTGATTGATTGTGTCCATCTCATGCGGCGCACATTACCACCGGTAGCGGGGGCCCTATTCGAGACCGGTGGGCCTCGGGGTCCCATGCAAGTCGGCGGCCGGCCTCTCCCTTACATACATACAGGCATACAGGTATTGGCGACGCCGGCGGGGAGAAGAACTCATCACTGGAGCTTGAGCTCGACGCCTCGTCATCTTGTTTCTTCGTCTGCGAGGCGGAGCTAAGTGATGAGTCCGGAGGTGTATTTTGTGCATCTCTGCATCTGGCTCGTGTTAGCATCACAGTCTTTCATATCATTTCCATTATTTTTATTATGTGTTTCTTGATCTTTATTGACTTGACGTATAATGTCATGTCAAATATATAAGGTATCATATTACATTTGATTTTCACAATTTATTTCATTAAGTTCTTCAACATAAATAATCATTTTGATACAATGAAACATTAGCTTTTCTGTAAAAATAGTTGTATAAAATATTAATCGAAATTTAATATTTTAAATATTTATATTATGTTTATTATGACTGTTAGCTTATGGGGTTGCCAGGTTATTATTTATTATTATTATTATTATTAGGTTTATAAAAAAAAGGTATTTGTCTATCTTTTAAGAATAACATACTATATCCATTTTAATACTTTAAAAAACCATTAATTATGAAGCGGTAATTTGAGGGCTATTTACACAAATATGCTAATAATCCTTATCATTTTTACAACGTTAGTTGGCTTCGGAATTTTATAAAGATTATTTCGTCCCTTTACACCTTGCAAATTAAATGAATAGCTTACGAGTTATAGCGAATTCAAAATAATGCGCAAAGAAATAAATTTCGTGTAAACATAATTCGACCGGGCCGTACTGGAGAGCGGAGGAGTAATCAACGAACTTAAAAAATGTTCATACATTATTGTGAAATTAATAAACGACGGGATTAAATGGGTGCCACGGGGTTCGAAGAATGTCACGGGCGAAGCCGGGCGGGTCAGCTAGTAAATAATAGGATAACAAAATACTTAGAAGAGAACTCGTTGTTATCAAAGACTCAGTTTTAGGGCTAATAGGCTATGGCCATTCAAATGAGTAATCATTAATGGTGTAATAAGCCAATAGGCCCTTATCAAGAGGGTGTCTTAATTACCGCCTTATGGTAACGGGAGGTTCATAATGTCTAAAGGAATTTTATAAAATAGGCGTACGCCAATTCTAGCGAAAAAGATGTGAACCTTTTGTACCTAAGCGATGATGCGTTCGAATTAATTTATACTTATTTCTAGTATTTTATAGTGTATATCACTGTGTCTATTGAATAAATGTATGTTCTGTTTAACTGATATAAACAATTTTTATGTATATATCTCTCTTTTGGAGTACAAAAATTATTTGCATATTAGCAGCTCGCCCCACAGTAAAATGCCTTAATACATGACACTATGAAAATTACTAAAGATAAGGTACCAGCCTGGCAGTTTCCACATCAGTTGTCAATAAAACACTATTTGTAACATGGTTAGGAAGATATCTGGTCACAAGCTTGCCTCAAGGTGGATAATTGTATATTCTATCATGTAATTTTATTACTTAGTTATTTAGGGGAAGTATAAGGTAGGCTTTGTACCTAATAATATACGTCACGAAAAAGACCCAAAATATCATAAACTAGCTGTCCCGCCCAGCTTCGCCCGTGACGTACTTCGAACCCCGTGGCACCCATTTAATCCCGTTGTTTATTAATTTCACATTCACAATAATGTATGAACATTTTCCAAATTCATTGATTACATTACCGCTCTCCAGTACCTACCTACCTAAGCCCGCACGGGCCGGTCGAATTATGGTTACACGAAATTAATTTCTTTGCGCTTTATTTTGAATCTGCAATATCTCATAAGATATTCATTTTATTTCCAAGGTGTAAAGGGACAAAATAATCTCCATGAAATGCTGAAGTCAATTAACGTAGTAAAAATGATAAGGATTAATAGCATATTTGTGTAAATAGCCTTCAAATTACCGCGTTATAATTGATGGTTTTTTATTATTAATCCATCACGCCTTATCCCCGAAGGGGCGGCAGAGGCATATTATATGCCCACTTTTCACCATGTGTATTCCTGTCCTACGTAATAGGTGGTGGTGGTTTTTTAAAATATTAAAATGGATATAGTGTGTTATACTCATGAGATAGACATATATCGTCGCGGACTTTTTTGTAGACCTACATTAGTTACACAATTGCTTCATACATTATTTCGTTATATCTTAAAGGGTTTAGGCAGCGTTTTTGTTGAAAGCTCCCAGACGGCTTATACCAACAAATATCGTTATAGTTTGGTCAATGTATACAAAAACTTAACAAATTATACATAAAAACCTTCTATAAGAATTACACTAACTATTACAAAAAACCGCATCGTAATTCGTTTCATAGTTTTAAAGATCTAAGCAAAAGCGACTTTGTTTTATAATATGTAGTGATAAGTGACAATCGCGAAAGTTTAAAAACATTAATAGTTATTGTTTGATTTTATATTTTGCTTATTATTTGTGTAAAACAATCTGACGAGTTCCTGCGGCTATGATGCTCAAGCATTTTTTTTTTAATATAATTTGTGTACTCCTTGTATTTAATTTTTTTTTTAGTTATAGTAATATTTATTGGAATCGGAAAAAACACGATACAAAAAATTTTGTGCACGAAAATAACCGCATTAGTTAATAACTGTGTCGCAGTTATTGACGCCCACCTCTGGCGGGTCGTATTACAGAAACTAACTCAAGTCACACATAAACGGAATTTAGCAGATTGACACTTGAGTGCTAAATCTAGACATAAGCATGTGGTTTATTATAGAACTATCCCCATGCTCAGATCGGTGAAAAGTAACCTTGAGTAAATATCCAAATCTCCAATCGCCAGAATACGCTGCTAGTAAACTGCTGTAGAGGAAGTCCCGGACTCATAAAATGAACCTTTTCTCTGCGTTAAATGGATCGCGACTTTAATAAACTTTGCTTGACTGACATTTGATATTATGGTGCCAGTGTTATGTTTACATTGTAAATTAATTGAAATTCTTCTAAGTCTGTACATATCTGAAAAAAGAAGAATTTTACGATCGTCCAAAGGAATCTATTACTAGAAATATTGAAATCTTTCAAGAATATTAGGTATACAAAATAAAAAACGATGCCATACAACGTCTTGGGCCAATATTTCAGAAAAGTATATTTGCCACAAAAACTATCGAAACAGTAAGTGTTGGAGGTTTATGGTCTTATATATTTGTGCAGATATACACCATCTAGTAATTCATGATAACTGTTTAATAAGATTCATTCTATTTTTGTTCTAGGCATCCGGAGAGCAGTTGAGCCGCTTTGTGGTAAAATTTCAGAGCAAGACAGCGTGATGAACTTACGTGTGAAAGGCAGTACCATATAGCCACTGTCTGTGGAGGTCTTTATCCTGATGCCGATATGGATCCAGATATCTAATGTAACATATGCACTGAATTTAAATACCAGAGACTATTGACACATACCGGGTAATTACCTATTATTTGTTGAAAATATTATAGAGTTTTGTACACTTTGTAACATTGGTTGCATAGGATTCGGGGCTCTGTCATAAACAACCTTGAGAGGATAGAAAGATAGAGCTTAAAGTCACATGTAGAACAGAAGCTTTAACACCGTGAATCAAAGTTGTATGTAAGTAATGAGTTTATAAATAAACATTGTAGGACACTTTTCACACAGCGCCATCTAACCCTTTAAGCTTGGGTTATGGGAACTACTCACCTGATAAACATACTTATGTATATCTAAATATATACATTGTTATAGAGCAAACACCCAAACTTCTAAACAAACATTTAGGGATCTCACAAATATTTATTCCAATTTGGGACCCTTACATGAGTAGCAGTCACATACACTATCTCCTACACCACCGAGCCAGTAAGATACCTGAAGATTTTTTTTTGTTACAGTGATATTGTAAGCTGAAACACATACTGTGGAAATAATAGTATCTCAGAGAACAGAAGTTGAAACTCTTGTCCTTTTGTTATTAATGAGATAGTCGACTGTGACACAAGCGTCCATAAACTTGCCGAGCCTGTCGTGCACAATATTCACCACAAGAAAGTACCAAAGAATCTGTCATCAAATCATTATCTTAAGAAATAATAATAATAATGATTAATTATTTTTAGGTTCTTTATTTAAATAAAATAAAATAAAATATAATTGGATTGTTTAATATGAATATTTAATTAATATAGTATAAAAAAATCATTAAAATAAATATTTTATCTATTGATGATGGTTGTTATAAGTTGTAGTGTACACACCTCTCATTCAAATAAATGTTATTACAGTGATAAAGATAACTCGGTTCAAGATGGGGTTTGAACGAGTGACAATGAAAATATAGTGAATAATTTCAACTTATTTTGGTATGGTTATGATACCTCAGTGGCATAGAACATTGCCCTGGTTAGACATAGGTCACGGGTCAAACCCCATCCTAAACCAAGTCATGTTTTTCACTTTAATAAAAATTATATGCAAGTCAGCATCTACAAATCCACATATCTCATTATTATCATAGGTATTATTTTATTATCACATTTCTATTAAAAGTGTGGTAGTTGAAATAAAAGAATGAAGCAATACGATCCACACTGCCACACAATACAAGATCACACTGTCTTCGGTATTAATATAATACTGAATTAATATCTTTGTAAAGTAATTGTTATTGATTGGTACGGGTCTGCTGTTTGGTAGAATGTGCTGGCACTGAAATAGGGGCGTAAATATGACTCTGCCACCCTTTCGGGGATAAACACGTGAATGATAAGTAAGTAATAGTCTATTTATCTTCAAAAATATCAATTTTAGAAAGATAAAGGAGGCCATCTTTTATTTTTGTTAACTAAAATCTCTGCTTGAGCGTGGTGTCGACTAAACTTACGAAAACTGCTCGCAAATCTCGAATCAAGTAGCGAATCTGAGCTGATTAAGGTTTAAAAATAAAGGATTACTGAAATGACACTTGAGCACTGTTCTATAATATGAATCAAACGTCGTTTCACTGTGACAGCTCTCAGGTGATTCTAGATTGACGTTTCACGAATCGAGTAAGGTTCTATAATAAAAGGTCAGCTTAAAACTAGTTCTAAGTAATACTTGAGGCTTGAGTAAGGTTCTATAATACGACCCGTTTCTGTAATACGACAAGTTATTCCAAATCACAATATATTTATTCCCCAATGTGAACAATTAATGTGTGTGTGTGTGTGTGTGTTGTGTTATGTGTGCGTCTGTTTGTGTTAGTGTCTGTGTGTGTGTGTGTTTGCGATTGGAAAGAATCATTCTATGCATCCAGGAAATCCTCCAAGTCTTTGTAAGAAAGGGCACAAAGCCAGTTCTCCACCCGTAGTTTATACTCGCGTCTAGTTAGAAGGTATATCTGCAATATACCGTATTTACTTTATTATACAAAACAGGCCCCAAAAAGTAATACTGTAGATTTTCAAACTTAGTTGGGGCATACTCTGTGGTACATACAATATCATATCTTCTTTTTTTAGAGATATATGTATGATCAAAAGTTAGTTCCCTGTGCTTGCGCAACACTGTATGCAGAACAAAAGACTGTCTAATGGTAGGAAGTTGACAAATCCTATATAATTCAAGAGTGGGAAATCGTAAAGACTTAAATAACATGACCTTTAAAATAGCTCTTTAAGCCCTTTCTAATCGCAGGGTAACTGTTTTAGCAGCACTACCCCATGCTGTTATGCAGTAGGTTAAATGCAGTGTGCCAAAGCAAAATAGACCGTTTTAATCGTCGCTAGCTCAGCAGACGATCGTAAGGTTTTAAACACAAATATTAATGTCCTAGTTCTAGCGATAAAGGTCTCGATATGTGCATGCCATGACAAGGTACTATCAATTATTACACCTAAGTATTTTATGTCATTTAAACGGACAATATTAATGCACTGATTAGGAAAGCCACAGTCATGAGCCTCTAGTTTGAAGGTCTCCGGGGGCTGCGACGACACTCTAGGTCCAAAAGTCATAAAACTAGTTTTTTGTAGATTAACGTGTGAGTAGGTTGTTAGATAACCCATTCATTACGGTGGACAGAGCTGATTCTGCATTCTGCCGAGCCCGGGGCCAGTCCGAGCCATGAACCAGGAGAGTAGTGTCATCGGCATATGTTATTATTTTGGAGTGTGGTAAGGATAACTTGCAGAGGTCATTTATATACAAAATGAACAAACTGGGCCCTAGCAGCTACCTTGTAGTACGCCATAGTTAAGGATTTTTTCATTACTCGTATATTTACCGATTTTAACAATTTGAGTGAATTTGAATTTGTAACATTAACTGGATCACTTTTTTTAATGACTGTTTGTAGCAGAATAAATAATAATAAATATAAAAATTAATACTTTTTGCGAGTAAAACAAATACATATACAGTAAACATTCAAAGTCCACAGTAGTTAATTACTCGTCGTATATTATTCAGATTACCTATTTAAGAGATACGTGGGGTTGGAAAATATTAGGAAAATATTAGGAAACGGCATGATCGGCATACACTCAGACTGTCAGGGCCGCTGCTTAATTTATTATGGTTCCTGTTTCGTGTAGGTACTTTGTATTTAACTAAATGTGCGCTCAGGTACTTTGCTGAAACTTTGCTTTCATATGCAACAATTTTTTATATTCATTTCTGCAACAATACACTCTCATAAGTACTAACGTACTAGACACGCACAAGCATGACGCCGCCGACGTACGTCGACGTATTAATAGATTGTCTGAAGTTTGGTGTTTTGAGCCGCTTGTGCAAGTAGAGCAATAGCTTCCTTTGGTTACTTCCGATTTTACAGAGGATTTCGACTTAATCCCACCCTCTATTTTTGACCCTGAACAACGCAGAGGTGCCATTTTCAATCAATGGAGAAATGAACTGAAAAAACATTTATTCATGTAGTCACATTTACATTTACTGCCTAATTTGCAAAGCAATAGGAAGAGCCTGAGGAAGAACCTGGCAATAAACTCATGGCCACACTTTTTCCTAACCACCAGTAATTACATTAGTTTTATTTACATGATATTTGAACAAATTATTTAGTTATGAGTTTATACAAAAGAAACAAATCAAAAATTAAATCAAAATAAGAGCTATTCTTGTTACCAGTTCTAAGGCCTGTCGGGAGCCCTGGGGTTATCCTTCCGAGGGCTCACCCGGGACTCCTGGCCATAGACAGATAGAAGGGTAACGTGTGGTTTTAGTCGGTAGGAGTCCGGCATAGCATCCATGAGAATTTCCACACGAAAAAAAAAAAGAAAAAAAAAAACCAGTTCTAAGGTCAGCTTTATGAAGAAGTATCTGACAAGAAACTCTATGAATGTTCATTTAAAACGTAGATATGGTTTACAATAATAAACTTACATAGTTCTTTTGCAGTAATGTGAGAACAATCAACTAAACTTAGTTTGCCTTATTAAATATTATTATTTGTGATAATTGACATGACTGCTTCGGTCGCGCAGTGGTAGTGTATGCGACTGCAGTGACTAAGGTGCTGAGTTCGACCCTTTGACTTTACGTCTTAAGGCGGCGTAAGGCGCCATCGCCATTTTCAGTCACGAGCTCGACTCGAACCAGCGTCTTCTGGTTCAACGCCCCAGACGCGTTAACCATCTACACCACCGTGACATGCTTGAAACTGACGAACTAATCCACCTCTTTACGTCTTAAGGTAGTTTTAAAATTATGTGACGTATCATCAGCAAATAGAACAATGTCGCGCAAGTTCTGTTTATAAAATGGCAGATTGTTATGTGTCGAAACGGACCTAGAATTGATCCTTGCGGTACGCCAATAACTACAAATGCTCCAGAGGAGCGAATCCCATTGACATCAACATGTTGAATTCGATTATTTAGGTAGTAGGCAACAAGGTGCAGTGCAGAGTCTTCATTGGGCCGTCAATTTGAAGGCCATTGTAGTTTTGTGGACTGTGATAGTGGCCCTTAATTTGCTAGATGTCGCCATAACTGTCCACCAGACATTTCACAAGCTAAATATCAAAAATAGAACCTGCGCGAGCTGGTACTTCGACTTTCCAATAAGCGACGCTGCCTGAGCCTAAAGGGAAAGGACGCCATCCAGGGTGCTTTGGACGAGAAGGTCTCGAGCGTGGGAGAGGAGCGAGTGATGTTTTCGCATCATAATAGAGGTAAGTTTCTTGATAACAACCGTGGTAATTACCGCAACCACTTTAGCGCAAATCCCAGTAGACTATTTTCAAATAATTATAATGATCGTGGTCGTGGTTATAACCATTATTCCAATAGTACAAGTAACTTTAACAGATCGGTTAGTTAGCGCGGACGCGGCGGTTTTCGAGGCCACGCGGCTTTCAGGCGGCCACGAAGACACCAAGTAAATACAGAGCAGACAAATGATAGGACTAGCTCGCTCTGAGATGATTACTGAAACTGAAAACAATAACTTGTTTTTTCGTGCATGAACATTATTATTGTAATAATGTTAATTCTATTAATTTTAATGTTTTTCAGATATCACGTAGTTGGTTAATTGACACAGGTGCGTCATTATCTATAATTAGGCATGAGATTTTAAATGGATTAAATGTTCCATTTCACGTAGAGCGTATTAAAATAAATGCTATAGGTGGTCAGGTGTATTGTGATGGTTTTATTTATCTTAATCTAAGTTACAATAATTTTGATTTTCGGCATAAGATTTTTAGTTGTAGGACTGATGGTATTTTAGGACAAGATTTTTTAAGTAGATTTAATTGTGTACTAGATTTTGAGAAAAATATTTTATCTATTAACGGTGATATTCCGTATAATATACCATTACAAATGGGGCAACTCGGTAAAAATACTTATATGACAATACCGGCCCGATGTGAAATTACGTATTTAGTGCAGACTCATTTACAAGATGAATGTATAGTAATGCCTAAACACTTGAGCGAAGGTGTATTTTTAGCATCTGTCGTAGTGAAACCTAAACATAGTAAAATTCCATTAAATTTTTTTTGAATACCAGAGAGACAGATATTAGTCTAAGCTATTTTACCCCCGAATTCGTTCCCTTAAATGATTACATTGTATGTGCCTTTGAAAACAATAACTTAAATGCTGAACGCATAAAGAAATTATTGACGATGTTGAATTTAAAACATTTAAATACAGAGGAGCAGATATCAATTGAAAATATTTGTGCAAAATATTTAGACGCGTTCTTATTGCCATGTGACAAATTAGGCGTTACAAATATGTATAAACAATCAATTCACCTGAAAGATAATACTAGTCTCGTATACACCAAACCGTATAGACTTCCTAAAAGTCAAAAGGCTGAGATTGACAAATTGTCGAAATGTTACGTAATGACATTATAAAAGAGAGTAGAAGTGAATGGTCTAGCCCAGTTCTTTTAGTGCCCAATAAAAGTGACAGTAGCGGCAATAAAAAATGGCGTGTCGTTGTTGATTATCGTAAATTAAATGACCATCTTAAAGACGATAACTTCCCTTTACCCAATATCTCCGATATTCTCGATTCTCTATCCGGAGCAGTCTATTTTAGTTACATGGACCTTAGTCAAGGTTACTTTCAGCTTGAATTAAGCCCCGAAAGCAAAAAATACACTGCGTTAACTACAAACAAGAAATATCAAATGAAACACCTTCCCATGGGATTAAAAATTAGACCGAGTGCATTTAGTAGATTAATGACAGTAGCAATCTCTGGATTAAATTACGCCAAGTGCCTAATTTATTCAGACGATCTTATTTGTATGGGAAGAAACTTGGCAATTCATAACAAAAACCTAATCGATAATTTTTGAAAGAATGAAATGTTAATTTAAAAATTAACCCTGAAAATGTCAGTTTAAAAAAAAAAGAGTTATTATATTTAGGTCTTATTATATCTGCCAAAGGAGTATCTCCTGACCCTGAAAAAACCAGAGTAATACAAAATTATCCCACCCCGAAAAATAGTAATGAAGTGAGACGTTTCGTTGCTTTTGTAAATTATTATCGTAAATTCATACCTAATTTTGCAGAATTAACTATACCTTTAAATACACTTTGTAGAAAAGGTGTAACTTTTATTTGGACTACTGAATGCGAAAATTCTTTTTTATTTCTGAAACGATATTTAGTAAATCCGATATTTAGACGTTGATAACGAATTTATATTGCATACAGATGCTTCTGGTTTAGCTATAGGATCTGTCTTTTGCAACAAAAACGATCTACCTATTGCTTATGCAAGTCGACCTCTAAATAAAGCAGAGTTAAATTATCCAACAACAGAGAAAGAACTACTTGCTGTAGTGTGGGCAGTTAAATATTTTAGACCCTACTTATTTGGTAAAAAGTTTGTGATAAAAACGGATCATAAACCTTTACTTCATTTGTTTAGTTTCAACAACCCCTCTAGTAGATTATTAAAATTTCGGTTAGCTTTAGATGAATATGACTAAATAGTTGAATATGTGAAAGGTGTGAATAATGTGGCTGCAGACGCATTATCTCGCATCATTATTACTTCTGATGAATTAAAAACCATGAATCAGAACGTTCTTAATGTAATGACACGAAATATGACAAAAGGCAAAGTAATCCCCAATTTCCCGGTCGATAAGAACCAAACAGATGATCGGTCTGATCAACCAAAAATCGTAAATATTCTTAAAAAACCGGATAATTGCATTGAATTATCATTTTGCCCTTACGTAGCGAAACATCTAACTAAATATATTAAAGAAAATGATTTTAAATATGTACCGACCGGTAACACAATTTTTGTAGATCCTTTATCTCGATCATGCTCAGCGCGAGACGCTTTCGTGAGAGATTTGGAAAATATCTGTAAAAAGCGTGTATAAATGAGATTTATGTTATAAAGAGAAATGAAAATGAAAAGTTTATTAAATGGTTAACCAAATATAGTAAAATAAATAAATGGAGAGGTCCACGAGTATTTATATTGAAAAAATTATTAAGAACAACAAATGACGATGATAAAATAGTTATACTTAATGACTTTCACTTGCTGCCAACCAGTGGGCACGCAGGTATACGGCGTATGTTAAATAACATAAAGAGATATTACATCTGGCCAAAAATGGCAGAAGACATAACAAGTTTTGTTAAAAATGTGACAAAGGCCAAAAACGTATTCGTTACATACAAAACAACCGATGGTTGTAACTACAACTGCGCAGTCAGCTTTCAATAAGATTTTTTTAGATATAGTTGGGCCCTTAGATAAGGATTATTATAGATACTCTTATTTACTCACATTACAATGTGAACTAAGTAAGTATGTGGAAGCATATCATTTAGTTAAAAAAGATAGCGTAAGTGTAGCCCGAGCATTCGTGGATAACTTTGTACTCAGGTATGGTACTCCTCGCGAGATTGCTACTGACAGAGGAACCGAGTTTATCTCTAGTACTATGACTGAGGTATGTAAACTTTTAAATACCAAGCAAACTCTCGCATGTGCCTACCACCATGAATCTAAAGGATCACTTGAAAATTCTCAAATCCCTAAATGCATTCTTAAGAATTCAGACAGATAACAAAAGTAGATATTGGAGTGATAGGCTCCCGTATTGGTGCTTTTCGTATAATACATCTGTACATTTTGAGACTAAATATACACCTTATGAACTTGTATTTGGAAAGATATGTAGCATTCCTAGTAATTTGAAAAACTGTACAATTGAACCTTTATATAACAGAGAAAGTTATCCCTTAGAATTAAAATATCGCTTACAGAAAGCACAATGTGAAGCGAGAAATAATTTAATTAAGAGTAAATTGTTAAGAAAATGCAGGTTTGATAAAAATGTAAATCCAGTAATGTATAACAAGGATGATTTGTTGTTAGTTAAGAATGAAATTGGTAATAAATTTGACAATGTTTATGACCTTTTAAAGTTTTAAAAGACTAATGTAAAATTTTACGAAACAATAAAGAAGAAATTGTTCACAAAAATAGGACAAAACTGTACTTATGTTAAATAAAATAAAAAAGAAGTGTTTTTTTTTCTGTTTTGGTTGGGCGTATGGTGTATGTGTAGTATGTAGCAACCCTAATGTATGTGTAATGTGTATGAACCCTAATATTAAGCAAGTACATTCTAATAATAAGTTATATAAGTTACACCTTTATTGTAGAAGGAATATTAAATCATATTTCTTTCCAACCAGTCTCTTTCACTGAGTATCCAAACCTTCATAGTTACAAGGTCAGACAATGCTGTCGAAATAAGTCAAATCGTAAAAACAGACAAATAATACACTTTCAACAAGACGGATATAATAAAAAATAATAAAATAATTTTATGATCAATTATTAATCAAAGCCAGCACGTTTACCTAGGACATGCGTCATTTGGTAAAATGCTGAATTAGTTATGAGATAGTATTTAAGACGAACATTATATAAAATTTGTTAATTATTAACTTGCGACTGTCTATTTCAACACGGCAATAGGCTCACCACCTATTACGTGGGACAGGAATCCACACGGTGATAAGTGGGCATATAATATGCCTCTGCCACCCCTTCGGGGATAAGGCGTGATGGATATTTTTTTTTTAGTTATTTATTGTACTGGCTGTATTGTAATAACTTGGCTGTCGGTAAGTTAGTCCACGCATGAGGCCGCCGCCGCGCCAGGGCGCCAGTGCGCAGGTCGGCGCGGCGCTATCGACGTGCCGGCGCGGTGCGGCCGCGGGGCGCGTCAGTCGTCGCCGCGCCATGGAGCCGCCCGCGCCCGCGCCGCCGGCCGCCGCCGCCGGCCTGCCCGCGCGGCCCCTCGTAGACCCGCTGGAGCACGGCGAGGTGGACACCTCCAGGTGCGACCCCGCCACCAGCTAACCGCGAGCTCGCCGCTTTACCTACATCCTACGCGACCACCCATACGCATATTCACAGCATTGCTCTCACCCCACACAAGTATTAAGTGTCCCTTAGCTGGTAACACTTTATATTGGGACACTTTAGGCATTTATGGTAGCGACGATAGCATCAAAGATAAGTAACAGGGTAAAATTTTCCTAGCTTAGGGCGGGGCGGGCAGCAAGCAGGCGCCGGCGCGAGACTCACCTCGCTCACCTCTTATATGGCCTACAGTTTGTAAAAAGTACCTAATTGATCTAAATGGTGTGATATGTCCGCCAGGAGTGAGTTATTGACTGACAACCGAGACATTGTACCAACAGGCGAAAAAAAAATTTAACGGATGCGCAATGTGACAAGAATATTGACCTAAGCATTAGATGAGACCGAGACGTGCCGCTGGTTCCGAGTGTAACTTCAATAAATAGAACCATTACTTACTGGCGCAAGCGAAAATCTAACTGAGCAGTAATGGCGGTGTGCTCGTACTCATCTGACGCAAATGGTGTTGTGCACAACGTCCACACAAAAGAACATACTCATAAACCCGACATCCCTGTGCCATTCCATTAGCGTAAATATGTATCTACGAGTATCAGCACAAGTAACTATAACAATGGACCTCATCATCATTTACACAAAGTGCTCAATTTGAAACTTTCTTAGTACATGGATACATTTTACAGCAATTAGTTTACTAAGTTATTCATAAAAAAAACTATTTGTAAATATTAATATTTGTTTCATGCTTTAGCAGCTATGAGCTTACGCAAGTACTCGTACCTACTAAATATAATTTTAAGCAGTCGATAAGTCTCTAACCTAGTGCCTCCTTTATCGCTCGCAAAGTTTTCGAATGACAATCATAACTTAAACTCTAAAGATACTGATGGTATAAATTATTTGGAAACCAGTGAAATAGACGTTTATGAATTACGTGAGACATTGTTGAGGATCTCTCCCCTTTACCCGTAGTGAGCGAGATGTCGTAAGATTTGTATCGAATCGACCCCCTTCCCCGTTTAGTATAAATAAATGCATTGGATCCACCTCTACCAGTTTTTCCCAGACGTTCGTGAACGCCTGAGAATATCCTGGCTAGAGATGATCACTGTGTTGCTCAATTTCTTACAGGACATGGTAACTTTAGGAGCAAATTACATTCGTTTAAGCTGGTGGAGTCACCGTTCTGTCAGTGTTCAACTGCTGATGACAAATATGATCAGTCCGCCCATTATATACTTTGGGAGTGTAGCATTTGGCAAAACGAGCGATAAAATATGCTTAATTGTTTACAAGTAACATCGGGAGTGGTTTACTATGCGGATCTCGTGGCATCGAGGGTGAATTTTCGTGCTTTTCAACGTTTCTGCCATACATATTACTGGAATCAAACATAGCTCACATAGGACCCATACTATATCTACTATTACAGTGGTACTTACCTATTTCTATAGGATTTACACCTAGTTGCTTTCCAGGTCTCCCGCTTTTCAAAGGAGGGAAGAGGCATTACGTTCTTTTCCTACTTCCTCACATTATCTTCTGATTAATTTCGTTGCGGGTTCACAGAGATCGAGCTCGGTGTAACTTTTCTGATGTTTTGGTCATTGCTGTAGATCCTGGTTTACAGGAGTCACAGTAATGGGAATGCGGGTGGGATTAATCCCAATAAAAAAAATGCTTTGGATCGATATATAAAAACAAAATTTGCATTATTAGTTTATTAAGAGCAGTATTGCAGACAACAATAACATTAAATATTAATAAATAATTAAATCCAATGTTACATACCTAACCATACATGAATGGTTGATTTTAATCTGAAGAATTGTATTTGATTTTGTAAAACAAACTATCTATCCATCTTCGCGATGTATCCCTGATGGGGTAGTCAGAGTGGCCAGGTTGCCAGGCTGCCAGGGTTCGCGATCAGTGTATACTTTTTTCGTGCGCAGGCGCAGATTCATTGAAACATACACGTCTGGGTATTCAGTATTTGTCTCATATTTCCGTATTGTATTAGCATTTAAATTCAGTAGTTAGATTTCTTCACTACTACTATAGTTTAACCGTGACCGCTGTACTGCTCTCTGTGTACAATTTAGTACCGCGGTAGAGCGTATAGCGTAGAGCGGTACAGCGGTCGCGGTCAAACTATAGAACATTACGTGTCCGAGCGCAGGTACCCGGCGCCCAAGGACGCCACGAACAAGGTGCGCGGGCGCAGCGACCTGCTGGAGATGATGTGCGGTGCAGGCGCCGTGGACCCCGAGCTGCTCACCGTCAAGACCTTCTACTTCTTCTTCTACTCGGCGTTCGGCTCGCTCTTCCCACTGATGGGGGTCTACTTCAAGCAGATGGGAATGAACGCCGGCCAGTGCGGACTGCTTATCGGAACACGGCCATTCGTTGAATTCCTGTCGGCACCCTTTTGGGGAGGGCTCGCCGACCGCTGGCAGAAAGGGCGCACCCTGCTGCTGGCGTCGCTGGGCGCGTGGATCGTGTTCACGCTGCCGCTGAGCTGGGTGCAGCCGGCGGCCGTGGCGTGCGTGGCGCCGCTCAACAGCTCGGCGTACAACCTGAGCGAGCCGCGCTACGACGACGAGTGGGCGCCCGCGCCGCGCGCCTTCCGAGGCCCGGCCGCGCCCGGCGCCGGCTCGCCGCTGCCCGTCCACGACGCGCTCAACTACAACCCCAAGCTGAACGACGACTGGGTCACGCCGCTGCACTCCTTCATCGTGTACCGCACGCCGGACATACAGAAGACGTTCTTCTTGCTGCTGCTGTTGGTGGTCATTGGAGAGTTCTTCAGCGCACCGGCCATCACGCTCGCCGACTCCGCTGTCATCACTCTGTTAGGCGAGGATGCAGACAGGTAAATATGCAATAAGTATCACACATATGTCCGCAAATAAGCGAGTGATACTACTTTTTACACTGACAAGGCAACCCGTTCCACTACGTGAACACATGTTATTCCAATCCAAAAAAAAAATGTTGAGTTATTGAATATACACGGCACGGGAACCGATACCTATTTACCGTAGCTAAATGTACAACTATGGTTTCCGACAGGTACGGGCACCAGCGCATGTTCGGCTCCCTGGGCTGGGGGCTGGCCATGTTCTTCGTGGGCATCGCGCTGGACCACAGCACCGCGTTCAGCACCCACCCGTGCGGGGGTCCCCAGCGCTACGAAAAGAACTATACGATTTGTTTTGCGACGTTCTCCGTGCTGATGGGCGCTGCTCTCGTTACCGCCACGCAGGTCTCCTTATATTCTTACCGTGTGTAAACATTAATCACAAAAGGTTGCTCGATTCTCAATAAACCGTATTTCCCTGTTTCTGTTTGCAAGTGAACGTCGACAACTCGTTGACCTTATGTGTAGATCCGGTTCAAGTACGAGTTCGCGCCGGTGGAGGCGGCGGCGCCGGCCGCGCCCGCGTCGCCCACGCGCGAGGAGAAGCTGCAGCAGCAGCTGGCGGAGCAGCTCCAGCTGCCCGGCCTCGACACCGGCGCGCCGTCGCGCCCCGCCGCGCCGCCGCTGGAGCACGCCAAGGTGTTCGCGCAGACCACGCGGGAGATGCCCGAGTGGGTCACCGTGCTGCGCCAGTTTCAGAACGTGAAAGCGGCCTCGTTCCTGGTGGTCGCCTGGTTCATGGGCTTCGGTATCGGTCTCATCTTCACCTTCCTGTTCTGGCACCTGCAGGTTGGAGCTCCTCCTCGCTTGAGCGTATCGAGCTTGATGTGTATCGCGAACCTCGAGGCTAAAATCACTCGTCGTCGTTTCAGGACATCGGTGGCTCCCCGACGCTGTTCGGAGTGGCGTCGGTTATCAACCATATCTCAGAAATCTTCGCCTACTTCTTCAGTTTCAAGCTAATCACGCAAATGGGACACGTTAAGGTGAGATCAAACGTAAAAGAGTAGGCGCGCGTACTCTCGGCCGACTAACGCCGTCCGTGTGGTGCCGGCCAGGTGCTGTGTCTGGGGCTGGCGGGCAACGTGCTGCGGTTCCTGTACATCGCGTGGCTGAGCGACCCGTGGTGGGTGCTGCCTTTCGAGTTCGTGCAGGGCGTGACCCACGCCGCCGTGTGGGCCGCCTGCTGCTCCTACATCGCGCACGGAGCGCCGCCCGGCCTGCGCTCGTCCGCGCAGGGCGTGCTGCAAGGTACTGCACACGCGCCGCACTTGCCCGTGGGCAACACACACCCCCGACAACGCACCCGCTGTCCGCAGGGCTGCACCACGGGCTGGGGCGCGGCTGCGGCGCCGTGCTGGGCGGCGTGGCGGTGGCGCGCTGGGGCACGACGCGCACGTTCGCGGGTTACGGGCTGTTGTGCACCGTGGTGCTGGCCGCCTTCGCCTTCATCAACTTCCGCGGCGGCGCGGACGGGCCGCTCGGCGGCGCGGATGTGGACGACGAGGCGCGCGCCGTGGCCGAGGCGGGCGTGCTGGCGCCGCACGGCGTGCCCTCCAACCCGCTGCCGCGCGCGCTCTCCTCCACGCGCCTCGCCGACCTGGCGCACCACGACTCCTACGGCGCCACGCAGGTACGCACCCCCTCCTCCTCCCACACAGCGCTCTCCGCCCCTCCGAGCCCCTCCACTCATGCGCCTTCCTCGCCCGCAGAGCTACGGCGGCGCCAGTGAGCTGAGCGTGCCGGGCCAGGCGCCTGCCCCGGCGCCCGCTCGCCCCGGCAACCCATTCCTGGCTGAGCAGACGGCGCCCGCCTACAGATAAGCGGACGAGCCGCACTTCTCCCTTCAGTATTTTAGTTCTCCATCGTTGTCCTGTGTACAAATAAACGGCGAGCGACGCCGAGATAAAACCGACGCAAGCGGCGTCGCTCGAGCCCCTCAAGTATTAACGTAGCCGCCCACCCCGCGGTGGAGCGGAGCGTGCATGTTATATTTATAAATAAATACGAATATATTGTAGCGGTGGTCGTTGCTTCTGTTGTTGCTGGATGTGGTCTGTGTGAATGCGCAGGATGCCGGCCCTGCGGCTCGCCCTTCGGTGTATTAACATAATTATAATTGCACACGTAGATAAGTCTAAGTGTAATGTACTATTACCTACTTAAGCGTCTCCTCGAAGCGATATATCCATAGCGCGTGCTACACGAAAGCGATGTCATATCATGGTGTGATGTAGGACGAGCGCAAGGCTCACTTGTGATGTACTATTTTGTTGATAATGTAATAAATATTCTTATAACTATAGCTATATGTATACATGATGTTTGTTGTATAGACGACAGGCGCGCGGGTGGACCGCCACCAGCACCAGTTAAATATTTTTGCACAGTCTACAGCGTAGCCCCGGGCGGGCGACCGAGCCTCCCAAGCGCTGTTCTCGCCCAGCCATCTGCGGGCGCGCCACTTTCAATTTCTTGTGTACGAATAAATGTTGAACTATTCATCTGCGGTGGTTTTATTCGCTCTACGCCGGATAACTTGTAAGCTGCAACATCATGATATTCTTCGACAATAAAACAAGACGCCTCGTCGCGTAGTCCTGCACTCACTCCCATATTCTAAGACGTTTCCTCGAACGTTCCTCTACTTCACTCAACCTCCATTGAGGAAATTCATATTCATAGTCGCATAAAATTTCCTCCACTTAACTCAAAAGTTTTCCTCATTCGAGGTGAGGATATATTTGTCAAACTCAAGGTACGTTCGAAGCGACCGTGAGGGATCCTCAAGGAAGAAATTCGTGTTGTTTGAAGTAAACTATTTCGTGTTAGTAGTGGATTATTTACGTGAAAAATTGCTTTTCCAAGTTTTTAAGTCTCGGGTCCCTCGGTCCTGAGTTCTGGCTTCAGGGTCTTAGGTAAGGAGTCCAGGATCCAGGGACTAGGATCCAAGATCCTGTGTTTGGGGTCCAGGGCCCGAGTCCACATCTTATGTAAGGAGTCCAAGCTCCAGGGCATAGGACCCAGAGTTACATTTTTTTTATTTGGCACGTCAAAATGGCTTCGCCCGCCTGATGGTACCAATGAAGGACAATCTAGATATCCTCGGCATAGACGTCTGTCGAGAGCTCAATCATAAAACGTATATTGAGAGTTGTATTGGGCTGGCCTCGCGGAAGCTAGGAATATTAAATAAGGTGAGGCGGTTTTTTAAATGTCTTCTGTACAAGAGGCAGATCGTCCATGCGTTGAATACTGCTATCACCTTTGGGGTGATTCAGCGAGGTACTTGTTGGACGCACTAGACACTATGAAGAGACCTGCTATTCGTATTTTAGATTGTCCTGAGGTAACAAGAACCCTTGAACCGCTGGCGCATCTTAGAATGATAGCTTCACTGGCTGCGTTTTACCGTATATACCAGGACGAGTGTTCTCAAGAGCTTTTCAACCTAATCCCACCCTCTACTTTTCGATCCCGAACAACGCGTGCCGGGCAGAGGTGCCATTCGCATACAGTGGAAAGAATTTTCGCCAGAACTGAGAGGGTTAAAAGATCGTTTTTCTGTCGAACAATTAAAATTTGGAATGCTTTGCCATCGCACGTGTTTCCCCCCCTCTTATAATCCCGGGTTCTTCAAGCGGAGCGTGAGAGGAACATCATTGGGCCGCCAACTTGAGAGCCACTGTTATTAGTCCTGTTTTGGATGGCGACAGTGGCTTTCAATTCGCTAGATGTCGCTATGGCTTTCCATCAGGCGGCCGGCGTTACTTTGGCGAGCTAAAAACAAAACAAAAATGGTAAGCAAAGACGACGACCCGTAAATGAGGGCTGCTATCTCAACCCGCACGCAAGATTCCAATAGCGACCCTCATTTTGACGGCCCAGAAATATGCCTTCCTTTTCACGCTTCTCATAAAGGACCAAGGATTGTAAGAGGAGGGAAACACGTGCGCCATCAGAAAGTTCCATGTTATTGTTACGCCGGCGGACTAGTGAACAACTTTAAACGTCATTTTCTGGGCCTTGGGAACGTTTTCAGCAGGCTGAAAAGCGGTTTCAGGCCGTTTCCGAGGAAGCTCTATTACATACCAAATTATCAAAATTTTACCCCAGTTGCCGTTGTTTTCAGGCGCCTGAAACATGTTTTCAGTTCGTTTCAGGCAACCCCCTATCACATGCCATCATAACCTGAAAACCCTTTTTCAGGCATTTTCAGGACCCCTTATGGGCCTTTGAAGCCCACTTCAGTATATAGCGTAATTTCATGAAAGAGTGACAAGGATAGCAGTATTAGAAAGAGAGAGCTACATTCAGAATATTCCAGATCTAATAGACAGGGATAGCACTATTAAAAAGATATGCTACACCAAGAACATTCTAGAACTATGTGATAGAGATAGCACCAGAAGTGACAGCAATAGGTCGAGAACCTTCCGGCACATACCGAAGGAGCAACTAGTATCGTGTGGAACATTCTAGAGATATATCCGATTATAGGTACCGAACGAATTTTCCCGAATATTCCAGAACAGTACTAGGCGTATATAAAGGGCCGAGCTCGCGGCTACAGGTCAGTCTCCTTTGAGGAAGCGAACAGTGCGAATCGAAGTGATCGAAGCTAAATAGTGCGATACTTACAGTGCGATTTACAGTGCGATTATATTAGAGAAGAGTTTGTGTTTAGTGTGTTCAGTGGCGATTATTAGTAGTGGTTTTACTGTTCTTATTTAGCGTTATTAAAGTGTTTCTTTTAAATACGTGGTATTAGTGCAATTCCTATTAGTACCCACCCTACGAACGTAACTTTATTATGGTGCGACATAAAAAGACCTACGGAATCTTTCGGTTTTGGGATCGGAAGGGGGAGGGTGGGACCAATTGAAAGAGTTCTTCAGAACACCCACCGTGGTAGATGCTGTAAAATATAGCTAAGCTGGCGACTGTTCTGCGCATCTCCAACGATTCAAGTCTGCCAGTGACCTCTGGACAATCTATTATGCGGATGGCACGTCGCTGCAAAGCGTCGAGAGCTTCAAGCAAATACTTGGCGGAGCCATCCCAGAGATGTTAGCAGTATTCCACGCACGCATATAGAAATCATCTCTGTTCCGGCTGTTAAGGACTCCGAGTTTGCGAGAGGCCAAGCTGATGCACCCCTCGATGTAGTTTTTATTATTAAACTCTCGACGAACGTCTAACCCGAGAATGCTGAGGTAATTTTGCAGCGGTAGTGTTGTGTTCTGAAGTGTTGGAAGGGTAAAGAAAGGAAATAATTTAGCAGTGAACGCACACGCCTGCCTTTTCCTGGCATTGAACTCGACCAGATTATCGGAACCCCACCGAGAGATGCGGTCCAGACTCCGATCAAGTTCCGCCACAACTTGTCCCCACTTAGCCTCAACATTCGTTCGCTTTGCCGACGAGTGACTTACATACATGTCAGCGATTCTCCTCTTATACCAGGATCGGCCATAGCTTCTACGTGGGTATTTGGACAAATAATACACTAAGTAACGACTAACCGACGAGATAATGTTCTTTAATTTAAAGAGTATAGAAACTCTAATTGCCTCTAAGGAAATTATAATCATTAAAGTTATTTCTAAGATTATGCGGAATAATGACGATTCGTCGGACTTGTATCGCGCACGCCGTTATAACATAGACTCGACGCTCCGTCAGAATGACATCTGTGTACAGCTGTCACTCTCATTCCGACGTGATAATAGATGGCGCAGGCAACTCGCCGTCACAGCCGGACTGACCTGCGACCGTCGTCGGGCGCTTGTGTTTGCAGTTTTTTTAAAAATCACACATATATCTATAGCTAACTTGACAAGCAATACGCTCGTCCTGACATCCATATCTTGCTGTACTTCTGATTAACAGTTGCAATTACTGTATTACAAAAAACAAACTGCGTATCTTTTCGATCAACCAAACAGCACTACCCGCTGGCACCTTTCTTTCAAGTCATCACAAACAGCTGCGAAATAATATCCTAACGACGTTATCTGCGTTTGACTAACATGACCAGTGCAACTCTTCAATTAATTACCCTAAACCGGACGGGTGTGTCCCTTCGACTAGCACCTAGTGCTAGACCGGACGACACTGTCCTTTCGACCAGTGTAACTCCTATTTACACTGACCGGACGGGTGTATCCCTTCGACTAGCCCCTACTGCTAGATCGGATGACCCTGTCTCTTCGACCAGTGTAACTCCTTTTAACTATTTTTAAATTATTGTACAAATAAAGTGTTATTCTATTCTATTATACTCTACACCACAGATAACGTCATAAAGTCTTACACACCCACCTGTTATGGGCTGCCTTGCTCAGCGTGAATTTGAACTTCGTGTTCAAACGTCTCATGGTCAAGAATTATGCTCAGGGTATCTGATCCTGCTGTAATTGTATCAGATGCTATGGAAATAGTATCGGAGCCTGCTGATAATGTTTCGCAACTACTAAGTCTTCTAGGACTACCATCATCAGGCTCTACCTCAATCGGCGCCGTCTCGGCCTCCTCTTCGTTCAATAAGTTGGTACTTACTGCGACTAAACCATCGTGACCCTGAGGTATACCTATGGCAGATTTGAGAGCCCTCAGTGCTCCGGCTGCGTCTATGAAAGGGGTGTAATCGACAAGAACAAACTTTATGAAGGCATCTATGATCACCAATGCGTACTCATTCCGGTTACTCCGCCGCTCAATCTTCCATACTACTGAGGCGGCAGACAACTACACAGCGCACTCGATGGAAAGTGGCCACCGCAGCCCACGGACGACCGCAACACCAGAGGCGCAGCACTCGCGCCGCCGGCTCCCCAGAAATATTCCAAGACCCTACACTGCAGATGCCCGGGAAAACCCAGACAGAGAGCCGACTTCACTATCCAAGCGCACGCTGAACAAAGCCTCCATTGGATTCAACCGCACGTGAGCGCTCCGGACGTAAAGCACGATGACGAACACCCCGTCCATAGCGAGCGGCGCGATGACAAAAGGCAGCAGCGGGCACCACATCAAACAAATTCCCAGAGCACAGACCGTTGCGCGGGTGACGGAACACACAAGGAGGCGAAGCCTCTCCCATCACAAGGGAGCTCAATACTGCCCGCCAGTTAGCCCGCCGGAACCGCGGCGCTACAGCAAATGGGGCTTCTCTCAGCGGTGAGTGCATAAACGTGAGTCTCGGTAGGGTTAAATTGGACAAGATTCCGTCCACCCCAATCGGACACCCCCGCAAAGCAGCCTCGACTTCAGACACAAGCAGTTCATAGGATATTGATACAGATGGTATCCCAAGGCACCAAAGCCCAACCTGTCGGGCAACCAAACTACCATAGGATGCCTAACAACACTCGAATATTCCAGATACTTCAGAGAACTAGTATAACTCGTACATCCTACCGAGAACTTCCTCCGCTACCAATTCCTGAGCTTTTGCATAGACATGACCAATCCGGGTTCATACTAATACCTCTCTCGATCTTAAGAAATTCCGGTACGCACGTCATAGGCCTGCAAGACACCCTTGGGGTCATCATCGCTCCTGTATCTAGCAATAAGGCCATCGAGGCTCAACGAGGACGACTCGTCCTCCACCAGATCCGCGTCCATGATAGCTTAACCAAAAACATCCACGGCGTGTACCTCCACGCATCGTGTGATCGAGACGCAGTCGCCACCGATATTCACTCTCACCCTGTGGTTTGACAAGTCTCTGCCTATCCACGTCGGCCCCGAAACAGCATGGCCAACAACCATGTGAAACAAGATGGACAGGTAAACACCCTGAATGTCATTTAAACTCCATTAAAGTAACGATCCAGTAAAATCTTAATAATATTATAAACGCGAAAGTCCGCATGGATGTTTGCCACTCACCCAAAAATTACCGAACCGACCCCAATGAAACCCTACAGGAACACAGCCCACACATCAGAACAAGACACAGGCCACCATCATCTCAGGAACAAGCTCCCGTGATAAACGGGAACGGGAAAGCCCCTCCACGCGGGCGAAGCCGCGGGCGTCAACTAGTAAGTAATAAGTGCAGATAATTTCTTGGTTAACCAAACCAAGAATTTGAGAAGCGCCTTTTACGCCTATGTCTATGTCTATTCGCCACGTGCTCCTATCGGACTATCAAACTAGTCTGAAAATTAAGACGGTGACACACAACTCCATCTATGGTCATCAGCTAAAATAATCACAAATACGACCGTCAGGCACCATCACACGTACCCGTGTCTTTCGCTAACCCTTAAAAACAGAGACTGCAAAACTGCCGTATCTATAAACAACTTGGAGATCAGTCACACAGACCACTAGCCCCAACAGATGCACCATACTCATGGGTACAGTCACATCATCTGAATTGAAAGTGTATCCTTTATATTATGCCACACTGCATCCTACAGACTGCTATCTCACACAGACCAATATGTCGCACGGGGTACCGTATTACACAGGCTACAATGAAACACAAGCAACAAGTATGTACATAGCTATAGTTTAGCAGTGTACAGCCCCTCATCACTATTGTCATGAAAATTTTGCAGATTAGACTTGATACTAGAATTCCAATGCCTACGAAGGTAACTTTGTTAATAAGCCGTTTGTCTGGAGAATTATTAGCTAGGCCTTTCATAAGTAACATATGCACTAGGTTTCCGTTTAGTTAGCTCACTAAAGTTATTATTTTATAATGGAAACCTCTCACCCGATTCCAATATAAGATAATCCGAGGTAAGTTTGACAGTGCAGACATTCCACACAACGCTGCAAGAGTCCTTCGCTCGTATTAGCTTCCTTCTGTAGACAATACAGCGCGATGTGGCCCCTCTCGTTGTAATAACAAATGGGAGCTAGCTGCTGAGAAGCTCCGGCGTCCTTATTCTGCTGTGGTGCCTTGTCATCTGAAAATTCACAACGTGGATTAATATTGCTGGATCGCTTGCTTTACTGAACTATTCAGACAACACGTGCCCTATATCGCCATAGTTGTAACGGCTGTGGTATATCCGTAGCTTCTTTTCACCAATAGATGAGGAGAGCCTATGTTGAGTACGTACCCGCTTACAGTAAGTTAAGGTCATTAATTCTTGCTGTAGTTACACTCGGGTATGTATCGTTTGAGTTGCGTAATCGATGATCGATTTTCTACGCATGTGTTAACCGCTACCGCCATTTGCTTTTCCGATAATGATTGATACCGACTCATAGGGGTACTAAGAAAACAAGTGGCATAATGACATATATTTTTCTTCCTTTGGGGCCTCGTGGAGTAACAGGAGTCTCGATATAGTAATCATAGCATGCTAAAAATGAGTCAATTAGGTAATACCTGTAAAACTGTTCTACGTCCATCACTATGCGCAGGTTTTTACTCAACGCAATAACCAGAGTACCACCTAATAATGATATTGACCGTGCTGCACCAGCCACTCGTATAGCTATTTTGTATATCTGGATTATATTCGGGAAAAACTACTTTAATATCACTGTGAGCTGACGTATTTTGTGGTACGTAACAATTTCGACAAAAACAACATTTCAGTTGCTGTATAAAATAAAACTTTCCACCGTCACATTTTTCCGTCACACTTATTGTTAAGAAAACTCTGACCTGCATGCTGCTGCGATGTTTCGGGTAATCCCTCTTCTGATGTCAGATTCTCCTCTTACACCAGTATCGGCCATAGCTTCTACGTGGGTATTTGGACAAATAATAGACTAAGTAACGACTAACCGACGTTATAATGTTCTTTAATTTAAAGAAGACTATTACACACTGTTACTTATCAAAATCAGCACTCAGCCACGTAGAGAAACTCTAATTGCCTCTAAGGAAATTATAATCATTATAATTTCCTTCCATAATATCCATAATCCATAATATGTATTCATAATATACTATGTATTAAGTAATATAGGCTTAATATAGCTATAGTTAGTCATTCGGATTAGAATAATAACTTTCATGAGCGTTGTTCATTAGTTCTAAGTATGAATACGAATGATAAAGTTATTATCGTATTATTGCGGGGTATAAACTATGCACTTGTACCTACAAAAATACCATTAGAACGTATTATATCAAATACTAGATGAGCACAGCTTCCCCGTGGAATATTTCGACCTCCCGTCGCACCTTTTTAATCCCGTCGCTTATAAATTCTACAATGATGCATAAATATTTGCCCGAATTGTCGACATTTATGACTACTGCTCTGCTTCCCAGTGTAGTAGCGTAATGATATATAGCCTATAGCCTTCCTCGATAAATGGGCAATCTAACACAAAAAGATTTTTTCAAATCCGACCATTAGTTCCTGAGATTAGCGCATTCAACCAAACAAACAAACTCTTCAGCTTTATAATATTAATATAGATTGAGAGTGCTATTGTGTGCAACCGAATACCTCACTGCGAGGCGGAGTGCCTGAGACAAGATGTGTCGGCATTGCTGCGGAGATCATCAACACCAAAACTCAATATGACTACTCAAGATCTAACTATAATTAAAAAAATACGCAGCTGGTGGGCGACCCCAGTACGTATGGAGAGGTTAATTATAACCCGACTGCAAGGGTTACTGCTAAGGTGGTGAAATTGTTGCAGTCTTTGGTTGACCGGGAGCTGGAAGCTGCCTTGAAACCACACAAGCCCCTACGACCTATAGTTAGTCAGATCGATGCGCCTACATACAAACTATCGCGGCATCTGGCTACTATATTGAAACCTTTTACAGGCAAGGCCACTCGAAGTCTTGACACTTTGTTGACTTGCTCTCTGACGTGCAGCTCCGACAAACAGGGTTAATGGTCAGTTTCGATATTACATCTCTCTTCACTAATGTTCCGGTAGAAGACACAATAAATATAATAATGACATTATTACAAGGCACAGATTATATGTACAGACCGGATACATAGATTGATTAAAATTCTGTCTCGAGAGTGGCTATTTTCTGTGGAGGGGGGAATTCTATTTACAGGTAGATGGCGTGTCCATGGGGTCGCCACTGGCGCCAGTAGTGGCAAATATATTCATGGAGTAGTTTGAGGAACGAGCGCTGAGCACAGCACGTTCGAAACCTCGATACTGGTGGCGGTATGTGGACGACATATTTGCTGTCGTCAACCGGGACACTCTAGCCGAACTAAAACAACATTTTAATACGGTACACAGTAAGATCCAGTTGTAACGTTAGGGTGGGTTGGTGGTAGACTAACTACCCCTAGTCAACAAGTTAAGGAAAATTAAGAAGGTGAGAAAGAGCTTGAGAGATAAATTAAGCGATGAGACAATTTAAATACAACAGTATGTATTTTAGAAATTAGAAAATACATTCAGGGCCGGGTTCGATGAAATGGTTCTGTGGAAATATGTAGTACAAGTTAACATCTTGGAAGTCCCTCCGCGTGCTCGAGATGGAGGGAAGAACTTAGCTTGCAATAGGAGGCGGCGGCGTAGGCGCGGCGCTGGTGCAACCGGTCACGATGGCGGGCGATGACATGCAGATGTATGAGAAGAGACGAGACGAGAGACGAGACGAGAGACAAGACGAGAGACGAGACTAGAGACAAGACCTTAGACGAGACGAGAGACGAGACGAGAGAAGAGACGACATACGAGACGAGAGACGAGACGAGAGACGAGACAAGAGACGAGATGAGATACGAGACGAGAGACGAGACGAGAGACGAGACGATAGACGAGACGAGAGACGAGACAAGAGACGAGACGAGAGACGAGACAAGAGACGAGACGAGAGACGAGACGAGAGACGAGACGAAGGACGAGACGACAGACTTGCATTCACAGGGACCCTTGTGATGTACCCTTATCAACACGGATTGAAGGTGGGTAGGTAGCCAGCGACACACAGCGAGTATGCTGCACTATTAATAGCATTTGTAGATTTCAACTGTTTTCAAACACAGCGTGATTTACTGGATGACCTGTAAATGCTAAAATGCTAAAACCCTGTAAAAATTTCATTTAAAATGTTATTAATGGAGCTTACCCGGATCAGTGTAAGCGCTGAGCATGACGAAATAAAGAGGTCGATGCCGTTAGAGCAAACCGTTTTATCTAGCCACACCCACATCCCTTCTATGTCGACTAGTGATCCCACAGTGCGGGAATGGAGTGGCCTTCCCTAGTCGAACTTCCCTAGCACAGTGGAGGAGGAGAGTGATGGAATGCTCCCGTTTCTAGACGTTTTAGTGATTCGTGACACTGGTGGCTACCCGTCGCATACGGTGTATATAAAATCGATACATACAGACAAATACCTCCGGGCGGACTCACATCACCACCCTTCTCAGCTCTCTTCGGTTCCGCGATCACTAATTAACCGGGCCCTTAGTCTCTGTGATCCACAGTACGTGGCTGATGGAATGGCTCACATCCGTTGCGCATTAGAGAACAATGGCTACCGGTGGCGACGAAGCCATACATAAGCGCCCCGGGCCGCAAACCCGCCAAACATGCCCAGGTATAGGCTTTGGCTAGGTGTAGCACAGTAGCAAAGTACATAAATAACTTATACAATGTGTTAAGAAAACCCTGTCCAACCCGAAAGGGGCACTTTTATAACATAACCTAAAAAAAATTAAAATCATATTAATTATAAGTAAAAAATAGTTATAATTTTTTTAAATGCGTGTTTTTATTAACAGAATTAGTCCAATTTCCATAAAATATAGCAAATTTTCAAAAACTGACAATACCTTTGTTGGCATGCGGCGACGAGTGTATGTGATATCAACAGAAGCCGCCGGCAGGTGTAAGCTGACCTTTTGACCTTGCATTTCCGAATAGCCCTTTCCCTGTGTTGCCCTGTAAGCTACCCCATTATATTAATTTTTAATATAATGGGGTAAATTAACAGTAAATTGTCTGTTGTACGCTGTCGGACTGCTGTTGGCGACACGAAACCCTTCCCCATCACCGTCGGGGTACACCAGGGTTCTGTCCTTAGTCCGCTTCTGTTTAGTGTAATATTAGACGAATTGTCGGACAGCATCAGAAACCCGCATGAGCAGCCTCCATGGTTGCTCATGTATGCTGACGATATTGCGCTGGCAGACGCGGACAGGGGCAGATTGGTGCGACGTTGTAACGTTACTACTTTCCGGGAGGGGAAAAAGTAAAGTTTAGGAAGAAACTGTCACCAGGACTGGAGGAGTCCTGGCTTAAAAGGAAAAGTAAAAGAAAAAAAAAAGGAGAAAAGGTAAAGTTGATTTAATATAATATCAAAATGTTAAGAAAATAAACCAAGGAAAGCCGGGAGTAAATTAAAGTCTTGTTTCTTCAAGAACAGCCGCTAAGATGGGGCCTCGAGTAGGACTCCACGTCGCTAGGAAGGGGGGCCTCTAGTAGGCCTCCACGTCGCTGAGAAGGGGGCCTCAAATCCCCTCAAGGCCTCCACGTCACCGACCTCGGAGAAAACTGGTCGCGAACTCGGGCAGGTAGAGGGCTGAAACTGACGAGCGGTCGGCGTCTTTCACAGAGCCGGTTAATAACACACAACACTGCAGACCATCACTTCACTATTTCTGGAGAGCACAACCCTCACACTCAGCACTTATTCCCAGCACCTCCTCTCAAGGTGAGCACCAAAAGTAGACTGATCTGACGGCCCCGGCTTCCTTCTTTTACAAAGCATTTCAAAATTTAAACAATATTAGAATACAAATTTAGAATTTAAATTTATAACAAGGTCTAATATCTATACAACCTAACCTACTGGCAGCTCCAACAATAAATTAAAAATAAAATCTAGGCTTGTCATTAACTGACATTAAAAATTACAAAAGGTAAACAAACATTAAGAGAGCATAAAAACTCTTGAATTATCAAGGCCTATGAATGCTACAGATAATGGTCATGCAGATAATTTGAGAGAATGAATAATGAAAAATTTAATTAAAGTAAGTAAAAAATGATACATTACATTTCCCCGACAACCCCGGAAAATTTTTGATTGTAATGAAAAAAATTTGTTTATAAGAAAGATAAGGCATTGACCAGTTAAAATTAACCTATATGACTATTTACAGTGGTACAGAGAGTTTTACAAAAGATAAAAATTACGTTTCCCCGATAACCCTTGAAAATTAACAACTGAGAAAATTTCGATGTCGTAATAGAAAAACCTTCTCTTTCATATACCTTTCATCAACCCACATTTCATACTCCCTCAATCATACATACATCACTAACAAACTTAGGGGATATGGTTCACATTCTATGACACATACTCCACAAGGAAAAAAAATTTTTTTTTTTTAAATTACGTTGGCTTATTTATTTAAATTAGGTGTCGTAATCCGCACCTTTTTAAAACCCGTTAAAATTAAAAGAAATATTTACAGAGCTTTCCCAGTTTAAGAAAAGCAGTCAAGGTTTGAAAGCATAATTGCTTAAGAAAAGCCTTCAAGTTTCAAGTAGTTCAAGTATTAAAAATAAAGCTTTCCAGCTTAAGAAAAGTAGTCAAGGTTAATAAAAACGATACACAATGGCTTATTTTAAGAGTTGTATACCGCTCGGAAGAAAAAAGAAAAAAACAGAAAAGAAAAATGCCAAAAGTGTTTGGAGAAAGTAAACCTTGTGTAGTATTTACAATGAACTTAATGTTAAATGATAAGTAAAAAATATTTTTTGAGACATCAAGGACAAAAAAAAAACGATCAATGATTCAAGTTTAAAAAAAAAATAAGATAAACAATTTTATATAAAAACACAGCAGATATAAAACTAAACTTTAAAATCTAAAACGTGCCATTTTCCTCTTAAGCCGCTCCAAAATGAAAAAAAGTGGTGACAGTTTCTCTTATGTTTCAGATCAAAATAAAAGCATGATAAGCGAAAAGTTCAACGTGCTAATCTCCCAGAAGGATTAGATACATTTTATAAATTTTGTAAATTTTGTAAAGATTTTAAAATAATAAACGAGTTTATTACCACATGTTGCCATGGTAACAATGTTGCCGTAGTAACAAATCAAACTAAATGAAGTAATGTTTAAAGTGTTGATTAATGTTAAGTTTTGTATAAACAACCACAGGATATTGCCCTGCAGCCGTCGTGAAGTGTCCCAGCCCCCAACTAGTAAGAGACCACGAATGGTTTTAAGAACACTCACTAGCGAAGACTGGGTACGATTACCAGAGGGTAACCGCAGAGGTGTGCAAGTGTGTGGGATGCAGTATAATGATGTATTAGTAGAGTGTTATAATGTGCCTAGGTGATAACGACTATGGGATATTGTCCTTAGTACGTCGTAGAGAATCCAAACCCCAACTTGTAAGTGACCACGAATGGTTTTAAGAACACTTGCAAGCGAAGAATGGATGACAATTACCATTGGGTAACCGCCGTGGTGTGCAAGTGTGTGGGATGCAGTATAGTGATGTATAAGTAGAGTGTAAAGAAGTATTGTAAAGGTTGAGGTTGATGAGGTGATGAAAATATAAGCTTACCAAATAAAAATCTCTTGAGCAAGTTTGTTTTAGAATTTAGAGAACCTGAAAATAATTAAAAAGGGGGGGTTAATATTCTTATTAACCCCCCCTTTTTAATTATTAAGGGCGCCAAACTGTAACGTTACTACTTTCCGGGAGGGGAAAAAGTAAAGTTTAGGAGGAAACTGTCACCAGGACTGGAGGAGTCCTGGCTTAAAAGGAAAAGTAAAAGAAAAAAAAAAGGAGAAAAGGTAAAGTTGATTTAATATAATATCAAAATGTTAAGAAAATAAACCAAGGAAAGCCGGGAGTAAATTAAAGTCTTGTTTCTTCAAGAACAGCCGCTAAGATGGGGCCTCGAGTAGGACTCCACGTCGCTAGGAAGGGGGGCCTCTAGTAGACCTCCACGTCGCCGAGAAGGGGGCCTCAAATCCCCTCAAGGCCTCCACGTCACCGACCTCGGAGAAAACTGGTCGCGAACTCGGGCAGGTAGAGGGCTGAAACTGACGAGCGGTCGGCGTCTTTCACAGAGCCGCTTAAGAACACACAACACTGCAGACCATCACTTCACTATTTCTGGAGAGCACAACCCTCACACTCAGCACTTATTCCCAGCACCTCCTCTCAAGGTGAGCACCAAAAGTAGACTGATCTGACGGCCCCGGCTTCCTTCTTTTACAAAGCATTTCAAAATTTAAACAATATTAGAATACAAATTTAGAATTTAAATTTATAACAAGGTCTAATATCTATACAACCTAACCTACTGGCAGCTCTAACAATAAATTAAAAATAAAATCTAGGCTTGTCATTAACTGACATTAAAAATTACAAAAGGTAAACAAACATTAAGAGAGCATAAAAACTCTTGAATTATCAAGGCCTATGAATGCTACAGATAATGGTCATGCAGATAATTTGAGAGAATGAATAATGAAAAATTAAATTAAAGTAATTAAAAAATGATACATTACAACTCCTCTTTCATATTAGTGGCTTCTGATGAGGCCATGAGCACCGCATCATCAGCGTACAACAGACATCATCATCATCATCATCCGAGCGTCTGTCCCAGTTGAGTCTCGCGACGCCCGGGGTCCGCTTTCCTACATTTTCTCCTCCACTTCGCACGGTCGTCGGCATCCCCTGTGGTGAGACCATTGGCACGCATGTCATCCCTTACGACGTCAAGCCAGCACTTCTTGGGTCTTCCCCTCTTACCGGGACCCGGCGGGGCTGACATGGCCAGACATTTGTTACCTACGTAGCCCGGCGGTTGCCGCAAGACGTGACCATACCAACGAAGGCGACACTCTTGCAACTTGTCTGCAATGTCACGGACGTGAAGGCTGCCGCGGATGCGAGAGTTTCTCACGCAGTCCATCCGCGTGACTCCACACATCCACCGCAGCATCTTCATTTCCGTGACACGCAGCTCCTGCTTGTGTCGCTCCAATATCGGCCACGTCTCACTGCCATGTAAAAGGACAGGTCTAATAATGGTTTTGTAGACCTGTCCCTTCAACCGGATCGGCATTTTAGGGTCACAAATGACACCGGTCATCTCCCGCCATTTGGCCCACGCGGCAGCAATGCGTGACTTGACATCGCAATCGATGTCACTGGACGTGTGAAAAACAGATCCCAAGTATTTAACCTGGTCCGTGCGCTCGACCAAATCACCGCCTATGCGGACGGATGTGGGATCTGTCGAGTTTAGTGCCAAGTACTCGGTCTTCGCCACATTTAGTTTCAGACCGCCGTTCTCAAGCGTCTCCTTCCACGCCTTTACACGTTGTAATGTATCATTTTTTACTTACTTTAATTAAATTTTTCATTATTCATTCTCTCAAATTATCTGCATGACCATTATCTGTAGCATTCATAGGCCTTGATAATTCAAGAGTTTTTATGCTCTCTTAATGTTTGTTTACCTTTTGTAATTTTTAATGTCAGTTAATGACAAGCCTAGATTTTATTTTTAATTTATTGTTAGAACTGCCAGTAGGTTAGGTTGTATAGATATTAGACCTTGTTATAAATTTAAATTCTAAATTTGTATTCTAATATTGTTTAAATTTTGAAATGCTTTGTAAAAGAAGGAAGCCGGGGCCGTCAGATCAGTCTACTTTTGGTGCTCACCTTGAGAGGAGGTGCTGGGAATAAGTGCCGAGTGTGAGGGTTGTGCTCTCCAGAAATAGTGAAGTGATGGTCTGCAGTGTTGTGTGTTATTAACCGGCTCTGTGAAAGACGCCGACCGCTCGTCAGTTTCAGCCCTCTACCTGCCCGAGTTCGCGACCAGTTTTCTCCGAGGTCGGTGACGTGGAGGCCTTGAGGGGATTTGAGGCCCCCTTCTCAGCGACGTGGAGGCCTACTAGAGGCCCCCCTTCCTAGCGACGTGGAGTCCTACTCGAGGCCCCATCTTAGCGGCTGTTCTTGAAGAAACAAGACTTTAATTTACTCCCGGCTTTCCTTGGTTTATTTTCTTAACATTTTGATATTATATTAAATCAACTTTACCTTTTCTCCTTTTTTTTTTCTTTTACTTTTCCTTTTAAGCCAGGACTCCTCCAGTCCTGGTGACAGTTTCCTCCTAAACTTTACTTTTTCCCCTCCCGGAAAATAGTAACGTTACAGAGTGTGAAAGAAAGGGTCTTAGCTTGAATGCAAGTAAAACTAAGGTTCTGGTATTTGAAAGAGAAGACATAAGAACATAGTGTAAATCAGGAATAAAATAAAATAAATAAATAAATAAGTATTGTGGGACACTTTTCACACAGCGTCATCTAGCCCAAAGTAAGCTAATATTAACTTGTGTTATAGGATCTAGATAACTGATAAACATACTTATATATTTCTAAATACATAAATATTATAGATAAATAACACCCAGACAGAATAAACCATCGTGCTCATCACACAAAGTTTTATCCTGGGTGGGAATCGAACCCACGACCTCTTGCATAGCAGTCGGATGCACTCCCACCGCGCCACAGATGCAGTCAAAGGAATGTCTAGAGCAAGTGAATGGAATTGTGTATTTCGGGAGTATGTTCAACGCGGACGGAAGATGTGATTCGGATGTAGAACGGCGAGTAGCTGCCGGAAACAAAGTTAACGGTTGTTTGTCCCAATTAGTAAAGCGACAAAATGTCGTAAAAGAAGCACGACTCGCGATTCATAACGCAGTGCTAGTGCCAACGTTGCTTTTCGGCAGCGAAACCTGGGTATGTCATAAGATGCATTAAAGTAAGCTGAATGCTGTGGAGATGAGTTCACTTCGAAAATTGTGCGGCCTAACGTTGGCCGACCGAAAACGCAACGAAGTGATACTCAATATGGCAGATTTGAGTGAAAGTGTCAGCGTTAAGCTGGAAAAGGGCATGCTCCGTTGGTTTGGACACGTTCAACGAATGAGTGAGGAACGATTGATGAAGAATATATATTGTGCGAAAGTAGAGGGTAGAAGGAGTCAAGGTAGACCGAGACTTACATATGAAGACCACGTGAGCGGATTGCTCAAGAACGGAAGAGTCAAAAGTACTCGAATACCCAGACGTGCGTGTATGAAGCGATAAATGAATCTACAGGCAGCAAAAGAAGTATGCATGGATCGCGATGCCTGGCGATCTGTCCTCTCTGACTACCCCGTCAGGGATACAGCGGGAAGATAGTTAAGTTAAATTTTTGTGGTAAATTTTTTGGGGTAATTTCTAAAAAGGATTACACGAATAAAATCACATCTCGATACCTACCAATACCTTCACGGGTCGGACAGGGTTTTCTTAACATTTTGCATAATATGTACTGTGACAGTAGGTACATGATAGCTGATATCAAATATTGAGGTAAATAGTGTACTTTCAACTTACCTACAAGTACCTACTTCAGTAAAATGTTATTCGATATACGAATACGTACGATATACGTGCGTATATTTGTTAAACTCACCCGTCACCCGGGTCCATTACGAAAAACCGACTCGTGCGTTATACCTACTAACGCACTTATTGTAGTCGATAAGTAATGTACGTATCAACATATTTTTGGTTTTTTGATTACAAATTACGTATTAATTTTTTTTAGTTTTGTAGGCAGGCCTACGAAAGGTGCCTCGCCCCTCGAACAACTTCTTACAATAACCAACTTCTTAAATTCAAAGACGAGACAATGATTATTCTTGATTGATTGATCTTAATTAACGAGACAGTAGACAAATCACTACAGAAAATGAAATGATTAATACGTATTGTCACACCTTTATCCTTGAAGTGGCAGGCAGAAGCATACTTACTATACACCCACATACGACACTTACCACCTTGTACATTTCTGTCCCACGTAATAGGTGGTGTGCCCTTGGCATGTTAAAATGGACAGACCTGCTGTTGAAACTACTAACTTGTTTTCCGAAGCACGAAAACGCTCGAGAATAGAAATGCCACAAAGCGGTCACCCATCCGAGGACCAGCCACACACACCACACACACCATAACGAAAGTTGTTTAACGCAGTGATCGTTCAGAGACGACTAAGTTAGCGGGGCTGGACTACATGCGCTTCTTCCGATATTTTATGCAATCGTATTGTGTTTCTCAGTTTCTCTCCGCACGCTCGCTCCGCTTCAATGTCTACTCACTTAGAAAATTAACCTAAATGAAAACTCTTACAAAAGTCATAGGTACACAAACTAAAACTACATCCTTCACGTAAACAAAAATAATAATGAAATGTAAACTACTAGGCCAAACTATGTTAAATGTTTATGGGACTAAATGGCAACTATTCTTCACCACGATCACATAAGACGAATCACGTAAATCGGATTACAAATCTCAGCGTCATCGGTTTATACATAAACATTAAAAATACCAACCGTATTTAGAACCTCCCCCTTTTTGAAGTCAGTTAAAAATTTATTTTTTGTGTTGAGTACCCCAATTATCGAGGAAGGGTATGGGCTATATATCATCTAGCTACAATCTAGGAGAGCGGAGCAGAAATCTTAAATGTCAACAATTTGGATAAATCGTCATTCCGTAGATATTGTGAAAATGTTCATATCCTACGAGTATATCCTACTAATATTATAAACGCGAAAGTTTGTAATAATGGATGTTTGTTACTCTTTGACGTAAAAAACTACTGAATGGATTTTAATGAAACTTTACAATAATATATCTTAGACATCAGAATAATACATGAAAATGGAAATGAAATGAAAATAGCCTTTATTCTACCATAAACATGCTTTTACATTTAAAAATAATATTTTAATTTTTGTACAATTCTTCAAATTAAAAAATCAAGTAAGTACACAATTATTTTACTTATTACTACATAAGTACATCAATTAAAACATAAAATAAATGATATTTGATTCAATATTTATTCTATTTAATTGCTTTTAAACTCAATCGAATTTAATTAATATTTAGGATAACATTTACAAAAATTAAAAACTTTTCGTATTTATTGGTTTTGCATTTCCTACGTTGCATAATTATGTAAGTTAATCAATACTTAATTCTTTCATTGCACAATTATTCAAATAAAAATAATTAAATATATCAAATTAAAACATGCAATAAATAATATAACATTCAATCATTAAATTGTTAGTACATCAAATTTAATTAAAATTAACGTTTATGGAAGTCGTCCCTTTGACGTAGGCCTCCCCCAGCTTCCTCCATTTCTCTCTGTCTCTCGCCTGTCTTGTCCAGTACGGTGCACATCTCGGCCTAAATATGTCTTCCCAACGCTGTCTTGGTCTGCCTCTTTTTCTTTTTGTTTCTCGTGGTACCCACGCAGAGACTTTTCTGGTCCATCTGTCGCATTACATCCTACACACGTGACCTGCCCAATTCCATTTAGTACTTCTAATTTTTTCTAATATATCAATTACTTTGGGTCGACTCCTTATTGTTTCATTTTTAATGTTATCCATTAGTTTAATACCTAACATGCTTCTTTCCATTTTTCTTTGGTGTATTGCTAGTTTCTTTCCATCTATTTTTCTGGCTGGCGGCTGATAGAGGACGGAGGAGGAAGGGACTGTGTGGTTTCAGTCGGTTCGACGACGCGACGTCACGACGTCCGTGACAATTATTGTAAGTTCAAAAAGTGTCATCAAAATGGCCATACAAAGTAAAGGATTACAGCTATTCCTAAATCCTTAACCACTTTTCTTATTTTAATTAATTTTTGCTTTAGATTAATTGATAAATTGTGTAGTGAAATAGTATTATGAGCATGTGAACCTCTGTAAATCTTTTTTTTTTTTTTTTTTTAATCTTTATTTACCAAAAAGAAGGTAGGGGTTTGATCACGCAGTGATCATGACACCCCCATTAGGGATTACAAACGTATTAAATTACTTATTTAACACTTAATAACTAGTTACATGTTATCTCTCTCTAAGTTTTAAGCAATAGTTAACCATTGCATATAGTCCCCTCGCGCTTTCCGATGAAGGTACTGACAGTATGCTGTTGCACATTCCAACTGACCGCAAAGATATTCCATTTTCTATTTCAAATTGCCACCTTTGAGCTTCATTACGTACACATTCCACCATAATATGATATATATCCTCCCTAACATCACAAATTGTACAGTTCGGAGAAGAATTAATTTTCATCATGTATAAAAAGCTATTTAAAGGCATATGTCCAGAACGCAGTCGTAATGCTGTTACAACATCCTGTCTTGTTAGATCAGAATTAGCGAACCAAATACCACGGGAGGGGAGTGGCTGCAGTGTTTTGTACCATATACCTACCTTCCGAGACCTTTCATCAAAGTACTCTTTCCACATACTGTAACACTTTTCTTTGGTTAGATACAATAAGTCCGTAAAGTAAGGTAGGCGAGAAAATGATATACCGGTAACAGTCGCCTGTTTATTACCACCCAGGCCTATGTGTGAGGGTACCCATTGCAGAATAACCATTTTTTTTTTAGAATTTAGTTGCATTATAGATTTAAGCACATCATAAGCTATTGGAATTCCCCTTATACCGGCAGTGCATCGCGCTAAGTGTTGAAGGGCACTTCTTGAGTCTGTAAATATAACATAATTATCACTCTGCAACGAGTTAATATACGAGAGTGTTTCTGCGATAGCTATTAACTCGATATTCATTATAGATATATTTGTCGTTTTAATATTAAGTCTAAAAGAAACCTTAGCTTGTGGATCATAGAATGCTGCGCCAAAACAGTCTTTAATTTTGGACCCATCTGTAAAAATATGGTAATAATGTTTAAACTGCGCGTTTATAAATGAACAGCATAATTTATTCAATACGTCTGGTTTGTAAGATTGTTTTGGTTGATCAAGTACGTTTATGAAAGGTCTCACCGCTTGAGACAAATCCACACCGCTCACCCATGTATCAAGAGAAAATATGTCTAATGTTTTGCTTACGTACAACGAAGTCGTTTTATAGTGCTCATGGGGTATTAGAAGTAACGGCTTAGTTTTACGTTGCCACTGAGAGTTTTGGACCTGTTCATAAAGTTCATTGATTAAATTTATCGTTTCATTATTGGCCACAGATTTTAATCTCAACCAATATTTTGAGGCTAAAAAGTACCTTCGCACATGCAACGGCTGGACATACAGTTCACTTTCCATTGCCTGTATGGGTGTACTTTTCACAAATCCACCAACTAATCGCAAAAATTGGTTTTGTACCATCTGCAACTTATTCAAAGTGTAGCACAGCTTGATCCAAATAAATGGCTACCGTAATCTAGTCTGCTTCTTATAAGACTTAAGTATAACCTTCTTAGATGGGTTGGGTGTACACCCAACCCATCCACCCCCAGATAATACTCTGAATATATTTGAATAGGATGACACTTTCGCTTTAATTTCATTAATATGTTTAGACCATCTAAGTCCCCGATCCAACCATACCCCTAAGTATTTGACGCTATCAGCTGTTTTAAGTGGACTGTCGTTAAGTTTGAGAGTGACCGGATCTCTCAAAAAACTATTCTGAAAAACACAAATTTGACTTTTTGAAGACGAAATTTCGAGCCCTATTTCTCTAAACATTACTAAAACGGTATCAAGTACCAATTGTAAATCGTTGGAAATATCTGTAATTTTCTTGCCTGAGGCATATATCACAAAATCGTCTGCATACTGTGAGATGAATGTGTTTGTGGAATGTATGGATTTGCAAATATTCATTGTGACAATATTAAACAATAAAGGTGGTAACGGGTCTCCTTGAGCTAAACCGCGGCCTGCTGTTCGACAAATAGTAACGTCATCCAAACGGATACGAAGACATCTTTCTTTTAAAAAGTTCCATAAATAATTACACAGTGCTGACCCAACTCCGATGTCACGCATCACCGTAACTAGCCGTATAATGTCAACATTATTATAGGCATTATCAATGTCCAGAAAACAAGCTATTGTTGGAGTTTTTCTACAGAAACCTATCTGAATTGTAGACGTTAAGTTGGTAAGGTTATCTAAAGTTGAGTGGCATTTCCTGAAACCTGTAGTATTTGTGGATAAAAAGTTATATTTTTCTATGTACCATTCTAATCTATTGAGTAAAATGCCATGAAATACTTTGCACAAACACGATATCATCGAGATCGGTCTTAAAGACGACGCACTGCTTGGATCTCGTCCGGGTTTAAGAATTGGTATAATAATTATGTTTCTCCATTGTTTAGGTACAAAACCGGTTGAATAAATTTTATCATATAAATAAATCAAAAAAAATTTGCCACTTGCGGGTAGGTGCTTAATCATTGAGTAAGTTATATTATCATCGCCCGGTGACGTATCTTTTAAACGAATGCATTTATCTAATTCTTGAACGGTAATTTGAGTTTCTAATTTTAAGTTACATGAAGAGAATATAGGTTTTTGTGGAGTAACAAAGTCTGGAGTCAAACTTTTTAAAAGATCCGTCGCCCTCTCTATGCTAATGTATGGTTTGTTGGATTTATTTCCCTTAAGCCACTTCATTTTTTCCCAAACCTGTTTAGAAGAGCACGATTGGTCCACCGTAGAACAAAAGGTTTGTCAACTTTTCGATTTGGCATTACGTATTAATTTCTGAGCGTCACGGATTTTAGATTTAAGAGTATTTAAGTTCTGTGGGGTTGGGTTATGCCTAAATTTTTTTAACGCTAATCGACGTTCAGCGACATTCTTAGATAATTCTTGGGACCAATAAGGCTTAGGTGAAAAGTTACTAGTAGGACTAGGATTTATTTTTATAAATGGAATGTGTAAATCTGCAGCCAAATATAGATAGTCAATGAAAGTATCATAACATTTTTGCAAGTCTTCTGAAATAACCATACTACTAAAAAGAGATTCTAATACCGTCGTATAAGAGGCCCAATCGGCTTTTTTATAGTTTCTTTTAATCTCTTTTACAGCAGTTTTCTTTATGTTTGAGGTAATTTTAATTACTCGATGGTCACTCCCCAAAGTTTCATTGAGGACTATCCAATTCATTTTCAAAGCTATATCCAGAGAGGCTAGGGATAAATCGGGAGCCGACTGTTGTAATATACCATTAACATATTTAAATCGGGTAATTTGTCCGTCATTCAATGTAGCAAATGTGTTGTCCAACAATGCGTCGTATATCTGTATACCTTTTGTATTAGATTTGGTAGACCAATTTGGGTGATGACCGTTGAAGTCGCCAAGAATCAACGTTTTGTTATTTAAGTTGGAAAATAAGCCATCCCAGTCGCTTAACGTAGTACTAACTGAAGGAGGGCAATATACCGAAGTTATATATTCTATATAATCGCAATTATAAATCTTAATACCAATAACTTCAATACCTGGGTTATTGCACGTCACTGGAATTGACTGTGCTCTGATGGATTTGTGAGTGAAGATAGCTACACCCCCGAAACCGTCGCTTCTATTCTTCCTAAAAATATTAAAACCATTTAATTTAATTTTATCAGTGGATTTAAGCCATGTCTCACTTAGGGCCGCAATGTGGATTTTCTCGTCTGCTAATAAATTTTCAAACATTATTAACTTAGGATTAATACTTTGCGAGTTCCATTGTATAATATTTAATCGTACTGTGGATTTAAAATTAGCCATTGAAATATTCAAATACTTTTTTAAGGACTGGCCAATCTGATACATTTTCTACTATAACTAAAATCAACCATTCAAGACAGTATTTCACAATATTTTGTATTTTATCGTACACCGATTCGTGCTTTTGAAATATAATATATTTTAATTTACTTAAAAGTTCTACGAATTTTACTTCCCGTTCCTTTGTTGATGGTGGAGTAGATGTTGCCGGGGTGCTATTGTATTCTTCCTGTTCTCCAGGACATGGAAGAGGTGTAGACGAGCGAATACCTGCTGGAGACTTCAAACTACTTTTCTTTCTAGTAACTTTAGGTTTCAGGATTGATGCATAAGTTGGTTTCGTTTTAACAGGATTCTCTTCTTCCTCGTGATCAATATAAAATAACGAAGTTCTTTCAGAGTTCTCGACAAAAATGGGTTGTTCTGTTACTGGGACAGGTGATGTCGGTGGTACATAAATAGTTAAGGCTTTTTTATACGTACAATTAAACTCAGCCATTAACTGTCGAATTTTCTTTTCTTTTATAAATTCTGCACACGATCTGTCCAGGGCCATATGCGCTTCCGAACAATTCACACATTTGAACAATCGGCTGTCACAGTTAGGATGATTATCTCCGCATTTTGGGCATATAACTTTAGTTGAAGGACAAAATTTAATAGTATGACCATATTTCCAACATTTTGAGCACTGTGAAACTGGGAAGACATACGGATCCACTTTAACACGAAGGTTATTCAGTAAAACATATGGTGGTATATACTCTCCCTTAAAGCATAAACGTATGGTTTCAGAGTTGCTCCAACCTGTTGAGTCCGTACTGCGGCGCTTAAGCCGTTTTGCAGCTATTAGTTTACCTGGGCAAGGGCATGAAATAGTTTTCTGTATATCATCTTCCGATATTTCTAGTTCTATGTCTCGTATAATACCGTATGAGGTATGCTTCTCTGACGCTTTCTGAATGCGCCATCCTTTTTCTATAAAATTGTTGCATATCTCTAATTCCTTTGCACAATCTTCATTTGTAAAGTCTAGTCGTATCTTATATGGACTGATATATTTTACCCGAATGACGTCGGAAATGTTATTTTCGTTTAACAGTTTAGCCAAAGCAAACTGTTTGGGCAGTCTATCACTGCTAGAAATATAAATTTGTATATATTCTTCTTTTAACTTCTTCTCCTTCGATCCCACTACAGTCCACTCTTCTCTAAGTCTCTTTTTCGACTTGTTTTGTGTATCTTCCAGCACCATTTTTGAATGTATATGTTCAACTATTTGTTCTTCGCCTATTTCTTCAACTTCTCTGTCCGTCACAGAGCAATCTATCATAGAATTATTCTCGACCTCATTGCGTTCACTTAGCTGCTTATCCATTAGAAATAAAGAAAGATAGACTCATTTCGTTAAACAACAATGCCCGACGCGTTAGCACTCGCGCTGCGGTGAGTCACTGTTTACGACGTAAAAACAACTGTGAAACGCGGCCTACTCGAACGAGTACCGCACCAACACTGACTCTGTAAATCTTGAAAGTAATAAAGAATTATTATATATATATATATATATATATATATATATATATATATATATATATATATATATATATATATATATAAGGTGTGTTAGTTGGAGCTTGGCTTCCTTACAAAACATGAACATTGGTTCAGGTTCAGCCATTGATGGATTGAGCGTTTTGTGTCGGGGGAGTGGAGCTACGGGCCTGTCAGGCATCGCTCACTATCCCGTAACAACATGTTATTCTACGGAAGAACATGTTTGAGGAACAATGGTCGCGTCGGTGGAGCGGCGGGCTCGCAAGCGTCTTCTGTCTATTGACATTCTTCAAATGATGAAGAATGTTATTAAAACAAATACCAAGTCAATCAATCAGTTAGTTATGCTATACAATGGGTAAGACGTGGCCTAATAATGGAGTAGATCAACAAGATACCTCGGGGAAATACTGGTATTTTTTACAATTTGTGGTTAATATTTAATAAATAATATACAAATATAATTACTAACTTACTTATTAGGTAAGTAGTTAACAAAAAACATATAAGTACGTATTGTAAGTAGAGATACGTTTTACATAATTTAAAATTATTACCATATAAGTAGGTACTAAGACTAAAATATATCAGCCTTGGATTTCTTAAATCTGACTGAGCAACTTTATACAACCTTTTTACACGTATACACCTATCTTCCACGTATACAACCTTCTTACACGTTTAAAACCTTCTTACACGTATACAACCATCTTAAACGTATACAATTATAACTTAACTTACTATAACAACTTTATAACAATTATGCGTTTCTATTAGTAACTAAACATATACTCATATCACAAATATGAGTGAAAATTGCGTGTAAGAAATTGCTTTTAGCGATAAGGCCGCCATTTGTACATTTTACAATTATGTAATCCTTAATCTTAACGTAATGATTGGTGTACAATAAATAGTATTCTATTCTATTCTATTAACAAGTTATACTGTTACACATTGCACAACGCATACCTACCTACTGAGAATTATGACAAAATCAAACAAATATAAACGTCATTGTCACTTGGATCACAGATGGCAGCACTTTGCGCGGGCAGGTGGCAGACGCGCCCCGCCCACGTGCCGCTCACAGGACGACGATCCGGCCGTTCTTGTAGGTGGTGCGTATCCGGAGCGGCGCCGTCTCGCTGTCGTAGCTGAGGTCGCGGCGCGCTCTGGACAGAAAATGGGTCAGTCCGTCGGTGGGCGGCGCGTCTCGCGGTAATGGATCCGGACGAGGAAGGTGACGCGGTGCGCGCAGCCGCTCGCGCTGAAACATCACGTCCACGTCGACACTCTAGCTATCGAGGTGGCCCTTGTTGCCCTACACATGGGAATAGCCGCGGGGGCCGGCAGTGTATATCCGTGGACAGGATCCACAGGAAGCGAGCACTACTCCTCTCATCCACTTAGTAATACGAGTATAGGCCATTACTTATTGTCTATTTTCTAACAAGCCGCCAGCGCTTCATCCTTCGCACATCAACAACGTTTGAGCCTCAAAAGAGGTTCGGCGGAGCGTGAAGTTCTATCTCGTCATCCTTACAGTAGATATAAAAGCGCGTGGTCACCTGTGCGAGGACTGCGGGAGGCGCGCGGCCCACAGCGCCAGCGCCACGGCCAGCGCGTGCAGCGGCGCCCACAGCGCCAGCGCCGCCGCCATCACGTACAGGTTGCGGGGCGCGTCCTGCTCGGCCTCCTGCGCACGCCACACGCTTCGTCACTAACACTCGTCCACAGAAAGCTATCCGACACGACGCACGGGTTCTCCCATCAAATACTTTGACGGAGATGTAACTTATTCAAACAAAAGAATATTTGCAATCGACTCTCTCATTTAGCCCTTTTTTTATAGTGTGGAAATCCCCACAAATGTCCTACTGAACTCGAACCGAGTAAAATTTCGAGATCGCTACCCATTTGTCTAGCGTCGGGCGCTTAGTTAAAGGATAGCAGGCGCAATTTCGCAGCTGATGGTGATGCCTAAACTATACGCCACAACGCCTAATACTCCAAACCTGTAACACCTAGAAGTACCTGCCAGTTCACACCTTGTACGAAGTAAACTCACAAGCAGGAAGACTAAGCTGCATTGTTTTTAATCCCACGGAAAGTAAAAAAAACGTGTCAAGTGCATCTAGTAACACTCAGGGGTGTTACCCACAATTTATATGGGTACAGAAATACTCACAGGTCTTAGCTACTGGTGCTCATTACAAGATAATGACGGTGGTGACTGACCTGGATGAGCAGGTCGATGCGGCTGGGCACGGGGTGCCAGCGGCCGAAGTAGCGCAGCAGCGGCTGCAGGTGCTCCTTGAGCTCCAGCGCCTCGCGCAGCTGCAGCGCCGCGTCCGACTGCAGCCACTGGCGCACGCGCACCGCCAGCCACGCGCCCAGCGCCGCCACGCCCACGAACAGCGCCGACATCACGCCTGCGTACTGACACCCACAACTCTATCACCTAATGCCCGTCTGGAGAGTAGGCGCCTGCTCATTTTACCCTTCAGCCTTCGGTAGATCATCCCATTCATGACAATTCAGTTTTGTTTTTGATAACGACAAACTCCATGTTTCACCTGCGTTGTAACTATGAGTGTTGCATGGTCGGGACGTTGCGGTCATTTTCACATTTTCCTCCCGTAAACCCACCGCGACCATAATCACACCACCACTGCTAACGATCACCTACTAAAGTCATAAAGTGAAAGCTATCGTTTGTTGCATTACAGTCAGCCGCGGACGGAGTAGTCAATATGGCAGCGCTCGCATCAGCTGACCGCTGATGTGTCATGCATATTTCTTATGCATTCCGTACTCTTACATGCAGGTTAAAATAAAAATTTAAAAGATAGCATTGCAAACAAAATTAAAATGGCCTTATCTCCGAAGGGGTGGCAGAGGCATATTATATCCCCACATTTCACCGTGTGCATTCCTGTCCCACGTAATAGGTGGTGAGCCCATTACCGTTGAAATACTGTCTATTTCAACGCAATGGGCTCACCACCGAGGTTGTAGCTACCTGCTGTTGAAAGTTTTCAAGCCGCTTCAACTTGGCTTAACGACTGCCATGTTATTGTTAAAATATAGGCTTAACGAGCCCTCACACATCTGTAATCAGTTATACCGAAGTTGTTTAACGCAGTGATTGTTTACAGAAAACTAAGTAAAAGAGGCACGAGCGCTACTAAAATTAAAATTAATAGTTGAATTTCTTGTCCACTATTGACTTTTCATTATGGGACTCAATGGGAATTCGAATCATTTTCAGTTAAATGCCAAGATTCTAAAAAAGTTTCTAGGCATCGTTGTTTCAGAACACACTTTTATTCACACAGGTTCTATATCGTCACCGTGGAGTGAAGATCTCGTGAGTGGCCGGTACCCAACAGTTGACAGATGGCTTTAGAAGTAACAGATTCGTTGGAAAATTATCATTATACGCGTTATAAGATTCTCTGTATTATCATGCCATAAATCGACTTTAAAATCCAAGAACGGGGTCTGCACTGCGACAATGTATGTAAATTATGTCGAATAGCTTTCATCCATCCACCCACGGATAACCCCTCGAACAGACATACATAACATAATTGGCTTCGGTAGAAGGTAGATGAAGACTCACGACGTAGAGTAGCGCGCGGCGGGTGGTGGGCCGCGCGGCGTTGAGCCCCGCCAGCGCCACGTGCGGCGCCAGCAGCAGCGCGGCGCCCGCGGCCGCGGCGGCGCCCGCCAGCAGCGCGTACTCGCGCGGGAACAGCTCGCGCAGCGCCACGTACGTGCTGGGGTCCCACTTGAGCCGCGCCGCCGTCGCCAGCGCCGCGCCGCCGTACAGCTGCAACCACCGCACACACCAGTGTTCACCAAACTGTTGCACTTCTACTCGATAGGGATATGTAACCCATACCCCATAGACAGACATAAATCGTATTTCTAATTCGATACTGCCATAGGTGAGTACCGACTCATTTCAATTCCGTTTCCAATCTTTTATTTAAAATTCCTTTGATAAAAGATACAAAGGCTCTCAACGAAACTGATTTATCATTCACCGATTCTAAGGCTGTCAAGATTGTAATCAGTGAATATGCTTCTTGACCTAACAGCAAAGTCAGAAAGTGTTAAAAGAATCTGTCCCAATACTCACCACGAGCAGCAAGTTGAGGTGCGCCAACAGCGGCCCCACGCAGCGGCCCCCCGTCGCCCCTGCGGCCGCCCCGCCCGCGCCGCACCCTAGCATGGACACCGCGTTCTTCTCCCCTCACTGCACTGACATCCTACACCAAAGTATTTATTAAATGTTTCTGTATAAACTGCGGAGGTATTGCATCTATCTCATGTTTGCAACGGTCTCGCAGGGAACAATAAAGTATCGTTGTCGATAGTGCTCTGCGATAAGGCGCAGATAACAGTGTGACTTCATTCAGCTGTACTGAGTAAGGTGTATCTTATCGCGCTATCAGTGCTAATGCCGCGGTCCCTTCTTCGTCATCCTTCACTGTAACGACTATGATACAGTCCGCTCCGCACATTAACGCTACAAGTGGCTTCCGAAATTGCTACTGATTAAAATGGTTGAATTGGCGTGTTTCTCTCTACCTGAGTATTAGGACTGCAGCTAAATTTCTCAGTTTTTGTTATGACGCTTCCCCTTCCTGCAGCCTTCCTTATCGCCGATGGCGACACCGTTATCATACCAGCAATATCGTCATCTACGACCTCGAGTCAAAAAAAAAACGGCTGCTTGGGTCTATTTGGACCTACCCAAGCAGCTATTTCAGCCATTCGGAAGCCACTTGCAGCGTTACCTGCATTGTTCAAGGCTCACATCCATATAAAAGGATATATTGGTAAAAGTCTACAACCTTCGGTTATCGGTTTTTTAACAAACATGCACATTATCTAAACTCGGTTATACTACGAGCTATGTTCTAAGCTTTGGATGATTAACGGTTAACCTCTTTCGGAGTTAATCCCTCAAAGAGTTCTTAATAATAATAATAGGGCCTGTCCCACGAAGGTGAAACCGGCGCCGCACCGCTCGACACCCCAAGCCGCTCACACCGGTGTTGCCCTCTGTCGCCTTAAAGGCTTATTTTGTCTATGGCGATTGTATAGGGGCCCATCTAGTGAGTTGGCAAGTCACCGTCTGCCAGTATTTTCATAATAATATATTAAAAAGGCAGACGCTGTTTTCATCAATAGCTTAAATCACCCAATCCATTTAACACCCAACCCAATAGCCCATTTCATAGTTAGCACATTTCACAATAGTTTGACTCCCATTGGAGGTGATCCATTACCGACTATTTGCAGTGGGGGTCCCATACCCTATTAGATTAAAATTCTCAAAGGGCCTCTGCGTGTTGGACCAATATGTCTCCATGTAAGCCTGCCAAAAGACCGGGTACCTTCATACGAAAAAAAAAGAAGATACCCGTGAAAAGAAGAGACATAATAATACTCTTTATTGTACACCATAAAAAAACAAATAACAGATTTTTTACATTCATAAATGTACTACAATGGGCGGCCTTATCGCAAACAGCAATCTCTTCCAGGCAACCTTAAGATGGATAGGATTGTATTAATATCGAGTTTGAAAATTACTAAAATATATACTGAACTAAATACTACATATATACTTCTTGTAAATATACATACATACACATGCATACATACATAAATATTTACACATACACAAATACATACATATGGGCATATAATTTAGTTTACATTGATAAATAATATTGTTTTACCTGTACCTTAAAAGATGCCAAAGATTGAGCTCGAGCTCGCCTGATAAATACCGGTAGAGCATTCCACAAACGCGCGGCTTGCACTGTAAAGGATTTGTCATAAAGTCTCAAATTCTCTGACGACCTTAAGAACCTCGAATGTGTATCACTTAGAAACTCAAAACGATATTTGAGGTAAGAAGGAGCTAGAGGGTTAAATAAAATATTATAAAGTAAGGAAAGTATATGAGTATTCCGACGAAGGCGAATTGGGAGCCACTTGAGCTTGTTGCGATATTCCGAGACATGATCATATTTACGTAAACCATAAATAAATGTTATGAAAAAATTTTGAAGGCGCTCAAGTTTATCGAGTTGCTCCTCTGTAAGATCAAGATAGCTGGCATCTGCGTAGTCCAATATTGGGAGTAAGAGAGACTCATCATCATCCGAGCGTCTGTCCCAGTTGCGTCTCGCGACGCCCGGGGTCCGCTTTCCTACATTTTCTCCTCCACTTCGCACGGTCGTCGGCATCCCCTGTAGTGAGACCATTGGCACGCATGTCATCCCTTACGACGTCAAGCCAGCACTTCTTGGGTCTTCCCCTCTTACCGGGACCCGGCGGGGCTGACATGGCCAGACATTTGTTACCTACGTAGCCCGGCGGTTGCCGCAAGACGTGACCATACCAACGAAGGCGACACTCTTGCAACTTGTCTGCAATGTCACGGACGTGAAGGCTGCCGCGGATGCGAGAGTTCCTCACGCGGTCCACCCGCGTGACTCCACACATCCACCGCAGCATCTTCATTTCCGTGACACGCAGCTCCGGCTTGTGTCGCTCCAATATCGGCCACGTCTCACTGCCATGTAAAAGGACAGGTCTAATAATGGTTTTGTAGACCTGTCCCTTCAACCGGATCGGCATTTTAGGGTCACAAATGACACCGGTCATCTCCCGCCATTTGGCCCACGCAACAGCAATGCGTGACTTGACATCGCAACCGATGTCACTGGACGTGTGAAAAACAGATCCCAGGTATTTAACCTGGTCCGTGCGCTCGACCAAATCACCGCCTATGCGGACGGATGTGGGATCTGTCGAGTTTAGTGCCAAGTACTCGGTCTTCGCCACATTTAGTTTCAGACCGCCGTTCTCAAGCGTCTCCTTCCACGCCTTTACACGTCGCACCAATCTGCCCCTGTCCGCGTCTGCCAGCGCAATATCGTCAGCATACATGAGCAACCATGGAGGCTGCTCATGCGGGTTTCTGATGCTGTCCGACAATTCGTCTAATATTAAGAGGGAGTAAGAGAGACTGTGCAAGCGAAATCTTTGTACTGTTTGGAAGAAAGTTACGTAGTCTCGGTACGGAACTTGCTGAGGCCTGTATGCCTCAGCAAGTTCGACTGACATCCCGCAATTGAGGTCCCCAGGATAAATTCACATCGATATGTATACCCAAATCCTTAACACTATCACTTACCGGCAATGGCATCCCCAAAAATAACTTGCGGAAGCTGAGCCCATTGTACACGAGAAATCATCCTAGCTTAACAGAGGACGCTTCATAGTCCACTTCCACTTTTACTAGCCGTATTGTGAGTCCATCTAAAGTTCTAAACCACGGTACCGAGATGGTCCCCATCCCGGAACCGTGGGTTATACATAACCTGATCATACGTCCCGTTTTAAACGGGACCGTCTCTCTTTCCCCGGAACAATCCTCTAAACGCAAAATGGTCCCGTTTTCAAAGCTGAGTGAAATTGACCTGAACAAAGTGATAGATCCCGATGATTGCATGTAAACTTCTAATCCCGTATGCAATTCTCTTCTGCCTCCTCTCAATGAATGTTAAACACCCTTTTGAAGCTTCGTTTTGTAAAGTTTATTAGGTAGGTACAATGAATTTTAATTGTTGTATTATAAACGAAGACTTATTATTTAAGTTCTGAGGGGTAAGCAGCTGTGTTCCTTTTTATTAGAATTAAACCCAAGCTAAACCTTATACTATAATGTAAAGCGCTGTATATTCTCAGTTTAATAAACTTATTATTGAGCGAAGCGAAGCGAAACTCCCATGGATCGCTTCAATGGCGTTTGTAACACCGGGAAGAACTTCGCCACTTCTTATCCTCTTTCGGTTTTTTTTTCTGCTACAGAGATCTATTCAAATTATGCAGGTCGTGATGAAGTCCGAATTTCAAAATTCAATCTAATAAAAAAGTTATCCGCAAAAATCATGTTGTCTATGGGAAAATACTTAGTTTGATTTAACGCTTCGCTCAAATTTAAACTGCTAGCATAGGTTGCACCTTTGCGACTGCGCCCAAGGGAGCGCGAGCGAGTGACATGGTCAATCGCTAACACTTTAATCGACAAGTCAAATTCCCGCGCACTTTTTGTTATCTAATAACAATAGTACAAGTAAACAAATACAGGGATTGTAACTGTTAGTACACAATAAGTAATAACCCGAGATCTTCTGGAAGACGTAAATTCCGATCCCATGTCAAAACTGTTAAATACTTCTGTCACCTTGGTTTACCACGCCAGGAGCTTCAGACCGTCGACGTTTGTAAGTCGTGTGGGTCATTCGGAATACGGTCCCGAGTTGTGTCCGATACTACCACGTATCTTCCAGCGTTCATATTCCATGAAACAAGTCCCGAATTTATGGAAGACCGCACACGATTATTCTGTGTCCAAAAAGTGTGAAGGACGGGTTGTGTTCAATTACAGTCCTATAGTCATCACCTCCGTGCTATTATACGCAATGGAGCTTGTAATCAAGACATAGCTCTAAAGGTGCGTGTACCAATACGACCGGCTTAGTGACCAGCATTGAGGCTTTCGTCACTATCGCTCGACTAGCGATCATCTAGAGTACCTCACACACTGCTGGGCGACGGCTAGCGAGAGTAAAGAAGAGGCTCTGGCAGTAAGACTCGATATTTCTAAGACCTTTGACCGGGTCTGTCATCGTCATCTTCTATCTAAATTACCTTTGAAGGACTATATAGTGACGTCCAGTTCCGTAGTGTAATTAATATACGTAATACGGAACGTTCGATAAAGCCAAGCCCTCTTGTTGTGCAAATATTTTTCGTCATGATTATTTTATCCTGACTCACTGATGATCCTCAACGCCCAGCCTTACTCTTGGACCTAGAAACTTGAAAAGTTTGTACAGAGAATTCTTTTATGAAGTAGACAAGGGACAAAATCGGATATTTTCTTAAATTTCATCCTAAAGGGGTAAAATAGGGCCTGAAAATTTGTATGGAAATCAGATATTATTAAAATAATTTACAAAAAGTTTTATGTGGGCTTGGTTTGGTTAGAAATTAAGATAGACGTGTTGCAAGATTTCACAACAACGTCTTATTCCCACGGGAAACACTTTTTGTGCAATAACCAAATTTCACGCAAGTCGAGCCGCGGGCATTAGTCTTACTTTTTTACTTTTTTTAATTAAATTTTTCATTATTCATTCTCTCAAATTATCTGCATGACCAGTATCTGTAGCATTCATAGGCCTTGATAATTCAAGAGTTTTTATGCTCTCTTAATGTTTGTTTACCTTTTGTAATTTTTAATGTCAGTTAATGACAAGCCTAGATTTTATTTTTAATTTATTGTCAGAGCTGCCAGTAGGTTAGGTTGTATAGATATTAGACCTTGTTATAAATTTAAATTCTAAATTATTTGTATTCTAATATTGTTTAAATTTTGAAATGCTCTGGAAAAGAAGGAAGCCGGAGCCGTCAGATCAGTCTACTTTTGGTGCTCACCTTGAGAGGAGGTGCTGGGAATAAGTGCTGAGTGTGAGGGTTGTGCTCTCCAGAAATAGTGAAGTGATGGTCTGCAGTGTTGTGTGTTATTAACCGGCTCTGTGAAAGACGCCGACCGCTCCTTAGTTTCAGCCCTCTACCTGCCTGAGTTCGCGACCAGCTTTCTCCGAGGTCGGTGACGTGGAGGCCTTGAGGGGATTTGAGGCCCCATTCTCAGCGACGTGGAGGCCTACTAGAGGCCCCTCCTCCTAGCAACGTGGAGGCCTACTGGAGGCCCCATCTTAGCGGCTGTTCTTGAAGAATCAAGACTTTAATTTACTCCCGGCTTTCCTTGGTTTTATTTTCTTAACATTTTTATATTATATTAAATCAATTTTACCTTTACTCCTTTTTCTTTTACTTTTCCTTTTAAGCCAGGACTCCTCCAGTCCTGGTGACAGTTTTCTCCTTAACTTTACCTTTTTTCCCCTCCCGGAAAATAGTATCGTTACAGTTTGGCGCCCAACGTGGGGAATTAATACCGGTAATGCTTTGCCTATTAAGCAACGTTGTTATCGTCTCTCTCCTGAAAAACAAAAGATTCTTATTGATGAAGTCGATAAAATGCTTGAATTAAAGGTCATTGAAAAATGCGAAAGTCCTTGGTTATCTCCTGTTCTTATAACCCCTAAGTCGAATGGAGAATGGCGTTTCTGCGTTGATAGTAGGAAATTAAATTCAATTACTCGTAAAGACGCTTATAGTCTTCCTTTTATTTCTGAAATACTTGATAATCTTAAAGGCTGTAAGTATTTGTCTAGCATAGATATTGCCAAAGCATTTTGGGAAATCCCTTTACATCCTGAAGATAGAGATAAAACTGGTTTCTATGTGCCTGGCAGAGGTTCTTTTAGGTTTACGGTAATGCCGTTCGGTCTAACTAACAGTCCTGCGACCCAACAAAGACTCATGGATCACTTATTTACTCCTGAATTCGATAATAAAGTATTCTGTTACTTAGATGATATTATAATCATCAGTTCCACATTTGAGGAACATATCTCTTTGTTACTTAAAGTTCATGAAAAGCTTTCTTATGCTGGGCTTACTATTAACTTTGCGAAAAGTAAGTTTTTTCGTAAAGAACTTAAATACCTTGGCTATGTAGTTGACGAGCTAGGACTACGAGCTGATCCTAGTAAAATTGAAGCTATTTTAGCTTATCCTATTCCTACGTCTAAAAAAGAGGTAAGGCAATTTTTGGGTAAATGTAGTTGGTTCCGTCGTTTCATTCCCAATTTTAGTTCTATTGCCTCGCCTCTCTGCAAATTAACTGCTGCTGGGAAGAATTCTCCAAAATTTGTTTGGAATCCGGACGCAGACTTAAATTTTACCAAACTGAAAGAATGTTTGACTTCGACCCCGACTCTAGCTTGCCCTGACTTTGACCTTCCTTACTTTGTTCACTGTGACGCTTCTAATTATGGTATAGGAGCTATGTTGACTCAAGAACAAACAATGTTGAAGTGGTTATTGCTTATATGAGCGGAACTCTTAGTAAACATGAGCAAAATTATTCTACTACTGAACGCGAAACATTAGCTGTTATAGCTGCACTTGAACATTGGCGTTGTTATCTTGATAATGGTAAACGATTTACGGTTTACACTGATCATGCTGCATTGAAATGGTTTCAAAATTTATCTAATCCTTCTGGGAGATTAGCACGTTGGACTCTTCGTTTGTCATGTTTTGATTTTGATCTGAAACATAAGAAAGGTAAAGATAATGTAGTCCCAGACTTACTTTCTCGTTATAAGGGCCCTGATACAGAAATTTTAGAAGGGGTTGCCCCTGTGTCTAGAGACAACGCGTCTGAGTTAGAACATTTCAATAAACTTTTTAACGAATGTCGTGATAACCCTGATGATTATCCTAACTATAAATTTCGCGTAAATAAGTTATATCGCTATTCTAACACAATAGATGATCTTAATGAAGATTTTTCATGGAAGGAAGTTCCTCCTCCCTCTTAGAGGCTTGACCTTATCAAATCTTGCCATGGCTTGATAAATAATAATCCTCACATTGGTATCTTTAAAACTTAAAAAAAAACTTTCCTTAAGATACTACTGGTCTGGTATGTTTAGAGAAGTGGCAAAAGTGTGTTCTACATGCGAAACATGTCTTGCCTATAAACATTCGAATCATTCACCCTATGGCCTTATGGGTAATCCAAAAATTTGTTCGAGGCCTTTCCAGAATATATCTTTGGACCTCATGGGTCCTTTGCCTATGACGAGGCAACGTAATCAATATATTCTCGTAATTACGTGCTCATTTTCAAAGTACTGCCTTATTTTTCCTATTAAACGAGCTACTACTACTATTATTAAAAGACATCTTGAAAACTTTGTATTTTTAGTACATGGTATACCACAAACCATTATTATGGATAATGGCTCACAATTTCAATCTAATGAGTTCCAACGATTTTTAAATAATTATAAAATACCCTTTATATTCTATTCGCCTAGATATTGCCCTCAAGTTAATCCAACTGAACGATAAAATAGAACGATTATTACGGCGCTATCGCAGTTAGTCGGGGATGATCACCGTTCATGGGACGTTCCGTTACAAAAGATTCAATTAGCACTAAATAGCTCTGTAAATGCTGCGACAGGATTCTCACCATCTTTTCTTATCTTTGGCCGTGAAATCATATCATGTGGTTCACTCTATTCTAGTTGCTCTAACCTAGACGAAATAATTTTCCTTCCTCAAGATGTCTATGCCGCTAATATAGGGTTATTATCTGTCATCTTCGATAAGGTACAGGTTGCACTATACAAGGCACATTCGAATAATGCCTTTCATTATAATACTAGGCACAGTTTTAAAGAGTTTAATATCGGTGATACCGTCTGGCGGAAAAATTACGTTCAAAGTAATGCCGGCGCCTATTTTAGTGCCAAATTAGCCCCTAAATACATAAAATGTACAGTTGTGGAGAAACTGTCACCACTTGTTTTTATTTTAGAAGATCAGAATGGCTTAAGAGGAAAATGGCACATTAAAGATTTTAAAGTATAGTTTCATATCTGTTGTGTTTTTGTAAAAAATTGTTTTGTTTTAATGTCTTATAATATTTTGTCTAACTTAACGTCTCAACAATTGTTAATTAACTTAGTGATTATTTTATTATTATTTCTTTAAACTTGAATATCTTAACGTTAATTTTTTTTTTCCTTGATGTCTCTAAAAATATTTTTCACTTATCATTTAACATTAAGTTCATTGTAAATACTTCACAAGTTTTATTTTTTCCAAAAACTGTTGGCATTTTTCCTTTCTGTTTTTTCTTTTTTCTTCATAGAGCGGTACATAACTCTTAAAATAAGCCATTGTGTATCATTTTTAATACTTCAACTTAGCTTCTTGAAAAGGCAATTTTGCTTTTAACCTTGACTACTTTTCTTAAGCTGGAAAGCTTTATTTTTAATACTTGAACTACTTGAAACTTGAAGGCTTTTCTTAAGCAATTATGCTTTCAAACCTTGACTGCTTTTCTTAAGCTGGGAAAGCTTTGTAAATATTTCTTTTAATTTTAACGGGTTTTAAAAAAAGGTGCGGATTACGACACCTAATTTAAATAAATAAGCCACCGTAATTAAAAAAAAATTTTTTTTTTCCTTGTGGAGTATGTGTCATAGAATGTGAACCATATCCCCTAAGTATGTTAGTGATGTATGATTGAGGGAGTATGAAATGTGGGTTGATGAAAGGTGTATGAAAGAGTTTTTCTATTACAACATCGAAATTTTCTCAGTTGTTAATTTTCAAGGGTTATCGGGGAAACGTAATTTTTTTCTTTTGTAAAACTTTCTGTACCCCTGTAAATAGTCATATAGGTTAATTTTAGCTGGTCAATGCCTTCTTTCTTATAAACAAATTTTTTTCATTACAATCAAAAATTTTCCGGGGTTGTCGGGGAAATGTAATGTATCATTTTTTACTTACTTTTTTTAATTAAATTTTTCATTATTCATTCTCTCAAATTATCTGCATGACCATTATCTGTAGCATTCATAGGCCTTGATAATTCAAGAGTTTTTATGATCTCTTAATGTTTGTTTACCTTTTGTAATTTTTAATGTCAGTTAATGACAAGCCTAGATTTTATTTTTAATTTATTGTTAGAGATGCCAGTAGGTTAGGTTGTATAGATATCAGACCTTGTTATAAATTTAAATTCTAAATTATTTGTATTCTAATAACTAAAAAAAAAAAACTAACTAACTATCTTCACGCTGTATCCCTGACGGGGTAGTCAGAGAGGACAGATCGCCAGGCTTCGCGATCCATGCATACTTCTTTCGCTTCTTCGAGATTCATCAATCGCTTCATACACGCACGTCTGGGTATCCGAGTACTTTTGACCTTTCCGTTTTTGAGCAATCTGCTCACGTGGTCTTCATATGTAAGTCTCGGCCTACCCTGACTCCTTCTACCCTCTACTTTTGAACAATATATATTCTTCGTCAATCGTTCCTCACTCATTCGTTGGACGTGTCCAAACCAACGGAGCACGCCCTTTTCCAGCTTAACGCTGACACTTTCATTCAAACCTGCCAAATTGCGTATCACTTCGTTACGTATTCGGCCAGCCAAGGTAACGCCGCACAACTTTCGAAGTGATCGCATCTCCACAGCATTCAATTTACTTTCATGCATCTGCTGACATACCCAGGTTTCACTACCGTAAAGCAAAGTTGGCACTAGCACTGCATTATGAATCGCCAGTCGTGCTTCTTTTACGATGCTTTGTCGCTTTACTAACTGGGACAAAGCACCGTTAACTTTGTTTCCGGCAGCTACTCGCCGTTCCACATCCGAATCACATCTTCCATCCGCGCTAAACATACTTCCTAAATACACAATTTCATTCACTTGCTCTAGACGTTCCTGGTTTACCCTAATCTCGCATTTAGTTCTTACGTCACCTCTTTCAAATACTAGAACCTTAGTTTTACTTGCATTCAAGCGGAGACCCTTACTTTCACACCCCTCTTTCATATTAGTGACTAATGCCTGAAGGTCGGCTTCTGATGAGGCCATGAGCACCGCATCATCAGCGTACAGCAGACAGTTTACTGTAAAGTCACCCAAATTCACACCCATATTAAAATCTTTCAACTTCTGCAGGCAACTGTCCAGATACACTATGAACAGCCAGGCGGACATGACACATCCCTGTTTGACGCCTGTACAGACATCAAAAAGAGGTGACACATCCCCCCCTACTCGCACGCAAGCCTTACAGTCCTTATAAAGCGACTGTATTGCCCGCAGTAGCGAGCCGTCCACACCATATCCTGGCAGCAAGTCCCACAGCGTTTCTCTCACAACGTTATCAAATGCTTTCTCTAGATCCACAAAAGCGCAGAAAACCTTCTGGCTAAGAGCCAGAAACTTTTCCGCGATCATGCGGAGAGAAAACACTTGATCCATGCAACCTCTTCCACGTCGGAATCCGCATTGAGCCTCCCATAAATACCTTTCAGACTTTTCTTGCATTCGTGCCGTTATAACCTTTGCATACACCTTACTAGCTAAGCTGACCAAGCTGATCGCCCTGTAGCTGGAGCAGTTTAGGCGCGAGCCTTTCCCTTTGTAAATAGGTACTACAACTGCTACTCGCCAGTCATCTGGGACCTCACCCGTCCGCCAGCACAAGTTGCATAACAGACATAGTGTGTCCCAGACACGCGACCCACCGTACTTGATCATCTCAGCAGTGACTCTGTCTTTTCCCGCAGCCTTACCACATTTCATACTTCTTATCGCTTGTTCTATTTCTTTCATACTAATGACTTCAATGACATCGGGATCCGGAGCATCGAAGTGAGCTCCCCTTCCCGATGTGGCATCTCTGTCTTTTCTTGCATACATCTTTCCATAATATTCACTCCATCTCTGCAGGACGTCACTTTGGTCTGTTAGGACGTCATTGTTAACACTAAGCACTTTATTCATACTGCAGATTGCCGAACAACTCCGGGTCTTGCCTACCTCTTTCCAGAAGAGCTTGGCATTATCCCGGAAATTGGACGACAACCTTTCATCCGCTTTCATTCTGCACCTTTCACGAGCTTCTTCTATAAGTGCCTTCGTGTTAACTTTCTGCAGCTTGTATCTCTCTTTCATATTAAAATCATTCCGCGAGGCTAAGTAGTCTAGCCATGCTTTCTTCTTCATTCGAACTGCTTCTTTCACTTCCTCATTCCACCATGCATCACGCTTATTACTACTGCCTCTTTTCGTTTCTCCACACACTTCCACAGCGGCATTTATCATACTATCCCTAAGGTTCTGCCATACACTTTCCACATTCTCACTGCTTACATTGACATCGCCAAGCTTTTCGGCTACCCTTTCATTATATTTATCCCTAATGGATGCATCCTGCAGCTTCCAGCTTTTGATGCTATAAGTCGGCTCAGGTTCAGGACACTCGGTACGATGACGCCAACCCGCGAACAGACCCCTAATTCTAGTTATGACTAGGTAGTGGTCTGATCCCAGCTCAGCGCCTCGATAAACCCTTGTGTCCATCACCTGTTTACGGAGCCGACTATCCATTAGGAATAGATCTATCATGCTTCTCTTTGACTTACATCTCCTCGTATACATATGAATTTGTTTGTGGTTGAACATTGTGTTCGCCACAAACAAATCCTTTTCCTTACAAAATGCCAGTATTAGCTTGCCAGCGTCGTTCACCCTTTTATCCCCATACTTCCCGAGTACCGACTCAAAACCATCGCGAGCGGTACCCACCCATCCATTCAAGTCTCCACATACTATAAGTCTTTCATTTCTAATATTGTTTAAATTTTGAAATGCTCTGTAAAAGAAGGAAGCCGGGGCCGTCAGATCAGTCTACTTTTGGTGCTCACCTTGAGAGGAGGTGCTGGGAATAAGTGCTGAGTGTGAGGGTTGTGCTCTCCAGAAATAGTGAAGTGATGGTCTGCAGTGTTGTGTGTTATTAACCGGCTCTGTTAAAGACGCCGACCGCTCGTTAGTTTCAGCCCTCTACCTGCCTGAGTTCGCGACCAGCTTTCTCCGAGGTCGGTGACGTGGAGGCCTACTCGAGGCCCCATCTTAGCGGCTGTTCTTGAAGAATCAAGACCTAAATTTACTCCCGGCTTTCCTTGGTTTTATTTTCTTAACATTTTTATATTATATTAAATCAACTTTACCTTTTCTCCTTTTTCTTTTACTTTTCCTTTTAAGCCAGGACTCCTTCAGTCCTGGTGACAGTTTCCTCCTAAACTTTACTTTTTCCCCTCCCGGAAAATAGTATCGTTACAATGAAGGAATTAAATCAATGTCCGATTCCATATTTCGGACTGATGTTGGCGACACGAAACCGTGGACAACAGGGCGTGTAGTACTATTACTTAATCTGTGACCAGGATTCGGTCCTTAGTGCGCTTCTGTTCATTGTGATTTTGAACAAATTATTGGACAGCATCAGGAACTCGCATGAGCAGCCTACATGGTTGCTCATGTATGCTGACGATATATCGCGCTAGCAGATGCGGACAAGGGCAGATTGGTGTGACGTGTGAAGGCGTGGAAGGAGACTCTTGAAAACGGCGGTCTGAAACTAAATGTGGCGACGACTTGCGACAACCGTCGGGCTACGTGGGGAACAAATGTCTGGCGGTGTCAGCCCCGCCGGGTGCCGGTAATAGGGGAAGACCCACGAAGTGCTGACTTGACGTCGTAAGGGATGAAATGCGTGCCGATGATCTCACTACAGGGGATACCGACGACCTTGCGAAGTGGAGGAGAAAATGTAGGAAAGCGGACCCAGGGCGCCATGAGACGCAACGGGGACAGACGCTAGATGATGATGATGAATCAAATCAATGTCCCGTTTTGGGTACGGAAAAAAATGGTCAGGTTAGTTATACATTAAAAAACCAAAGTGGGCGTACAATAATCGAGATAAGTATCGAAAAATCGTTTATGCCGTAAACTGAAAACGACGTGTACATTTCAAGATTTTGAAGGGAATCATATTTTTATGGTATTTCACGTTGACCTAGAATTAATATCATCGTATACTACAAAACAGTGCAAGATAAATAGAAATTGTCTATTTACATGTACTTAACTGTGCAAGGTAGCGTCACAGAGGGAAACAGGGTCAGCCTAGGGTGCCGGATTCGCCATTGAATCACGTGTCAGACCCGGAGACGATTTCCAGTTGGTTATGCCCCTGAAAATGTTACTTCCACCCCCGAGCACATAACACTGGCTCGCTAACTCTGACCGGAAATTTAGGGAAAGCCAGAGTCGAGATTTTCTGCACTCCTGTGTGTAACACAATGATCTCCTGATAGCGTATTAAATGTTAGTTGGTGTAAAAGGGCCACAAACTACAAGGAATTGCGGCCGATATATAGCCGCGTACATTCAGCTCGCCACAAGCTGCCCTGTGGATGTGTGTTTTTCTATTACTTTGTGATACATTTTTTGTTGTTTTCAGAAAGTGGAGTACACAAAAAGCATATGTGCTGTGCCCTCATAGGGTTGCGCTTATGCAATAAAAAGATAAGGATTTTACATTATTAGTTTATTATATACTAGTTGACGCCCGCGGCTTCGCCCGCATAGAGAAACTTTCCCGTTCCCGTTTCCCACAGGAACTTGTTCCCGAGATAAAAAGTAGCATATGTGTTATTCTGATGCATAAGCTATATTATTGTAAAGTTTCATTAAAATCTATTCAGTAGTTTTTCCGTCAAAGAGTACACTACACAAATATTGTACACCACTGAACTTGGCCCGTATTGTTGACACTGTTATCATTTTTTTTTTTTTTTTTTTTTTTTTTTTTTTCGCGGGGAATGCCTTTACGCACCGTCATCCCTGCTGCGGGGGCAGCAGGGACGGTGTGTGGGGCTCCCGGCCCGTGAGAGAGGGCCGTCCTACCCACTAAACCCCGCGGTGTTCCGCCTCACCTTAAAACCGACTCGCAGGGTAGGCCTGAGGTTAAATCACTGCGAGCCGGCAAGGGGCACCCCAGAACGGAGGGGTCCGTCTCGGGGCGGTCGATAAGCGACCACCCCGGAGCTCCCTAAGGAGCTGAAGACCTAGCCCGCACCTCCACCGCTCTCGAGCGCTCCTCTGTAAGCAGAGGAGGTGAGAGCGGCCGGTACGGGCGTGCGCAAAGTGTGGGCACCCCCTGGAACACAGAAAGGGGTGCCCGTCGCCGAGTGGCCAGTTGGGCGGGGTCCCCCGACCTTCCGCCCACGGCCAGACACTATTCGGGGGCGCGCATGTAATGAGCACGACGACGCCCCCGAACCGGACGGCGGGGCGGGAGCGTCTGTCCCGTACGCTCCCGCACCCGCAACTCCTCACGTTTCGCCGCCATCACCTCGCTAGCAAACGAGGCGACGGCGGCCCAACACTGTTGGCTGCCGACCATGGCTTGCACCACAGCCGGCAGCGACAAATTTCCACCGACAAGGCCCGTAAGGGCGATACGCGGCCCGTCCCACGCCGGGCACACGGCGAGTGTGTGCTCCGCCGTGTCCACGACGCCACTTGAGCAGTGGCGACACACGGGGTCCGGCTCCACCCCAGCCACCTCCCACAGGTACTTGGCGAATACGCCATGCCCTGTGAGGAGCTGACTGAGGTGAAATGTCGGCGCTCCGTGTGTCCTCTCCACCCAAGCCCGCAGGACGGGCCGGACAGCCCCCACGAGCCGGGGGCTAACTGAGGGGCCTACCAACCTCTCGGCCCACTTCCGGAAGAGATCGTCGCGAGCCGACTGTCTCCAGCGGTCGATCTCGTCCGGAAGGGGCCGTCCACCGTTACTTCGCACCAGGGCGCTCTCTTCATACACCTTTTTGAGGACTCCAGCCTCGAGATCCCAAGGGAGGCTTCCTGCAATTAGGCACGCCGCCTCGTAGGAGACGGTGCAGTACGCTCGTGCCGCCCTCTGCGCAATCGACCGCTGCGGACGCCGCAGCAGCGGAATTGTCTTGGCGCAGAGGGCGTGCGCCCAGATGGGCGCTCCATACAACGCCTTTGAGCGCACTACACCGTCGTAGAGGCGACGGCATGCACTATTTGGGCCTCCCCGATTGGGGAGCAGCCTCGCCAGCCTTCCGGCGTACGACAACAACTTTGGCGACAGACGCCGGAAGTGCTCGACGAAGCCCCATCGGCTGTCGAGTACCAAACCAAGATACTTAATACTCGACCCGACAGCGATGGGGGTGCCGCTCACCACAATCTGACAATCTCGAGGTGGCCCTCGCCGAGGCCCGTGAAAGAAAACGGCCTCGGACTTTTCGAGAGCCACCTGGAGTCCTAGCGCCCTGATGCGGCTGACCACCTGGGCAACGCCCGCGGTGGCCAGGACTTTCGCCTCGCGAAACTCAGGGCCCCGCGCGGTGACTAGGGTATCGTCGGCGTAGCAGAGGACGCCGACTCCCCGAAGAGTAGCACCGCGCAGGACCCAATCATATCCGATGTTCCACAGGAGTGGACCCAGAACCGACCCCTGTGGAACACCGCACGACATATTTGTGCGGACTACCCCCGACCGGGCCGGATAGGAGATGGCCCGGTCGACAAAGTAGTCCGCGAGAATGCGCCTGAGGTACCACGGGACATTGTGGTACCTCAGCGCCTCGGCGATGGTCTGCCAGGGGATGGTGTTGAAGGCGTTCGCGATGTCGAGCGACACCGCCAGCAACACCTCCCCCCGACCGACCGCCTCTTCGACGCTGTCCCTGAGCCGGGAGATGGCGTCCAGGGTCGACCTCCCGCGACGAAATCCGTACTGGCCGTCATTGAGATTGGGCCCCGCCCCCTCCAGGTGCCCGACGAGACGCGCCGCGAGCACCCGCTCGAGCAGCTTGCTCATCTCGTCGAGCAAGACGATGGGGCGGTAGGCCGACGGCGACTCGGCCGGGCGCCCGTGCTTCTTCAACAGCACGAGCCGCCCGGTTTTCCACTGTCGCGGGACCTTACCCGACGCCAAACACTCCGACAACAAAGACAGCGTCTCCTCCTCGAACGCCGGCATAACCAGGGCGATGACGCGCCCAGGAATGCCATCCGGACCGGGGGCGCGGTTCCTCGTTTTGAGTTTAAGGACCGCCGCCCCGAGCTCGGCATCCGACACGGGCGGAATCATCGCCTCTGTGTCTGCCGGCGTCTGGCTTGGTGCCATCCGCGGTGGGACCCACTCTTCCCGCGCAGGGAAGAGGGAACTGACAACGTGGCCGACGAATGAGGGCTCGAGAGACTTTGTGAGGGGAGGCGCCCAGGGCCGGAGTTTGTCGCTCACGGCTTTGTACGGGCGCCCCCACGGATCTTCGTTTAGGGTCTCGAGCCACTCCTTCCAGGCCGCCTCCTTGGCGGCCTTGATCGCCGAGCTGAGGGCAGCTCGGGCAGCCCGGTATGCGGCGAGTAGTTCTTCTTCTCGGGCAGGGTCACTGTTTCTTCGGGCGCGTTGGCGAGTGTACCTGCGCTGGGCTGCGTGACTTGAGGTTCGCAGCCCAGCCAGCTCTTCATTCCACCAGTACACTCGCCGCCGCGGCTTGACAGACCCTGCTCTCTTCATGGCCGCATCGCAGACACGAGTCAGGGCGCCGGAAAGCCGCCCAGCCCTCGCGTCCACGTCCGGGCTAACGTCGCCCGCGGCCCATCGCTCGACGATGGCCGCCTCCTTTGCCAGTTCCCGGTCCAGCGTCCGCAGACGCCACCGCGGACCTTCCTCAACCGAACGGCGGTCCCCGACCGCCGGGGTCCCGGAGCCGGTGTCGACGATGTCGAACCATATGTAGCGATGGTCCGACAGCGTCTCCACCCCCTCGACCACTTTCCAACCACGCGTGCGGCTCGCCAGGCCAGAACTGGCGAAGGACAGGTCAACGATGGAACAACCTGTCCCCGTTGGCCGCACGAACGTGTGGATCGACCCTCGGTTGAGCAGCACCAAGCCATTCGACACCGCCCATTCCTCTACCAACTCACCCCGGCTATCGGTGGCTGGAGATCCCCACGCCTGTGAGTGTGCGTTGAAGTCTCCAGCCACCACCACCGGGGTGGGGTGTGCTTCTGCCACCAGAGCCCCGACCTCTATTAACCATTGTTCAAACTCGGCGAAGCTTCTGTTTGGCGAGAAGTACACCCCGATCACTGCAACGTCTCCCAGCAGTGCGAGGACGCAGCCGCGTCCTTGGGAAACACTTTTGAACGCGCCCTGCTGGGAGACGATAGCCACCGACTCGTCGCGGCTGCCAGCCCAGTCATCACGGGCACGAACCGCGTACGGTTCGGCGACTACTGCCATAGACGCCCGCCACTGTACGGCGGACTGGATCAGCAGGTCTTGGGCCGCCGCACAGTGGCGGACATTGGCCTGCAGGATCGAGATTGGCGCCATTTAGTTCTGGGCGATGTCCATTCTCTCCTCCGTGTTGGTTTGAGTGGGCGAGCGCTTGCGCCCGGCACCACCACGACGTGTCCTTTTTTTGGACGCCGCCATGCAGGCCTTAACGCCTAAACGGTGCGCAGCAGGAGTTCCCGCCGCCGCGCAGATAGGACAATTTGGCTCGTCAGAACAACCAGCAGCCTTATGGCCGGGCTGCCCGCAGCGGAAACAGAGTGCGCTGCGGTCAACACCCGCAGCGCACCGGGCCCCAACGTGCCCCACTTCCAGGCAACGGAAACACCGCTGCGGTCGAGCCTCCAAGAGAGCGACACGGACGCGGGACCATCCGATCGCAACTGGGCGGCCATCAGTTATAATCTTGGCCGCCGCGATCGGGCATTTTACCCACGCCGTGCCCTCGCGACCTGCTTGGCGAATGATTTCTCCGACAGTGATGCTGGTGGTGGCGCACCCTCCTACGTCCGCCACCACCTTCGCTATGGCCTCCTTAGTGGCCGCATCGCCAAGACCGGAGATGCGCAGTTCCGCGCACTTCTCCGGTCGTGCGATGCGGACATCTTCTCCCAGAGCCGCTTTGAGATGCTCTGCTAGAGCATCGGCTTTCTGGCATCTCTCTGCGCCCGCCACTTCAAGGATGCGGCCTCCGGTGGCCGCCGTACGGAACCGGAGGCCTCCGATGCCGAGGCTCTGTAGGTCGACTTTTTGTTCCGCCTCGGCCAGTTTGGCGGCATAGGTTACGCCCTTATCGACCGCGTCCTTCTGCAGTGTAATCACTACAGCTGCAGTGCGGGGGGCGCGGAGTTTCATGGCGTTCTTCTTAGCGCCTGCCTTTGTAGACGCCGGTGTCGTTTTCACAGCTGATTGCTTCGCCGTTGGCACTTTTTTGGGGCGCCCAGCCACCACATTCCACGCCTCGGTCAGAGGTTGAGGCGTGGGTGCAGGCTGCAGAAGCTCCTGTCGCGCTGCCTCGGCTTCTTGTGCCGCAGCGGTCTTCTTCTTTTTCTTAGTTCTTTTCTTCGGCACAGGGGCAGAAGATAAAGAAGTTGCGGGGGGAGCTTCCGTCTCCTCCAGCAATGGGCCAGAGACGGGAGCAGAAGAACGTGTCGCCAGTGAGGCACTAGTGACACCCGCTGAACAACGCTTGGGAGGTCCGGGGCGCGCAGCCTCGGAGACATTACCGGCAGAACGGCCAAGCGAGAGCGAAGACCCGGCAACGGAGCGGGCGGCATTACGGGCGTCTGCCTGAAGGGGGGGGCGCAGTCGCGGCTCTGGGAGCAAGCGGTCCCCAATGCCGTCGAAGCGTGCGTCCAGGAGGAACAGAATCTCCTCGCGCGACATCGACGGCGGGGCTCTCGCCTGCTTCTTTAATATTTCTATTTCTGCCCGCATGGCAGCCAGCTCCCGCTGCAGGCGGGCGGTTTCTTCAGAAACCGTGCGAGCACGTAGTTCCCGCACGTATTCCATTATGCTACCTGCAGCGGACCTTAGGCCCTGTACACTTTGGCCCTTGAGGCGGGAGGATTTGTGGGCGATGCAGCGGATCGACTCCACCGCCTCCTCAACCGCCTTCTCTAGCTGCTCGGCTCTGAGATCCGCCGCAGCTGGTGGCTTCTTCTTCGCTTGCCTTTCTTCTTCTTCCGGAGTGGGAGACTGGCGAAGGAAGGAGAGACGTCTCTCCTCCCTCATTCGGAGCTCTTTCGCTAGCTCCTCCTCTGCCTGGAGCTCTAGCTCCCGCTCCTTGGCCTCGATGTACTCGGCCTTGGCCTTTGCTAGGCCGACGTACTGCCCAGTAGTAGGTGGGCGTCCTCGCCCACGTTTACCGGGTTGGCCCCGGACAGTGTTAGGGCCAACCGACTCCTCGCTATCCCCCTCCGACCCTGAGTTCCGGCGTTTACGCCACAGCCGGGAACTCAGAGGGGAAGGAAGACCCGAGGCCACATCCATCAACGAGCAAACGCTGCTGTCGGTATCCGACAGCTGCAGCTCTTTCCTCACGCTGCGCGGCGGTGTGTCGCACCGCGACACCGACACCCGCAGTTCCTTGAGGCCTGGAATCGGAGTTCCGGGCCTCACCTCTTCGACAGCCTCAACGTTTAGCAATTCAGAGTCCATTTTCGCGCCAGTTTCGTTAGTTTGTCTCCCACAAGGGGAGAAGATCGATCCGTTATTTATTTTATTATTATTAAATGCCATATTTAATCCCACGAGTATGAGACGATGAGAGTCGACTCCCTGGGTGACGCTCATTCCAGGGAGCGGGATTGATACTGTGGGGTGCTCCAGGTGCCCCACAGGTTTTAACGACTTCGCTGTCGGGTGTTATAGACTATTCCCTGTCGCGGGCCGGCCAATGAAGGCAAGCCCTTCGGTCCCAAGGACCACCGCGTACCAACTGGTGCCACCAGTTGGATTGTTGCGAAGACCCCGGAGATTACGAAACGCGGGGAGGGGGGCTAGCCATCCCCAACACCGACGCTGGCACGAATGCCTGTAGGCCCCTGCGCGAGCAGTAGGTCTACGCGTCCACACCACAAAGCTTCGCTACTACCGGATGGTACCGGGAGCGACATCAAACACGCAACGCTACAACCGGCCAGGCCAGGAGCTATCGCAAGAACCGTGGGCCTTGCAGGCCCACCATACCACGACCCCCTCGTGCAATGGGGTCAACTGCACGTCCACACGACGGCAAAACAAAGCTTCAACCGGCAAAGCCGGGAGCAACGACAACGAGAACGAAGGACGTAAACGAAGCGCTACTACCGGCCAGGCCGGGAGCTTACATCAATACGCAGGCCTTGAAGGCCTGCCACACCGCGACCCCCACGACATGGGGTCGACTGTCGGGATATTGGTACATTGGTTAACACACACAGTACTGAAGACTGCGCCCATTAGCCGATGCTCCAGGGTGCACCAGCAAAGCCCAGTTTCCACTCCCACCCGGGCGGTCCCCGGGGGGGATAGGAAACTGAACCGCCAACGTGGAGGTTCCCCGACCTAGCACCCCACACTGTTATCATTAAGCTGGGGGCCCCTGAGTGCAATACTGTTCTCACATTTGAGATGGCGCTGTACATACCTAGTTAAGCGACGGAGATTTTTTTTTTTTTTTTTTTTTTGTTAGAGTTTTGTGGGAAATATTATCTGAGATAAGTCGGGCTAATGGATGCTCTCGGACTTTTCTCAAGCGGTGGTGGTGCCAGAGGTACATATATGTGGTAGGGGTTAGGTGTAATACGAGTGGGGTGGTGGAGATTAGGAAGAGTGTAGGGTGTGTGGCATGAGAGTGTGTGTGATTGTATTATGTTGTTACTATTTACAGTCTAGGTTACATTATACATTGGCAAAAAGTAGGAAAATAGAGCCTGGTTTTGTCTCTTTTTTCGTATTGTATTTCAGGCTTACTTGCTAACATTTTACAATCTTACTTACTATATATATTTTACAAATAGTTATATTACTTAATATTATTTAAACACTTACGTGCTAAAACAACAAGTACAATATACAATCTTAATTGCTAAAATAATACTGTTTTCCATCTTCATTGTAATTTACATTATCTGATATATCCAGCTGTACAGTTATGAACTATGATGGTGTAGTCGTGTGATTTGGTTGTGTAGTGTTGTTGAATTCTTTTAGATGGTTTATGATGTTGTGTATATGAGCTCGGTATGTGTCAGTGGTGCTTTGTCTTTTGATTATTTCTGATAGGTTGTAGGGTTGTTTGCTGTTGTGTGCTGTCATGATGTGATTGAATCGTGTAATGTGAAATTTTGGGCATTTTTCGATGAGGTGTGTGATGGATTGTGGTGTGTCATTGTCACATGGGCATTTATTATCGGTGGTGATTTTGAATCTGTGTAAGTATTCTTTGTGGTACCCATGGCCGGTTAGAATTTGAGTGGTTTGGAAATCGGTTCCGAATGTGCTAATGAATTTAGTTAATTGTTCGTATGTAGGGAGAAGTGTGAGGGTGTGTGGACTGGCTTCGGTGTAGTATTGAACAGTTTGCTCGTTTGTGTGTTTTCTGTTTGTGTATTTAATGTGGCTTATAGGAATGTGTGTGTATGTGGGGCCCCGATGTATGTAAGCAGCAGCTTTGGCAGCTTCGTCGGCAAGTTCGTTGCCCGCTATTCCAATATGACTTTTGATCCAGTGGAAGGTGAGTGTTAGATTATGTGTTTTTGTAAGTGCAATATTTTTGTGAGTTTGTAGTGCTAATTGGTTTGTTGTGTTAGGGTTGGACAGTTCGAGGAGGGCGGATTTGCAGTCAGAGATAATGTGTGCATAGTTGGTGTGAGGTTTGGGTGAGTGCGCGAGCCATTCAGTGGCTTTAGAAATGGCGAGGAGTTCGGCTTGAAAGGGTGAGCAGAGGTCGTGTAGTTTATATTTTTTGGTGTATGTTTTTGTGTTTGTGTTATCTTTGTGTATTGCTACGAATGCTGCTCCTACTTTATCGTTGTGTTTGCTTCCGTCGGTGTATATGCACCAGGTTTTTTGTGTAGTTGCGAGGAATGAGTTGTGTTCTTCTTCGGTTGAGATGTGGTTGAAGGATATTCCTTCTCTGGTTGATGGGTGTAATTGCTGTGCTGGAGGTGCGGGTGATTCAATTGGGATGTGTCTTGGGATGTGAGGGTATGTAGAGTGTCCGGTGATTTTGGTGTGTTCAGTGTTTGCAATTTCAAGGATTTTGTGAGGTAGTGGCGCGAGTTTCGCGAGAGAGATGGCAGTGGCTGTTCTAATCGTTCTGAAACCTTGAATTATTTTTATGGCGAATATGCGTTGTAGAGACAGGAGTTTGTTGTGTACGTGTTTGTATTTGGTAGCTGTGGGTGCCCAGATGGCAGAGGCATAGGTGATTATTGGTTGAATGACATGCTGGTATATTATGCGTACATTTTCTGGGTTGATTCCCCATGTGGGTCTGATGTAACGTGTGAGTTTGTTGTAAATGTTTTTTGTTTTGTTGGTGATGTGTTCAACATGTTTTATGAATTTTAGTTTATTGTCGATGATAAGTCCTAAGTATTTGATTTGCGGGGAGAATGAGAGTTGGTGACCGTTTAGTGTTAGTGTTGTGTTCCGTGCTTTTTTGGTGAATGCGATGGCTTGTGTTTTGTCGTGTCCAAACTCGAGCTTGTGTTCTCTTCCCCATGTAATGATGGTGTCGAGTGCTTCTTGTGTGATGTTGGAGAGTGTGCTTATTTCTTTAGAGTGGGTGATGAGTATGATGTCATCTGCGTATGCTTGTATGTGACAGTTGGTTGGTAAGTCTGTGTTGAGAAGTGACTCCAGGAGCAGGTTCCACATAGTGGGGCCGCAGACAGAGCCTTGTACGCATCCTTTGGTCATTTCCTTATGTGCAGTGGAATCAGCTAAGTTTATGTTTACGGTTCTGTTTTCTGTGTAGTTCTGTAAGATTTGGTATATGTTTTATGGGCAGTTTATTTGTTTAAGTCTGTAGAATATGGCCGGCCACCAGGCGTTATCAAATGCGGTTTTTATGTCTAACGATATTGCTATTACTTGTTGTCTTTTGGTTTTGTATTTGTGTATGATGTTCAAGGCTGTGCTGATTGCATGAGTGGTGGAAGTTTGAGGTTTGAAGCCGTACTGTTTTGTGCAATCGTTTCCGGATTTATGAGTGTGGTGTGTTAATCTGTTAATGATTAATTTTTCAAGAAGTTTACCGAATATGTTAATAAGTCCGATTGGTCGATAAGAGGCTGTGTAGTTGTTTCGGTTGTGTTTGGGTATTGTTTTAACTATTGCTGTTTTCCATGGGCTGGGAAAGTATCTTAATTCTAAGCATCTGTTAGCGATGTCGGTAAAGATGTTAGGGAAGTGGTTGATAAAGTGTAGGCAGATGTCTGAGGTGAAGTGGTCTGGTCCGGGTGCTTTTTTGTGGTTGAAAGTCTTGATGCAATGTTGTACTTCGTTTGTTGTGAATGGTGGGTCATCTGGGGTGTTGGGCGGTGTGTTTGCTTCTGAACGGATGTGTTTTTGTTGTGTAGTGGTATCTGGTGTGTCGTCAGGGAAGAAGTGGTTTAGCAGAGTTTGAGCTGTGTCTGTCGCATTGGTTGTGTATGTTCCGTCTGGTTTTAATAGCGTGGTTGGGGGTTTAGAGATTGGTTTAGTTTGTATTATTTTGTTGGTGATGGACCAGACGTCGTCTGTACCTTGTGTGTTGCAGAATTCTTTAAAGTGTTCTGTGGCGGTAGTTCGAATTGCATTTGAGTATTCTTGTTTTAATGTGTTTCTCGTTGCAAGGAGTGTGTCTGGAATTTGTGTATGCCTACGTGCTATGTGTGATATCTGGCGATGGTTTTGAATAACTTTTCGTTTGAGTTTTTCTAATTGATCATTCCACCAGTGGGCTCGCTTTTTGGGTTGTGCTTTACTAGGTAGTATTTTGTCGCATGCTCTGGTGATAGCAAAAGTGATACTGTGTATTATGTTGTCAAGTTGAGAGGTGGTGGCGGTTCGGATGGTTGATATTGCTATTGGTGAGAGTGTCGATTCAATTTCTTGTTTGAGTTTGTCATTGATGAGTTCCCATTTTATTTGTCCTGTGTTGTATTTGTAGGTGTTGTCTGTTTTATTTTTGGTGAAGTTGTGATGGTTTTTGCTAAGTTTGAAGGTAATGGGTGTATGGTCGGATGATGGGCAGATGTCTGTGTGGTTATCCCAGTCTTCTATTAGTATTTTGTCAGTTTCGTTGGTTAAGGTGATGTCGATGTGTGAGGTGCGTTGTCTGCCGAGTGTGATAGCTGAAAATGTGGGTGTTTGTGTTTGATTGTGGATAGTGAGGTTGTGTCTCAGTATAATGGTGTTGTATATTTCATTACCTCTTTTATTATTAGTTTTAGATCCCCATTGGGTGTGCCATCCATTGAGGTCACCGCCTATGATGTGTGTGGCCCCGGGGGTGTCTGTTAGGAGGTAGTCAAGTTTGTTTATGATGTTCATGTCGTCGGTTTTAGGTGTAATGTAAGGTGTCGTGATATAGTAGTGTTTTCCATTAGTATTGCGTATTTGAATGCATGCCATGTTTGTGTTGGAGTATTCTGTTTTACCTATGCATGAAAGTGTGTTTTTCTTGGTGAGTATTAGGGCTTTGACTGGCTGCTTGGTGGGTTCCAGTGATGGAAATTGGTGGGTGTCATACTCAGGTATGCCTTTGAAGATGCCTATTTTGCCTGTATATGGTTCATTGATGAGTATTATTTCTATGTCGTTGTGTTGTACGTACGTGACTAGTTCGTGATATGCGTTTAGTGCTCGGGCGAGGTTTACTTGTAAAAAGCGAAGGGGTGCCTGCTTGTGGGAGTTGATATTGGAACAACTGTGGTTTGTACGTGAAGTGGGTCCATTAGAGTGGTGTTGCGGAGTGTTGCGTGTGTTGTGTGTGTTGCATGTGATGTGTGTGTTGTGGTGTTGCTGGGTTAACGTCCGGTTCATATTTGGTTCTAGCTTTTAGCTCGTTTAGCTTGTATTTAAAGATTGGGCAGGAAGTTGAGGTAGCACTGTGTGCGTGTAGGTTGTTGGTGTTGTTTGTTTTGCCGTTACTGGTTTTTTTGGCACAGTTGTGGCACTTACTTTTGTCTCGGTTGTTTTTATGTGGGCAGTCTTTGTATGCGTGTGCTCCTCCACAGTGTGAGCAATTAGTGAGGTTATTGTTGCACAGCTTCCGAGTGTGGCCGAACTGAAGACACTTATAGCACTGGATCAGTGGTATATATGTTTCGAAGTAAACTCTCTGGTGATTCACGTTTAGTCTGCTGGTGTTTTGGAGTGTTGTGTATGTGTCTGGGTTGGTAATGAGTACGGCGTTATAAAGGTGATTGCTTTTGTTGTTGCGTGTGAATTTAAGTACCAGGTGATATTGTTTTCGCGGTAGACTATTCAGTGTGTCGTTTTGTGCTTTAATTATTTCTGTAAGATCTTCCGGATTTATATTTTTGTTAAGTCCTTTGAGTATTATCATTGGTTGTAACTGTTTTAGTGGTTGTGCAGTGAAGCAGCTTCCTGCTTTGGCAATTTTTTGTAAGGTTATGTGTCTTTGTGTTTCGTTCTCTAGGGTTACTTTAATTTTGTTGTTACTAGTGACTTGTGTTCGTATGGGTGCAAAGTGTGTATCCGTAAATTGGATTTTGTCGTGCCAGATGTGTAAGGTGTCAGCCGCGTTAGTGACCTGTTGAGTAGTTGCTACAATAATAGATGGCTTGTAGCCCTGATTTGTGTGTATTGTTGGCTGTGTTTTATTGGTTGCAGGTGTGCGTTCCGTGCGTGTGTTAGCTGGTATATTTTGCGGGGTAATATGATAATTTAATTCTAATTTATGGTTTAACTCGCTTATTTCAGACTGGAGTGCTGAAATTTGTTTGGTTAATGTCTTCTCGAGCTCTTCGATCTGTTTGGTATGGGGTTTGGGGTTTATATCGGTGACGGTTGCAGCAGACTGGTGTTGAAGGCTTGTGTTGCTACAGGAAGCGCTTACTGTATTTCTGATTTTGCTGATTAGTTTTATGATATCCGATTTATTAGTTTTTGTAAGACCTCTCCCTGCGGTGAGTTTCTCAAGTATTAGTTTGGTGTCGCTATCTACTTCGTGCCAACAAGAGACTAGCGAGGCGGGTGAGGTTTCTAAGGAAAACTGGAGACCAATTTCCTCTGTGCCAGACGTGAGACTGTAAGTTTTGTTGATCCCCTCTTCGTCGGAAAGATTCAGAATATTGGCTACAACTGCAGCTGGCTCTGTTGGGATCGCAGTGAGGGGGGCGAGCAGGTCCACAGGCGACCCCCTTCCAGATGAAGGATGCGCTTGGCCAATGTCTAATGAAGCAGAAGAGGTGTCTGTACAGTTCGATCGCTACCGAATTGGAGACACTGAAAATTTTAAAAATTTTTGGTTAAACTACATATTCTCGTTTAGCATTATCACTACTTGAATCATCTCTAGATGTGGGTTCAGTTCCCCATTTCATAACAACTGGTATTACTCGTGATGGCGCTGCGGTTCCCAAAAGTTATACTTAAATCAATAACGTACCTTTTTACCAACGGTCTACAAATTGTTCAACAAATTTGACAATATCTAGCTCTCAGAATGGATGTAGAAGTGGGGCCCTCGTGGCACTATAGAACGATTACTCCTTTTATAATCGGTATGCCTATGAGTCAACTGTGCGCAAATATCGAAAAATTCTGACAAACAACATAGAAAATATCCTAGAGATATCGAGTTATCATAATTTTATTATTAGCCTTGCTATTTTGTTCAGTTTTTCTGCGTTTACATTGAAATGTTAAGTATTTTAAATGACAAACTCCAACTCGTTTTATTTCAGACCTTATTCTGTGCTTTCCTAACAAATAATATATTGTCCTACAGGTATATGTATGCATGTTTGTAAATGAATAGGATTAACATAGAAAAAGCAGCGCTAGATAGGCTTTCAGCGAGGCCTATGTCTATCAGTGGCCGTCTGATGGCTGAAATTATGATGATGATAATGATAAAAGTAAAAATATAGATAGGCGAGGGCGGCATTTTTCAGTTCAGAGTGTTAGATTACTTGTGAACACAACGAGCGAGTCGAGCGAGCGAAGCGAGCGTGCCGCAGCAGCGGCCGGCTATGCGCTAGAACTGAATCTCTCGTTTTAATCTAGTTACTTACTTCTTTTTGTTTTTATTTTCATTCTAAATCTTCACACATTTTTAATTAGTCGGCATTTCTATCTCAGACAGTTTAAGATTAGATATAAAAATATGTGCTCGTTAATATTATGGTATTCTAAATGTATGACTTGTATGTAATCTTTATACCACAGAGTGAGATGCCAATAAATGTTATGATTAGTAATCGTTAATGTAAAAAAAATATGCATAAACATTTGAAGCGCTCGTGGCCCCGCGGTCTCAGTGTTCTGTAAACGATCACTGAGTTACGCAACTTTCACTATGGCTGGTACTCGGATGGGTGACCACTTTGTGGCATTTACATTTGCGAGCGTTTCCGTGTTTCGGAAGGCACGTTAAGCCGTTGGTCCCGGTTGTCATGGCAGTCGTTAAGCCTGGTTGAAGGCCTTATGGGCGGCTTAAAAATTTCAACAGCAGGTAGCCACAACCTGCATCTGTCTATTTCAACACGGCAATGGGCTCACCACCTATTACGTGGGACAGGAATCCACACGGTGAAAAGTGGGCATATAATATGCCTCTGCCACCCCTTCGGGGATAAGGCGTGATGGATATTTATTTTATTTATTTATCATAAACATTTTATGCTGGTATAGCATTATTATAAAAGAAGTTATAAAAAAATAAAGCATGCCTAATTATTTATTCTGTTTGAACGTTAAAAACGTTATGCAGTTTTAAATTATGCCTCTTAAATTTATGCAACCCAATACGAACCCCTCGAAAATATTCCAGATCTGCTGTCAACAAGGGCTTTTAAGTAAAACTTTTTACTCAGTCCTTGAAAATTTTGATTGATTGTCATCCGGTTTGATGTCATTCGAGAGTATGTAGATATATGTGTATACTCGTAGGTAGATGTTGAAAAAAATTGAAGTTCCACTCGCTCGCTTTTTTGTGAGCTTAGCACATGCGCTCACACACATAAAGAGCAGTACAGAGTATAATAGATTGAATACTGGGTGTAAAGGGTCCCACCAAGACCTCCGAGGTCCAAGCGACCTCACCTGCCCGCGGTGGACTGGTTGGGAAGGATCTAGACGGCAGGCTCTCCCACCGATGCCGAAAATCTAAAGTCAAACAATAGGTGTCCCTAGCAACTTAATAAAAGTGGACCCCAGGCTCCAAATGTAGGTTGGTGTAGGTTGGTGCTCCAGATGTAGTAGGCTTTAGGCAGACGGGAGAATAGACGGTAAAAAAATAGGAGAAGGAATGATTCTCAGTTATATATTGCTCTCTTGCTCAAGCGGACGAATAAAAAGGTTTTTAGGTGTGTCTGAAGAGATGTGTAACCCATCTGTTTGTGAGGCCCATCACTTGCTGGCGGCGATATGTCTCCGGCAAAATTTTTCCGATGTTCTAACTGTCACTACACCGGTACAATTTTTAAGTTTATATTTATCTACTTTTAGCACAATAAATGGTGAAAATGATTATTTAACACTCAATATGGTATTATTTGGCAATGATGAATTGGTTTTTAATTCAAATTATAATTATTTTTGCAATATTACAATATACGGAGCCAATTCAAATCAGCTGTTATACCTAGGGTTGCCACAAGGAAAATCCGACTTAAAACCATCGCGAGCGGTACCCACCCATCCATCTATTCAAGTCTCCACATACTATAAGTCTTTCATTTCCTTCTATCACATTTAGAGCTTCTCTCATACTCTCCCAGAAGTCCTCTAGCTCACTCGCGTTCGACGAAGATACTGGCGCGTAAGCAGCTACCAGGAAAATCTTCGTCAAACCAAGTTTTACACGGATCCAGAGGATTCTAGGACCTACCATTTTGTACTCATACACACCGGAGGCCAATCGCGAGGACACCAAAATTCCAACCCCCCGACTGCCATGCTCGCTCTCTGGTACTCCAGACCAAAGCGCGAGCATCCCACCCGGGAGCTCCAAGACTTCGCTGCCCTTGCGTTTGGTCTGTGTCAAGCACACTGCATCTAACTTTCTCTCATTCATAACATCCATCAACTCATTCATCTTATCTGCCATTCCTCCCCTAACATTCCACGCAGCTACCCTGCACTCCATCCTCCACTTCCCGCCGTGTCGGGCCGCGCGTGTAGGGTGGCGGTCCCCTACGCCGCTCTGGCTCACACTTTTCGCACCAGCGGGGACGAACTAGTGCGCGTCGCCTCGGGGGCACGCCCTAGCAGTATTCGCCCTGGTGGCACTCGTGTTGGAGTAGAATTGCAGCCGTAGCTGGCAGGGATGGCGACGTGCACGCTTCTACTCTTTATCCAAAAAAAATACTATTTTAATTAATACGTGGGTAACACTGAAAATGATTAGAAAATAAAAAACGGCTTAATGTAGAAAGTTGCTAATACTTTTATTGTTTTTCGAAGTGATCTCCGTTCCTCTCTACACATCGTCACATTCGATGGAACCACTGAGAAAAGCTGTGGGCCCATTCTTCCTTAGACCCCTAAGGAAGAATGGGCCCACAGCTTTTCTCAGTGGTCTTCTTCTATGGCATTTTCGTACGCTTTCACCGCATCTTCAGGGCTCGTAAAGCGAATACCTCGAAGTTTATCTTTAGGTCTTGGGAATAAATGAAAGTCGCAGGGCGCCAGATCGGGACTGTATGGCGGATGACTCATTATCTCGGCACCTGCCATAGTCAAATATTCAACAGTCCATCTAGGTCACAGGTTCAATCCCTGTCTCGAATCAAATTGTCTTTTTCCACTTTATTAAAAAATTATGAGAAATTTAGCAAATAATTGCTTTAAAAAATTTATCAATATACTGAGTGGAGTCCATTGCATCAATGTTTAAAAATAGTTGTAACACTGTTCATTGGTATCGAGTTGTTCATTAGCTCGATAGATGGCTCTGGTCATACTCTTAAAATGACGATATAAATATGGTGGAGGATTTCAACTTGATTCGATACGGTTCGGGTAGTTCAGGTGGCTAGAACATTGCCCTGGTTAGGCAAAGGTCACAGGTTCAATCCCTGTCTCGAATCAAATTGTCTTTTTCCACTTTATTAAAAATTTATGAGAAATTTAGCAAATAATTGCTTTAAAAAATTTATCACTATACTGAGTGGAGTCCATTGCATCAATGTTTAAAAATAGTTGTAACACTGTTCATTGGTATCGAGTTGTTCATTAGCTCGATAGATGGCTCTGGTCATACTCTTAAAATGACGATATAAATATGGTGGAGAATTTCAACTTGATTCGATACGGTTCGGGTAGTTCAGGTGGCTAGAACATTGCCCTGGTTAGGCAAAGGTCACAGGTTCAATCCCTGTCCCGAATCAAATTGTCTTTTTCCACTTTATTAAAAATTATGAGAAATTTAGCAAATAATTGCTTTAAAAAATTTATCAATATTACATTAGGTTACCAAAGTGTTCTATAATTGAAATTCAAAAAAAGTATTCATTAGCATTATTTCTTTCTGGCCAGTTCTAAACATTTTCAGTGTTACCTAGGTATTTATTTTCACTGGGATTATAAAAAGAAACTCTCGTAGCCACTCTGTTTTTTAATCGATCACTGCGTTCATTTGATCGACCATTGGTTCGATTGCCAGAAACATGTCAGTTTTTAATCTTTAAATCACTTTAAGTTTCTATCTATCTAACCTATCCTTTCGGGGATAAAGGCGTGACAATTTATGAATGATTGTAAAAATCTGTTAAATCCCCCTGGACCAGAATCTGGGTACGCCCAAGTTCTAGCACATCCCAAAGGAACAACGATCGTCGTATGGAACATTCTAGAGAATATAAGTAGGCATGCAAGGAGTTATCCCGAATGTTCCAGAACACCAATGAACGCTATCTAAAAGTTGAACGCACGGCAACTAGACAGTCTCCTTTGAGGAAGCGAACAGTACCAATCGAAGTGAATCTGAACTACATAGTGAAACGGTGTTTTGAGTACCTACCAGGGTCCCAGTAGAGAGTTTGTGTTACGTGTAGTATCTTTAAATCACTTTAAGTCTATCAGCGGCTTAAATTTTTTTAAAGACGGTCGGCACAACCTGCGCCTGTCCTATCCAACACGGCAATGGGCTCGACACATATGGGACATTAAGACATACGGTATCTATACCCGGTACCTATCCTTTCGGGGATAAAGAGGTGACAATCTAGCAATGATTGTAAAAATCTGTTAAATACCCCCTGGACCAGAATCTGGGTACGCCCAAGTTCTAGCACATCCCAAAGGAACAACGATCGTCGTATGGAACATTCTAGAGAATATAAGTAGGCATGCAAGAAGTTATCCCGAATGTTCCAGAACACCAATGAACGCTATCTAAAAGTTGAACGCACGGCAACTAGACAGTCTCCTTTGAGGAAGCGAACAGTACCAATCGAAGTGAATCTGAACTACATAGTGAAACGGTGTTTTGAGTACCTACCAGGATCCCAGTAGAGAGTTTGTGTTACGTGTAGTATCTTTAAATCACTTTAAGTCTATCAGCGGCTTAAATTTTTTTAAAGACGGTCGGCACAACCTGCGCCTGTCCTATGCAACACGGCAATGGGCTCGCCACATATGGGACATTAAGGCATACGGTATCTATACCCGGTACCTATCCTTTCGGGGATAAAGACGTGACAATCTAGGAATGATTGTAAAAATCTGTTAAATACCCCCTGGACCAGAATCTGGGTACGCCCAAGTTCTAGCACATCCCAAAGGAACAACGATCGTCGTATGGAACATTCTAGAGAATATAAGTAGGCATGCAAGGAGTTATCCCGAATGTTCCAGAACACCAATGAACGCTATCTAAAAGTTGAACGCACGGCAACTAGACAGTCTCCTTTGAGGAAGCGAACAGTACCAATCGAAGTGAATCTGAACTACACAGTGAAACGGTGTTTTGAGTACCTACCAGGATCCCAGCAAAAAGTTTGTGTTACGTGTAGTAAACAGCGATTTTGTGGTTGTGTTTAATTGAAGTGTTCGTGTGTAAATCTGTTTCGTTAGTCTACTTTCATCCATCCTCTCCACGTGTCCGAACCATCTAAGCATACCTTTTTCTATCTTAGTCACTACATCTTCTGCCATACCGCCATGTTCCCTTATCACACTGTTCCTTTCTTTGTCCATCAATTTCACTCCAGTTATATTTCGCAGACTTCTCATTTCCACTGCATTACTTCTATGCTTCTTCTGCCACACCCAACTTTCACTGCCATACATAAGTGTAGGAACAAGTACTCCTCTATGCACAGCCAGTCTTGCCTTCTCAGACACGTTCTGACTGCTCATAAAGGTGTACATGGATCCATTCACTTGATTTCCAGCCAAAACTCTTCGTTCTATGTCACAATCACACTTTTCATCTCTCACAAATTTTGAACCTTACTATACAAATTCCTTCACCTGTTCCACTCGTTTTCCTTCCACAAAAATCGAACAAACCGTCATACTTTCCTCTCTTTCAAAAACCATTACTTTTGTCTTATTTACATTCACTTTCATTCCTTTGCTTTTCAGCGCATCATGCATAATGTTAACCATCAACTGCAACTTCTACGCCGATGATGCCAGTATTGCCTGATCATCAGCGTATGATCAGGTAATACTGGCATCATCGGCGTAGGAGTTGCAGTTGATGATGCCAGTATTACCTGATCATACGATGATGATCAGGTAATACAGTATAGTAATTAAAGCGTTTTATTTTAATTAGTGGTATCAGTGCCAATGCTATCAGTACCCACAGTCGCACACCCCACGAAAGTAACCGAGCTAATCTTAGGTGGTTGGTTGTTGCTATTACATCTGACGCAGGCGCTTGTACAGGTAATACCTACTTTAAATTGATATATCGTTCGTTGATATATAAAGTGGGGTAGCTTTCCAACAAACCTGGGGCATGTATGTACATATGGGCTGAGGTAGTTAGCTGGTTATTGTGTTTCTTGTTCTAAATACTAGTCGTTACAACTTACTCTTGGTCTTATTATGTAATGTATGTTTACTTACGTTAAATATTTTATTATTCATTTGCGAGCGTTTCCGTGCTTCGGAAGGCACGTTAAGCCGTTGGTCCCGGTTGCCAGTAAAATGGCGGTCGTTAAGCCTGGTTGAAGGCCTTATAGGCGGCTTAAAAAATTTCAACAGCAGGTAGCCACAACCTGCGTCTGTCTATTTCAACACGGCAATGGGCTCACCACCTATTACGTGGGACAGGAATCCACACGGTGAAAAGTGGGCATATAATATGCCTCTGCCACCCCTTCGGGGATAAGGCGTGATGGATATTTATTTATTATATTTTTATTTATTCATTCTCTCAAATTATCTGTATGGCCATTGTCTGTAGCATTCCTAGGCCTTTATATTTCGAGAGTTTTTATGCTCTCTTAATGTTTGTTTACCTTTTGTAATTTTTAATGTCAGTTAATGACAAGCCTAGATTTTATTTTTAATTTATTGTTAGAGCTGCCAGTAGGTTAGGTTGTTTAGATATTAGACCTTGTTATAAATTTAGAAAATATGTTTACAATGTTAAATTTTGAAATGCTCTGTAAAAGAAGGGAGCCGGAGCCGTCAAATCAGTCTACTTTTGGTGCTCACCTTGAGAGGAGGTGCTGATGAATAAGTGTTGAGTGTGAGGGTTGTGCCCTCCAGAAATAGTGAAGTGATTGTCTGCAGTGTTGTGTGCTATTAACCGGCTCTGTGAAAGACGCCGACCGCTCGTTATTTTTAGCCCTCTACCTGCCTGAATTCGCGACCAGCTTCTCCGAGGTCGGCGACGTGGAGGCCCTGAGGGGACTTGAGGCCCCTTCTCAGCGACGTGGAGGTCTTGAGGGGACTTGAGGCCCCTTCTCAGCGACGTGGAGGTCTTGAGGGGACTTGAGGCCCCTTCTCAGCGACGTGGAGGCCTTACTTGAGGCCCCTTAGCAACGCGGAGGTCTACGCGAGGCCCCCTTAGCTACGAGTGCTGCTAATCGGCTCTTTTAAAGAAACAATCAAGAACTTATTTACCCCCGGCTTTCTCTGGTTTTATTTTTAACATTTTTTTTATATTATATTAAATTAACTTTACCTTTTCTCCTTTTTCTTTTACTTTTCCTTTTAAGCCAGGACTCCTCCAGTCCTGGTGACAGTTTTCTTCTAAACTTTACTTTTTTCCCTCCCGGAAAATAGTAACGTTACAATTAACAGACTCAATATTAAAGCCTATCTGAGCGAAATAAACTATAAGTGTCAAGACTGAATCACGTTTACTGTGCTGCCTTCAAAGTGCACATTGCAGAACCAAGTGGAAGCGACTGGCACAAGCAGTGAACACTTGTCGGCTTGTCGGTATTATTCACACTGACACATGCCAGTGACATGATGACAGAGCCTAACATGACACAATTTAGGAGCGATACGCTGTGGTATCTCTCTGCAAAATAGGTTTGTAAATAGAGAAAAAAGTAACAGCACGTGTGAAAAGCGTTCTCTGCTGTGAATGTGTGGCATAACGCCGACCGCATGCCTACTTGTTCGGAATAAATGTGTAGTGTCAGCTGGAAAGCTAGACCCGAAATGTCGTGGCGTGGCGTGATGGACGATAGCATGCGTGTTCGTGTTGTCGGTCTTACCGCAAGCGCTACCGAAGGCCGTGCGCTGTGGACGGAGGTGAGCAGGACATTGGACCAAGAGCTAGGAAGCGAGGAACTAACGCGCGTGTCGTGCGGTGGTGAAGATATGCCTACCCCCGGGTCCGTCTACAGCTGGATCCACGACATCAGTGAAAGGACAAGTAGCGAATTCTACAAGGTGCGTATATTTAGTAATGTGCGATTAGCAAATCAAACTGCGAGCTACAAAAATATCACTTTTATTAGTTAAACTATAACGTGTCAATATTCAGAGGCGATGCGCTCCTGTGCGTATCGCTATCTTATTGCCTAGGCGCTACCGGGGTCCGGGACAGCGACTGCGGGTGCGGAGAGCCCCACACACGCACACGTAAGAACCGTCGTCCGGAGCACGTACATTGCGCACAGGTGCAGCGCGCACCGCCACACACTTATCGCTATTTGGCACCAACATTTCCATCGAACCGTTTTATTACGTATCTAAACAATTATGGCAGTTACTTATAACAATTAATTCGTTTCTCAATATAAACACAGTACACCGCATCACATCGTAACGATCTTTATAAATACAAGTACCTAATCGGTAGGTTAGACCTTCAGTAAACACTAGCAGGGGTAGATGCAAAACTTAGAAAATAACTATTGAGAAATATAGTTAAGCTGTGCGTCGATCGAGTGCAACGTGATGCGATGCAACAATACCCTCACAAAATTCGATAATCAAAATATAAGTGAACACACGCAGGACGAAAAGGTCGTCTGATACGAGTAGAAAGTCGAACATATATCGAGTCATATAGCACCGTGTCTCTCGACTAAAGTACGAGTACAAGGCAAAGATTTCGTGGGTATTTAGAATACCACAAAACGAACGTTCAAAAATATATCTAGTCCACTGTGCGATGTAACCATACATAGGTACGCGAATACACTCTCCTATACCTATGATGTTACTCACAGGTAGGAAAGGAACGCGAGCGGCGAGCGACTCGCCTCTCTCCACTCGCGTCCCGCCCAGCTTGCTCCGGATCGCCTAACGCTACATTAACCACTACATAATATGGCAGTCTGCGCTCGTTTACAAAACGATGTACTACTTACTATTAAACAATCTTACAGTCTAGCGGATATGGATAGATCGAGAGGCCTCCGTCTCCCCTTAATATATTATAATCACATTTATGTTTAATTCGTTAGGAAGGCGACCGTAGCCACGAGTCCATGCCAGTCCGCGCGCTACAGGTCGGCGCGCACGATGAGCAGCGCGGCGGGCGGCGCCGAGGGCCCGGGGCGCGCGCGCAGCTGCGCCGCCACCGCGTCCCAGCCCGCCGCGGGGCCCCGCCCGCGCCCGGGGGCCCCGCCTCGACCCGGGGCCCCGCCGCGCCGCCGCACGGGGCCCCGCGAGCGCCGCCGCCCCGCCCCGCGCCCCCCGCCCCGGGCTCCCGCCGGGGGCTCCGGGAGGCCACCCGAGCCCGGCTCGTCCTGAAATTTAAAATAAGAGTCATTTATATTTCGATTTGTAACGACTTTTGCATTGTCTATTATCCTCATAATCATCCAACGAAGGAACCTTTTGTTAATGTATTGAAATCCCCACCAGGATCTCCGGCGAAAAAGTGTGTTTCCTCACCAAACACTCATCGCTCACTACCCGTACGCAGCACGGAGGTGTTCGTAGCACGCCGAAGCGTACGCGGGACCGTTTATGACCCGCGGTCCACCTGCGTATTTCACTGGGTAGACCACGCGTACTGATTGAGTATGCACCGTGTAATATATGAATGGCTCCATACAACAACTCCACGTCAAGGCGCGGTTTTTACGTGAGGGTAGGTATTTTATTCGATCCACCCCAACTTGTCGAAGAACGCCAGCAAGCTATTAACACTGCTGGTGATTTCTAGGAGCGTACTTGGATTCCCGGAGTACTTAGCCCTGTATATGGCTGTTGCAGGACAGTGTAGGCAGGACAGTGTAAGAGCACATATGTCGCTGTTTCTTCTTCCCTCATGCAGCCTCTGCAGATGGGACTGTTATAATTATTAATTCCTAAGACGAAAATGTGTTTATTGAACGAGCGATGACCTGTGATGGTGGCTGTAGCTATGCGCAGTTGCCGCTTGGTCAGTTGTCGAAAACGCCGAGTGACTTTATTATCGAGCACAGGGAATGCTGCCTTGGCTTGTTTGCATTCTTCTAGGTTTGTCTAGTACCTGTTACCACCATATCAGATCCCCTTCTAGCAAACTCATCCGCTGCATCATTGCCTCGTGAGCCGCTGGGGCCCTTGATCCATTGCAAGGTTATACTGTTGGTTCGTTCTATTTGGTTAAGCTTATAGCTTAACCAGCAGCATTCCAGTATAAGTCCAGAGTTTATAGTGTGACTGTTTAGAGCTTGCAGCACAGCCATGTTATCCGAGAGTGTTCGGATCTAATGACCTACCACTCGCCCGGCCATGACTGCTGAAGCTGCTAGAGTAATTCCCATGCACTCGGCTTGAAATACCGTGTTGTAGTTCCCCAGCGGTCTTGAAATGATAATGTTGAGGTCCTCGGAGAAAATGCCTGCCCCGGTGCCTGTACCAGTTTTGGATCCATCTGTGAAGATACGTAGCTCTGCTGGGCATAAGGACTCACAGCAGGGATCTTTATGGAGCTGGATTTTATATTTTTTGTCAAAGATGAACTGTTTGGGTACACGATCTTTTACTGCTCCTATGATAGGCAGTTCCTCAGTAAGCTCCTTGAGTATAAATGTATGTTGTGTGTTCCATCATTCAATAGGTTTAGTACTCTTAGGCGCATAGCTGTTGCTGTTGCTTCCTGACGGATGAACAGATCCAATGGTGGGAGTCTAAGCATGGCTTCCATAATTGCAGTGGAGGTGGTCTTCATGCATCCAGTGGTCGCCATGCAGCCTAGTCTTTGTGTGTTGAAGTTTGACGGATGTTGTGGTGTATTTAGTCGTTGGCCAACGGACGATAGCACCATACATTATCATGGGGCGAATCATTGTATCGTAAAGCCATATAATGATTTTTAGTGTTAGCCCCCACTTTTTACCAATCATCCTTCTGCATTGCCAGAAGGTCATCCCGGCTTTTTCTAGTTTATTGTCTAGATGGCTTCTCCATTTTAACTTGTTGTCAAGAATAACACCAAGGTATTTCACCTCTTTTGACATTTGGAGTTCAGTATTAGAGTTTGGGTAGTCGGTAGTGCCGTGCGGGCCACGTCCACGGTACGTCCCGGGCACGGTCTAGTCTAATATAAATCATTCTTGTTGTATATGTGTGTAGAGATCTTGTTTTGCATGTATAATCCATACCATAACGTACTATATTAAGGTAAAAGTTGTTTTCTCATAGGATGGTGTTTTTGTAGAATGTACCATGATCGTAATATTTGTAAACTGTAATACATATAACTAAATATCCACACATATAAATTTAGAATAATATCTAGAAGTGAAGATTTGTAATTGGCTGTCAGATCACTATGTTGTTTAATAACACGTTATTGTAGCTGTAAATCTTCCCTACCTACCTACCTGCTAGAAAATCTTGTCGAGGATGGTGTACATGCGCAGGTTGGCCTTCTTGCGCCAGCCGGGCGGCGGGTCGTGGTCGGGCGCGTCGCTGTCCTCGTCGCGCGCCGCCAGCTGCTCCTTGGCGCCGCCCGCGCCGCCCGCCGGCTCGTCGCCGCGCGCCGCGCCGGCGGGCGAGCGCGCCGCCAGACGCCGCGCCATCACGAACGCGGCCACCTAGCGGACATTACCGCGTTTGTCTCAACAACATTGCGTACTTAGGAGCACGCCATCCTCGGTTCCCTGGCTGCACGTCGACCATCACCAGGTCTACGCGGGCCTTTACCGCTCCTATAGGAAGCATATGGAGACGACCCCCGTTTGATTACCACGACAGCAAAATTACATCCCTGGATGTATTTTTTATTGTTCAGCTATTGTTTAGTAATACCTTGAGGTCCACCACTGGAGCTCTACTGGCTTTGATAGCGAAGTCAGATCACGGGTCGTCGTCTCTGCTTATCACTAGGCGTTCGGCGCCGGTCTTGATCGCTCATGTTTCTATATGTGGGCAATGACAGTGGCGTAAATAACTGACCTGTAGTACCATGCCGACGACGCCGAACACGATAATCACAAAGGCGTTGTTGGGCGCCGCGCGCTCCATCTCCTGTAACACAATGTAGTATCAGCGGAGGAGTGCGTGCGACGCGGACACCGTACAAAGGGAGACGCGTGGCACAGACCTCGATCATGTCGTAGACGGGGCGCGCCACGTCCCGGTAGCGCTCGACGGCCAGCAGCGCGGGCTTGAGGTCGTGCACGAGGTCCATGCCGCGGCGCGCCAGTTCGGCCTGCGGCGCGTCGCGCCACCACGCCGCCAGCGACGCGGCCATCCACGCGCCGTAGCCCACCTCGCTGAGCGCCAGGCACGCCACGCCCAGGCAGTAGGCGTGCAGGCTGCGGCGCGCGGCGCGCTGCGCGGTGCAGGCGGCCAGGTACACGAGCGCGGCCAGCCACAGGCCGGCCGTGAGCACGTAGGCGGCCGACACGCGGTACTGCGCCGCGCACAGGAAGCGGAACCACGCGTACGTGCTGGGGTCCCACGCCAGCCGCGCCGCCGTCGCCAGCAGCGCGCCGCTGTACATCTGCAACACACGCCACGCACTCATTCACATATTGTGCCGCTGGACGCTCGACAACAACACAGCAGTCAAGAGAATAGTAGACGTTCAGATGTTGTGGGTTAAGTAAAAGTTTTAATCGTTATACTAGGTAATATACAAAGCTAAAGAGTTTGTTTAGTTAACTACTGCTTCGAATGAAAATATCCTTTTCTGTAGGGTAGCACATTTATCGAGGAAGGCTATAAGCTATATAGCATCACGCTACTACCCAGAAGAGCGGAGCAGTAATCATATTTTCGTTAGGAAAATGTCTGCTGCACGATTACAAAAGCTAATTGACCATAAAAAATATACTGGCTTTTTTGATTGTCATTTGTTTATATTATTCTGAGTTTATTTACCTGAAATTCGATGGGAGAGAGGATGAAAGACAAAATGTATATTCAGTTCCGGCAGCTTCGCATTTTTTTATAAAAAGACATGGCCACGGACTCTTTTCAAGGTTTGTATGCGATCAGGCATACTAAAAACGGTAAAAAAACGATAAACGGTCCTCAAGCGGTATAAGGTATATTCTCACACTCTTCAATAAGGGGCTGTTTTAAGGCTGCAAGTGTCAGAGGTGTTGGGTTTCTCTTCCTGACTAGCCTTCCGAGCTCGTCCCGTGCATGCTCTATGGGATTCATGTCAGGACTCCTCGCTGGCCAGGCTATGAGATCGATATCAACTTCTTAAATATATCGTCCACGGAGGACAGAAAGATTTATTCTCTACTCCGTGGTATCTTCTCACAGATAATGCTGTTTGAGGGCGAGCATTATCGTGCATAAGAAGTGAATTATCGCCCATATTTGTAAGGAAAGAACCTGCATGTTCATTCAGGATTTCCATTATGTACCTTTCCGCAGTTAGGTTTCCATTTTCAATGAAAACAAGGTCTGTCGTCCTGTTGTCCTTCTGAACAAATGCCGGCCCATACGTGGAGGGACCCGCCGCCATAGGAGACAGTTTCCTTAAAACGTGCTTAAACAAAACGTTCTCCAGGATGTCGATACACATGGGCGTACCCAGTTGCAGCTGCCCCTGGATTTGGTTTGGTCTCCTACTTTTGTCGATAATAGTACAAAAATAACTTTTTCCGATTTGCAATACACTATACATCTTTTAAAAATCGTGAGACCCGCCCCTTTTAACTGTTTGTTAGCAGCGTTAAGCCGGACTTGAAACGACTAAAAAGCTCACGATCGCTACCTATCAGTTTAACACCGGGCGCCCCCAGTAACGCCTCGCAAATCCTTCCTGGGTTCCCGGTAGAGTTTGCATACCATCGCGGCCTCTTTTTAATGGTTTGGGCGTTATCCAGCTTCTTTGGAGTTTAGTTTGGATCCCGCTTTTTGAGGCGGTGAGCGAGCGTGAAATTTTAAGGTCAAGCCGCCGCCTTGGACCTGCTTCTGTAAAAACAGTGGGTCATCCAGCGTACTAAACATAGCTTTTTAAGAAATTATATAAAAAATACCTGTTTTAATTTAAATGTATTTCTTATTTACTGGTAGACGCACAGCGGTTTAAACTAAGGAACGGGATAAAAGTTGCCTAAGTTACTTCTTCTACATACAATAAGAGTGCCAGTGAAAGTCCCGGTTCAGTTGTGTCAGAGATTAGCTGGAACATACAGACAGAGATACACATTTAAAAAATAGTTTTTTTGTTATGTAAATAATGTATATTTGATTTATCAAAATCTGAAGACAAGCAAGATGCACTAGGTGTATTCTGCGATCTATCCAAAGCTTTAGATTGCGTCCAGCATGAAACGCTGTGCAGAAAATTACATCACTATGGAATAAGACGCAAAGCTCTCGACCCTCTGTCATCAAATTCTTCTTCATTTTATTAAAAAAAAGTTTTATGAAAAAGGTTATTACGCTGTTAGGGACAAGGACGCCTAGAAATTATCTGCTGGCATAGTGAAATAATATTAAATTGTAAATAGGCCATCAAAAAAATACATTCCTAAGTTTCTTGCCGGTTCTTCTCAGGAGTACCGCGTTCCAAACCGGTGGTCACTCTAAAAATATTAAAATTATCTTTAAAACTAGTGTATGATATTTTGGAAGCGCCGGCGCCGTTAAAATGGTCTTTACAATTTATAATTACAAACAGACATTTTAATTTTATTTATCTATACGTATAGATTTGAACTTAAACAAATAAAAAATTAAAAATAAAAATTATTATTTTTGAATTTTGAAATTTAATTAATTTCAAAATTCAATAATAATAATTTTTATATATACTTATTTTAAGGAACAACTCTTAAAAAGTAGGTACTATTGAACCCAAACACCATGTCTGCTGTGAATTTTCGATGAGTCGGGTTCTCTGGTGAGCATTTTCATTGCAGCATTAGGTCAAAGTTTTCTATTAATTGACATTTAACGATTATACTGGCACGCGTTAAGCACTTAACAGTAATCACACGCCAAAAATGCTTAACATTATTATAAAAAGAAGGTGATACTCTTACACAGCTGGACCGATATTAACCAAATATACGAGTAGCTAAGAATCACCACCAAGAATCGGGTTTACAAATGAAAAAAACCGCATTAAAATCGGTCTGTCCGTTTAAGAGCTACGATGCCACAGACAGACACACTCACACACCGAAATCTACGTCTAACTTATAACATTAACACCCCTATTTTTGCGGGGGGGGGGGGGGGTAACATTATAAAAATACAGGTAACATTATAAAAAATCTGAATTGCCCCCCCCCCTGGCCCAGATACGGTACTGGGTCCGCCCATGTCGATACACCCTGTCTCTTCTATCGTTGACGTATAATGCGAATCTCGATTCGTCCGTAAACAACACACGTGCCCAATCTTCTTCGCTCCTAGTAGCGTGTTCCGTCGCAAAACCACGGGAATTAATACGTGCCACGAGGTTCGAAATACAGGTGTCCCGTGGCAGATTTGGGATTTGAAATTCGAATATTTTTGCAACGGTTGCGCGGGGGACCGGGGAGGGGTGACAGTTTAGCGCGGCACTTGTGCGGATTGGTCAGTCACGATGTCGCAGTGGACTGGCGCGCACCGCGCTTTCGCAGTCGAAGCGTATATTGAAGCTAACAAATCGTGCACTGTTGTCGATTTTGTTCTCACTACAATATTCGTCGCTTAAGTGAAGCACCTAGTGAAAGTTTGATTAGGACGTGGGAAGTTCCGTGCAACAGGTTCAACAGTTAAGAAGCCACGCCGAGGTCCTAGCCGAACGTCGAGGACTGCACAAAACATTGAACGCGTTGCAAACAGCGTGCAAGAAAATCCCCGCCAGTCCGTGCGCAAGAGAGCGTCAAGCTTGCGGCTTCCAAAAACCACGTTGCACCGTATTTTAAGCTTGGACATTGAACTCCACCCCTTCAAGATCCAATTGGTACAGGCACTTAAACCAAATGACTACAGAGAACGCAAAGAGTTCTGCGATAACGTGTTGAGCCGATTCCGAACTGTTAACACAATTTGGTTTAGTGATGAAGCTCATTTTCATTTGAATGGCTTTGTGCTTAAACAAAAATGCCGCTATGGGGCGCCAAGAGGACAAAACCCGCGATTAAAACACCAACAAGCATTGCATAGCCCAAAAGTAACTGTTTGGGCAGCTCTTTCTCTCAATGGAATAATTGGACCGTTTTTCTTTGAGAATTCTCGTGGAATAACCGTAACTGTTGATGGTGATGTCTACCGCCGCATGCTTAGCGAATATTATATTCCGACACTAAGAGAACATACATCGAACAGCTCTCACACGTGGTTTCAACAAGACGGCGCCACGCCGCACACAGCAAGAACCACCATGAGTCTTCTTCGCGAAGAATTCCCCGGAAAATTGATAAGCCGATTTGGGGACATCGCATGGCCACCCAGATCGCCAGATCTCACCCCATTAGATTTTTTTCTATGGGGCTACTTAAAGGGAAAAGTGTACGACAGCAACCCAACGGATCTATCGGATTTAAAAGTAAACATCGTGCGAGAAGTGAATGCTATTCCTCGGTCAGTACTTCTATTGCAGCGCGTCGCTCAGAATACTCTCGAAAGATTCCGCGAGTGTGTACGTCGCGATGGAAAACAAGTGGTCGGAGTGATCTTCAAAAAATTAAATCCCCATGTCTCATCTTTCTTTTTATGACAAATATATGTATATTCTAAAAGAATAACCTTCTTTAATTTAATCAAGAAATCCTAAATGTGCCACGGGACACCCTGTATGTCACAGTTGAAGTCATGGGGGTCAGCTATGCGTGTGCTGACTTGAAGTTAACGCTACCAACAAATATTTAAGGCTGATAGGCCTGAGAGACAAGCCACTAACTGCCACACCACACTGCACTGTTACTATTCCAATGACATTGCGTACACTCACACACACACACACAACTCCATAACGCACAACAGCCCATTCGGTTAATTGCCAGCGCTAATTCAATTCCAAGCTGAACAAAGAAATGATTGGTCAAATCAGGAGCAGTTAGCGTTGTTGCCATCGTCAGTAATCAACAGGAGCCTCCGGAGACAGTGGCGCGCTGTGCCGAATCAACCGACCTGACCCCCGACATACTTATCGTGACATGGCGTCGTGGGCGAGAGTACCTCGCCCGCACTTATCAAAGAATGTACATATTCCTTTAAAGAATGCATCGTTTTACCAGTTTTTGTAACAAAGTCGTCTTGTAGATAAACAATTTGCGTGTAGTCGTGTTCCGTATGCGTGCGGACTCGTGTAGGTTACATACAACCACAGATAATATAATATAATAGATACAACACAAAGATCCTTGAAGCAAAGCGAACAGTGCGACGACGGCGACGCGACCACACAGGACAGTGCGGCGACATACTTGTGTTATCAGCTCAAATATCTGGTCCATTCGACGTGTGATGTGAGGCTCCTTGTGCTCGTCGGACGTCACCAGGAGAACAGATAGCGAGCTACGATGCTGTCTTTGTGTCGAGTGTGCGAGCTTTTATTGTGAGAATGACTACATTCGTTCACGAAGCACATATTTTGCGCATTTGTTGCCTTCAAGGCAGATATTAGTACTTAGGTTTCTAGGCCAAGTTAGTTAGCGCGATACATGGGCCTCCCTGAACTTGACACACCATTTAGTACACTGTCTCCGCCTTGGCTGCATCGGCCGCACTGAGGTTCGTATTCCGGGTCGGAACAAATATTTGTGTGATCCATAAATTTTAATGCGTTTCAGAGTTTGGACCCTTTCTATCTACCTACATACTTACACTTACATACTTACACACATATTGTCGTGCCTTTATCCCTGACAGGCAGAGGCATCCTATATGAGTTTACGCCCACATTTCACGTTTTTGCCTTACGTAACAGGTGGAGAGCAGTGAAATCGACAAAATTACGGAGCGACTCACTCACTATCAATGCCCAGCCGAAACCGTTACACATACGAGTAGGAACTCTAAACTTTTAAGGTAAGCTACCCTTCTAATGTAGGCACTGACTCGGAAATTTAATTAATCAGGCGGCAACAAGGTAAGCGCTGTCAACGGGTGGGCCATGCCAGTCGGCATACCTAGAGGGACCCAAACTACTACTACTAACAAAAAAGGAAATCTGTAAAATTTACCTATGTTTATGAAATAAATGAATTTGAATTTGAAACTGAGTTAGACACCCTGGATAGGAAAGTCCGTTTGTTATTGACAGCATATCGGATGCATAATTAATATAAATAATCTTAATAATATTATAAAGGCGAAAGTTTATATGGATGTTAATTACTCTTTCACGTAAAAACTACTGAAACTTTCAATAATATAGCTTATACATCAGAATAACACATAGGCTACTTTTTATCCCGGGAACAATGTCCTGTGGGAAACGGCAACGGGAAAACTTCTCTACGCTGGCTACGCGAAGCCGCGGGCGTCAACTAGTTAATTATAATTTAATATATGATTTTTCAAAATTCTACCCCAAAGGGGGTGAAATAGGGTGTTAAAGTGTTTAGCAGTTTCGAGAACGGTTAGGGTCACGAAATGATCATGAATCGCAGAAGAAAGGTTGTTTGTCACAATCTATATAGAACTATATATATATATATATATATATATAACTATATACTAATCTATTTTAATGGAACTATATAGTTGACACCCGCGTGGTGAGGTGTTCTCTAATCCGTTTCCCACAGGAGCTAGATCCGGAGATTTGAAGTAGTTACGAGATATGTCCTATTCTGGTGCTTTATTTACAGTAATAAATGTTTCATTAAATTCCATTCTGTCGTTTTTGTGTGAAAGAACATACATTCACACATACATATCAAATTTCACATTTACTACACTAATATTATAAAGCTGAAGAGTTTGTTTGTTTGTTTGGTTGAACACGCTAATCTCAGGAACTACTTGTTGGAATTGAAAAAATCTTTTTGCGTTGGATAGCCTATTTATCGAGGAAGGCTACAGGCTATTTATCACCAAGCTACTACTACCAGGAGAGCGAAGCCGTAATCAAAAGTGTCACCCAATACTAATTACACAAATTTCATACATTTTTGTAAAAGTAACGGGATTAACTGGATGCGATGGGAATTCAAAATAAGACACGGGAGGTCAGCTAGTATTATTATAATAAAGTATAGGAAGAAAGGATTAAGAGTTACGAGTAACTCACTATGAGTCGCGCGGCGAATGATGAGCTCTGCAAGAAATTGGAAGGGGAATGCGCAGAACTCAAAATTTAGGTCTAATTGGCGGGGTGAGAGGGCTGAAGGGCGGGAGTGTAGGAGCGTGGACGCAGGAGTGGTCGAAATCCTACACGCACACTAGTGCACAGCCGCACACTACTCCGCGATATGTCGGCACGTGTTGTCACTAGTCTCAGTACTGTCACGCACATAAAATATTCTTCTCTTTTTGGCAAGTCTTTTAATAGCGTATTAAGGTTTTGATGCCCCGAGAAAATTGTCTGTCAAATGTGGACAAGAAAGACAAATGGTTTATTATGTAAATTGTTTGATCAAATAATTATACCAATTATAATTATTATTATTGGCGATACATAACGCAGTGCTAGTGCCAACGTTGCTTTACGGTAGCGAAACCTGGGTATGTCAGCAGATGCATGAGAGTAAATTGAATGCTGTGGAGATGCGATCACTTCAAAACTTGTGCGGCGTAACTGTGGCCGACCGAATACGTAACGAGGTGATACGCAATATGGCAGGTTTGAATGAAAGTGTCAGCGTTAAGCTGATAAAGGGCGTGCTTCGTTGGTTTGGACACGTCCAACGAATGAGTGGGGAACGATTGATGAAGAATATATATTGTTCGAAAGTAAAGGGTAGAAGGAATTAGGGTAGGCCGAGACTCGGATACCCAGACGTGCGTGTATGAAGCGGTTGATGAATCTTAAGGAAGTGAAAAAGATATGCATGGATCGCGAAGCCTGGCAATCTGTCCTCTGTGACTACCCCGTCAGGGATACAGCGTGAAGATAGTTAGTTTAGTTATAAATTTTCAACATTTTCATGTTTAAAACAAAATAAAATCACGCCTATCATTCACCGGGGTAGGCAGAGAATTCTTCCATTTCTTTTACTTTCATAAGTATTGTTAGTGTCACACACATTATAAACCTATTTCTACATTAAAAAAATACAATAAAAATGTTTTTTTTTTTTCTAGAAATACGTTCAATGAAAACTAATTAAAATACCTTTCATGGTTTTGGAGAAGCGCTCGTGGCCCCGCGGTCTCTGTGTTCTGTAAACGATCACTGAGTTACGCAACTTTCACTATGGCTGGTCCTCGAATGGGTGACCACTTTGTGGTATTTACATTTGCGAGCGTTTCCGTGCTTCGGATGGCACGTTAAGCCGTTGGTCCCAGTTGCCAGTAAAATGGCAGTCGTTAAGTCTGGTTGAAGGCCTTATGGGCGGTTTGAAAAATTTCAACAGCAGGTAGCCACAACCTGCGTCTGTCTATTTCAACACGGCAATGGTCTCACCACCTATTACGTGGGACAGGAATCCACACAGTGAAAAGTGGGCATATAATATGCCTCTGCCACCCTTCGGGGATAAGGCGTTTAATTTTTATCATGGGTTAATATTTTTACGCAAAACACTTTGAACTCACTTGTTGTAAATGTCTACTTATGTTATAAAATAATAAAAAAATGTTTAATGGTTGAAAGCAGAGTCGTATTAAACTTGATACTTTGTGTTATAATATTGTGCGCGATTATACATGCGCAAACTATCCCCACTAATTATAGTCAGAGCTCATCATTCGCCGCGCGACCTGTAACATGCAACGCGCGCCGACACTCGCACACATAAATTGAAATTTTAGGGTAAGTTACCCTTTTATTGTGGGGTTACACACACACTACGAAAATATTTTGGAAATAACACTAATAAGTATTAGTTGTCTAGATTTCATAGCACAAGCTAGTTTGGGGTAAATGGCGGACCCCAGGTGCCCCAGGGGTCGCTAGACGCAATTGGCACAGACACTAGGATTATGATGATGATGGGGTTTGGGTTGGGGTAGTTGACTCTGTGTACAAGTGGCCCACAATATTTTGTGATATTTATTTATATTAATATATGTAAGTTGCTAACCGATGCAGTTAAGTTCAAGTTTGAGGAACTATCGCATAGATTATGGAAATGGTGTCAACGTCGGACCGGAGGTCGTCGCCTCGCTCGATACTCAACGGGGCATCTCATCAGTGACGTCACGCGGCTTAGTAACCGAATTCCCGCGTGCACAGTTCCACGTGCTTCTTCACTAAATTGTTCAATTTTCGGTTTGTATAGATGTGGAATTAATCAATATTTTAATTTGCGTTCTTTCGGAAATAGGTAGGTACGACATCTATCGTGTGCCTATTATTGAACATTTATTTGCGTTGGCGTTGTGATCATTTTGCGTAGGTATTTGATCGTTTTGCAAAGCTCGGTAGGTAGTTGTTAGGTGTAGCTATACATTTTTCGTGCGTTTTAATTGTTTTACGTTTTCAACGTGCATTTCTGCGTGTATTGTGTCTACAGATGTTTGAATTAGTGCGCAGACTTGACTGTGACAATGAATAATACGTGAGGTCGGCCAGTGCCCGGAGCGCGGCCGTTCACCCCCCGCTCCAGGCTCGGCGCGCCGCGCTCCTGGCGCGTGACGCCGCGACCCTGACACACTCCGGCACGGTGCTCCCACTAGGTCAACCCTCGCACTTACCTACTTTAAGAGGAAGTAAAATATATCACGCGCCCCTTACTAGGTACGTTCTTAGTGATAACGAGAACAATGTGCCTCGGCTAAGTTATGACCAATCCTCCACACCTGTGTGATTTGTTATAAATAACATCGTTCCGAAGCAAGACGTTACGGAATATTTATTGGAAACAACTTTGTGCGAGACATTCCGTAGCTTACAACCATTTCAAATACTCAATGTCAACAAAAAAATCCTTTGTTGAATACGATACTCTTACATTTATTCCGCTAATTTATCGTTTAACAATAATAACGACAGTGACATCAAACGCAAACTCCTCAAAACAAAGGTCGTTGTAGTTTCTCTCTTAAGGATAGCTGCTTCCTTTGATCAAAGACACTCGAATAATTGTTTTGTCATAATCATATTCACGAAAGAATCGAATTCGATGGCGCGTAGACAGAAAGAATAGCACAGCACCCAGAAATATTAGAAAGAATACAAAATCAATGGAAAATAAATAGCATTCCGGTGCCGTAACTTTCAAATATTAGGAAAAATGCACACCTTAGTACAAACAAAGTCATGTGGTAACTTACTTGTACCAAGACAGGTATTTGTGTCTGCCTGTGAACTTCGAATAAGGACTTTACTTAAGTTGCGTGTTACCGGTCAAAATTGGACTACGGGGTCACGCGGCAGTTTTACATTAAAATGCTAAAGTTGTAGCGTATAAGCTACAGTCTAACCGGTTGCACGAGACAATTTAGGTAGTGATGCCGCCATATCGGGTCAAATCAGGAGAGGCAAAACCAAGCGATAGTTATTGTCGTAGGCTTGTGATCGGATGCGATGAAATGTGTGCTAACTGGCTCATTATGTGGATTATAAAATGAAGCGAAGGCCTATCTATGTTACACTGTGCCCCAGCTTCCCCAGTAACATACTTGGGACTCCTGTTACACCCCACATCAAATAATGGATAGGCAGTAGGTAGGCCCGATTTTTTTACCTGTATGATTACTGCTTCACTCTCAAAATAACTCGAATTTTAGGTGCAAGTGTTTACACTGGGCGTTTATAGATGAGTAATTTGGGTTCTATATTCGTGGTTAGTTTGCATTGTTAGAGCAATATAATAACCAAGTGCACTTCGCCGAATAATTTTGTTAATATAATATGATAGAAGATAGCTTAGTAGAAACTGATATGTATGTAATCGTGTCATATTGTCACAGTCACAGGTCATGGTTGCTGAAATAATTGTTGTCCTCTTTATAACTCAATACACATTATCAGGGCTTTGATCAGGGTTATTACACTGCATAGTCACATTAAAGGCACGACGTACAACTGCGCAATCGCAGTGCACAGGCGCGTTGTGAAACCAATCAACATGTTCAATTGATCCGACAATCAGCGGACGGCCCAGCCTCAGTAGCTATTGTTGGACAATTTGTCTCTAATGCTTATTTGACTGATATTCGGTAACTATGTACTGGGGTCAATTGAACGTAGGCGTCGGCTGCAGACGGAATCCACAGAGCATGTCGTTGATTCGATGACTGCATTTGTTGGGATTGCGAAATAAACTGTAGTAATGTGAAGCCTCTTTAACACAGGACATTGTAGAATTATCTTTCACATTTCATGTGCAAGTTGACAGATAGGTAGTATAGATACCAGCGCAGCATAGTGCCACGGCAGGAGTAGTAGCGTCAGAGGCAAAGAGCGAGTGTGTTGTGCACCAGGACTATTTCTTAAAAACATGAATATATATATTGAAGGTTGAAACCGCGATGAGGCCTCAAAGAGATTTAGAAAAGCACTGCATTTCTGGATGGAAGCACGGCGTAGTGGTGCTGTCGACAAACATAACCAAAATGTTCGTGATGAGGAACCTCCCCCGGGGCGGACGACGGCGCCGCGCCGGCGTGCGGCGCACACGCGACCAGCGGCGCTCGGTACACGATGCCACGCGTCCGAACCGACTGCACACATTATTCCCTATTAGCATTATTAGTACGATGTGATTAGATTAGATAGTGGGGGCCTGGGACTGCCTATATTTCAGGAGATAGCGCATCCGTAGGCACCCTGTACACCTTACTGATATTTTTGAATGTTTGAGGACGGTTAGAAATTTGTAATCGATCTGTCGATTTATAGTGCGACAGCGAGCACGGTGGGACAAAATTGGTGGGACCACGTGTCAGTACCCTAATAATTTCGTCAGACAAGGACACACTACCGTTGAGACCCCTCTCGCCAGGACCGCTTTTAGCTAACTACCGCTTATAAGAAAATAGCTACCCTAGTAAAATAGACGTCATTTACGTTAAACGAAATTTTTTGGTACTCAGTCTAGTTGTAAGTATAAGGTCTTTTGGTGTGCGATGTGTGTAATCGCAGACCCAATTCATTTTCTTTGTTTCTTTTACAATCGTGGGAAGGCGGGAACCTCGGGCTATAAACCGCGCCAGACATTTTAAATGATGTTGCTTATTATTTTATTTTTTAATAATTTGTTACATTTCGTTGAGGCTCACGCAGTCACGTACTTATACTCAATTTATTTTTCCACTGGGTACCACTATCCATTGACTGCCTCTTTGGCGCGGTGGGAGTGCCTCCGACTGCTACGCAAGAGGTCGTGGGTTCGATTCCCACCCAGGATAAAACTTTGTGTGATGAGCACGATGGTTTATTCTGTGTATGGGTGTTATTTATCTATAATATGTATGTATTTAGAAATATATAAGTATGTTTATCAGTTATCTGGTTACCATAGTACAAGCTCTGCTTAGTTTGGAATCAGATGGCGTTGTGTGAGTTGTCCCAACAACAACAACAATATTTATTGGGGTTCCTTTGAAAACCAGCGTCGATACGTAGTGGAAGCAATATGCTATTCCTTACGTCGCCGTCGCGGCATAATGCTGAATGCGTCCCTGTTTTGCGGAAATATGACGTGAACTGTGCACAAATGTGGTGTATATTTATATTTCTGATTACTTTTTGTTTTCTTTTAAACTGTGCATTTGTGTGTGCCTATGGACTGTGCATTTTTGTGTGCCTATGGACTGTGCATTTTTGTGTGCCTATGGACTGTGCATTTTTGTGTGCCTATGGACTGTGCATTTTTGTGTGCCTATGGACTGTGCATTTTTGTGTGCCTATGGACTGTGCATTTTTAACGCAGAATAAAAATAATTATCTTTCTTCTCTTTCTTTCAATATTAAAAGTTACATTACTCATATTAGGGCAATTACTAAGAGAAAATGTTATTGATTTCCCTCCAGTGGATATTACAAGGCCAGATGGAAAATCGAACTGTCTTTCACTATTTACTGCCACGGTAGCATAAGTGGTAGTGTATACTACTAACGCGCTGAGGTCTCGGGTTCGATTCCTGGGTCAGAACAAATATTTGTGTGATCCACTACCTATTTAGAAATATGTTTTTCAGTTGTCTAGATCTTATAGCACAAGCTTACCTATAGCTTAGTTCAGGCTAGACGCAGTGTGAGAAATTTCCCATAATATTTATTTATTATATGTTCACACAACTTTTATGTCTAAGAATCTACCACAACCATACACACAACTAGATAAAAGCACTTAGGTGCTTTACTCGTACAGTAAGCGCCCGCTGAAGAATGATAATATAAGTAGATTTCCAATCAAAGAGTTTCTAATAACAACAAAAACACGCCGTTTCAAAATGACTTCAAATTGCTTCAAATTGAAAAAATATATTTAATATAACATTATACCTACAATGTATATCGTGATGTATAAGCTCATAAGTAAATACTAGATATGTACTGTATAGACCAATAAAGAATAGCTCGTAAGTAGGTAATAGAAGCGCTCGTGGCCCCGCGGTCTCAGTGTTCGGTAAACGATCACTGGGGTACGCAACTTTCACTATGGCTGGTCGTCGGATGGGTGACCACTTTGTGGCATTTACATTTGCGAGCGTTTCCGTGCTTCGGAATGCACGTTAAGCCGTTGGTCCCGGTTGCCAATAAAATGGCAGTCGTTAAGCCTGTTGAAGGCCTTATAGGCGGCTTAAAAAATTTCAACAGCAGGTAGCCACAACCTGCGTCTGTCTATTTCAACACGGCAATGGGCTCACCACCTATTACGTGGAACAGGGATCCACACGGTGAAAAGTGGGCATATAATATGCCTCTGCCACCCCTTGGGGGATAAGGCGTGATGGATATTTATTTATTTATAAGTAAATACCTGTGTAGCAATTATACCTAGGTCGGCAGGTGCACGTAAACACAAGCACGCAGTAAGCTATCGAACGAATGCGGCAGTTCAACATCAACAAGTATCGGTAAAGTTAGATTGTACTTAGGTAGGTATTTGATGATGTGTTGGGAGGCGTGACGCAGACGTAAGCGTTTCCATGAGGTGTATGAATATACCTACAGATTTATTTAAATGTCTAATACTGTGAACTTTGACGGCGGTATGAGCAGTATAAGCTTGATTATTTAAGTAACTCGACCGAAATGTTCTACATGAACACGGCGTAAATGCATACCATACTTATTTACAAGAAGTATGCACGTGATTAACGTCGGCGTCGCCCCGACGAGCCTCGACCGACGTAGTTCTGAGAATAGAGGAATTGCCTGAGCGAGGAAATTAAATTAAATATCCATCACGCCTTATCCCCGAAGGGGTGGCAGAGGCATATTATATGCCCACTTTTCACCGTGTGGATTTACCTGTCCCACGTAATAGGTGGTGAGCCCATTGCCGTGTTGAAATAGACAGACGCAGGTTGTGGCTACCTGCTGTTGAAATTTTTCAAGCCGCCCATAAGGCATTCAACCAGGCTTAACGACTGCCATTTCACTGGCAACCGGGACCAACGGCTTAACGTGCCTTCCGAAGCACGGAAACGCTCGCTAATGTAAATGCCACAAAGTGGTCACCCATCCGAGGACCAGCCATAGTGAAAGTTGCGTAACTCAGTGATCGTTTACAGAACACTGAGACCGCGGGGCCACGAGCGCTTCAGGAAATCGGACTGAACAAAAAACTAATAATAACAGCGATCATGCTGATCGTTAAGTGCGACATAGCCTTAACACGCGGCTAATGGAGAAGCTATGTCATGCAGTCCAAATTCCATTCGCGTTAAGTTAATTATAGAACAACATGTGATCTAAGGTTTTCTATAATCTAAGACTTCAAAATAGCGCCGCCCGTCTTGTGGACATCACATCTTAAGGCTCCGATAGCGGCCTTTAGTTTAGGGAACAAAAGGGATAGTGTGAGATCAAGTGTAAGAGTTTTTCAGAATGTCCTCTCATATCCTAAGTCCGTCCGCTTTGTTGCCGGGCGACTTAAAAATATCCCATGTAATGTACATTACCTGCATAGCAATGTATTGTGCCCAGGGACAAAATATCATTAAAATACAGTAGAATGGGAGTGGGCTAAAAGTGAAATGGGAAGAAAAGTTGGCTAACAAATTTTACCGATATAATCGATATCCTGATAGATCTCTGGCTGACAAGAACAGTATGATGCAACGCAAGCCGCTCAAACCTGTATCCTCTCTAATGAAGACCTTTTTACTTGTCTTTGTCGCTCTGTTGTATGCGGCTTTGAGGTGGGCCATATTCGGGTCACCCAAAACCCAAGCCCTGACACTACTTATGTCAAACTGCATCAACGCATTCACACATGAATCAGGGACGGATTTTGCAGATGTTGGCGACATCAGTGTATGGCCGTTCGTCCCCCATGATCTGTCTTGAGGGTATGTAGTCTGGGTCATGCCTGGGTCTCACAAATACGTCGTATCGTCTGGGCGGTATATTTACTTGAGTGTTCAGTTCTAGTTTTGTGGAGAGATGTGTTTCTATTCAAATTTTCATCTTAATAATGAAATAGCGTATTAATTGAAAGAATTCATAATAATTTAGGATACATAGCATTAGTTGTCATCGTAAAATGGACCATGGATGAAGGATGTTATAGTGGAACCGGTAAAACCTCTAACGATTGTTTCATTTAACGGTAAATAGATGAACAATCATTTTTAGAACCGTTTACGGACGAGGGTGTTTTCGGCGAACAATTATAATATGTAACCGACTGACCGACACGGACGAGGATGCTTTCAGTGAACAGCTTATCGGACGAGGATTATTCGATTCTGAGCTCCGCCGGCGAGCTGTCGATACAATACAATCTTTTATTAACTTATCACTCCTACGTCTGTAAATATTTTGTCTTCTTAAAAATTGACAAAGTTATAAAATGTACTTTGTTTGTTTCGAAATAATTTCCAAATGTCAGCTTTCTATATTTCAAGTTGATTTTTCGAATTATTTTGACGTAGTTTAATGAGCGTGAATCAATATTTGAGAGTTAAATAATTTACTTGTTCGACTCGCGACTCATTATATTGCATCATTGTTAACATCTGTTGTACTCAATAGGTACTTGCTTTGTTTACAAAGACGTACGAGGTAGGTAGCATTACTTTTTTCACAAACCAGCTGTATAAGTACTTATGAGAAAAAATTTCATTATTCTATGACATAGGTACCTATGTAGTGCTAAGACATATAATTATATGAGCATATACATAAATTGCTTTTCTCAAAAAAATGCAGTGAAATGACAACATACTAATTAATATTAAACGTTTCATTAGTCATATTGGGATGATTACTAAAAGAAAACTATATTGATTTCCCTACAGTGAATTTTACTACACAATAACAACACACTGTAACTAGGTACACAATAATAAAACTACAATGAGTATAGGTATTACACATAACTTAAGATCCACCTTGACTCCTCAAACGCTGAAGTAGGTGAGTGAGCGAGGTGGCGAGGCTCTAACTCTGATATTTATGCAAGAACTTGTCTTCGGTTCAGATGTTCGATTAGCACACGATCGCAATCGACCTTCTCGACAAGTTCTCACAAGTCGGAAGTGGGTCAAGTTCCCTTCCAGTGACAAGTAGTAACACTAATCCGAACATTTTATGGCTAAAGGTAAGTCTCTCTCCCTAACCAACTATCTTTAGTCTGTATCGCTGAATGGGTACTCAGAGAGGGCAGATCGCCAGGTTTCTTGGTTCACGCATACCCAAGTTACAATTTAGTTTCAAGAACGTTATTTACAGACCAAATAAAATAGACCTTGGGCACGACTCCACTATTATTCTAAGTTAAAGTGGGTAAACATCCTCAATAAACGATGTACAAACCATAGAACATGAGAATACAAGTTCCACTAACCGTTTCGCAATGGGATACCGTCAACTATGTAGTACCTACGAACTTTCTATAAAGCACAGCTCGACACATACCACATACAGGGTGCACGGAGAGTATTGAATTGAGCTTTGCGTGATTATAGTAAGTACAAGGTAGTACATATTGTCTCTTGAGTATGCATTTCTATCTACACATTATCCTATGGTCATAACCGTGAAATAGCTAACTCTTAACACGTAAGTACGATGTGATCGCGGCAGCACATCCGAAGTAGGTAGTAGGTTGTTAGCTCGCATGTCTTTCATCACCGCCGCATACTCTTTACCTTAAAGGCAATGTAACCAGTTATATTAATTACGTCAATACAAGTTATCATTGGTCAGAGTCAATATCAATAATTACTCAGTAGGTGTCGTACTGTACGCGTCATTACATTACGCCACTACGCCCAAGTGTAAGTGCATTTGTTTTGCCTAGGATATAATAACGGTACTAGGACAGTGTTGTGAACGTCTGTCCGAGCCTGTGTAGTTGAGTTGGGACCCAATACCAAACAAACAAAGTGTGTGCTTGCTACTTAACCAGGCATCTCCACGTTGATCAAAGTTCAAGGTGAAATGTGAACGATCACGTGCGTATGTTCCGTGTTCGCGATTCGATTTGATAACAAATGTTGTTTTGATTCCAATGCGTCCACTCATGGTAACAAGCAAGCGCGGGCCTTATCAGTCGCCAGTTCTGTCGGGCTTGCTTGTTCTGGAACTCGGGTGGCTCTTTCGAATTCCGTTTAAGGATAACGGCTCTATAATAGGTATTTGGCAAATTCCAAGTACTGAATGTGACGTTTTGTCCCAAGCTGCGATTACTCACCGATGGTGACTCTACCTGCTCGGGACGTGACATGACAATGCACATCGTAGTAAGTATATTGGCATTTATTTTAAGTCAAGAATTGATTGCTTTTAACTTGAAACGACTAAAGTTACCCGGTGCTACCTCACAGTCACAGTTTTATTTTCTAATGGGGGAATTACCAAGTTGTCTGACTGTACAGTCTGTCGCCTTCGGAGCTAATAGTCGTGACTGATAAATAATTAATAACCATATCAAATGTTATAAAAACAACATAATAATGATCGCGAGTACACTTATGATGTTCTTAGGCTCTACCACAAATAACGTAATATATTCTAATATTATAAAGCTGAAGAGTTTGTTTGTTTGTTTGTTTGGTTCGGTTGAACGCGCTAATCTCAGTACCAAGGATAGCCTATTTATCGAGGAAGGCTATAGGCTATATATCATTACGCTACTACACTGGGGAGCAGAGCAGTAGTCATAAATGTCGACTAACCGGGCAAATTTTTATGCAATATTGTAGACTTTATAAGCGACGGGATTAAATAGGTGCGGCGGAAGGTCGAAATAATCCACGGGCGAAGCTGTGGGGGTCATCTAGTAACGTAATATAATTATTTTAGTACTACCAAACTATAACCATCGCGGATCCATATGACACACCATCTCAATATAAAAGTATACCCAATGACCACAGAACACATGCTATGTAACTGAAGCAATGGAAAAAATACCAAGAAAAAAAATAATCACAAGACTATGTCAAATGCAGAAAAGTATGTATGGTGTACCCCAGGGAAGTATTTTGGATACAGTTTTATTTCTCATCTATATAAATAAATCATTTCTCTACAGCTGTTACTGTCTCAAGCTTATTTTGCTGACAATAGTACTTTAGTATTTTTAAATAGTAGTACTATGAACAACAATCTCTAGATATAAAGGTGGTTAAAGGCCAATAACCGTGAACCCAATCTAGGTAAACCAAACATAATAGTGTTAGATATTTACCTCAGACTTTGAGATTGAATATTGGGGTAGTATGAAATAAGTGAGGCAGAAATTGCAAAATTTTCACATCGACTATGTCTGTCCTAAATAAAAGAAAAGTATCTATGCTTTATACACTCTCTCTCGGAAGGTTAATATTATACTTATCTGAATATTATGCTTGATAAAATATGGAATCAACCCTGAGATATGGCGTGATACTTTGGAAAAGTTCCACTCCACCGACTGGGAGTTGTCGATGGAACACAAGAGCAGTGCGTAAGGGCAAAAGAATTAAAAGGACAGAGTGCTGTAAAAAGCCTTGAAATTACTAACCATATTTTAGAAATAAATAAATAAATAGCCTAATATTTTAGAAATAAACTATTTTCGTATAAAAGAATCTTCATTTTTTTATATGTTGAATTGTAATCGAAATAAATTACACATTAACTTTTATTTAAGAGAGTTGTCTTATTAAGTGATAAGACTAACATTTTAAATAAAATATTAACTTTTTAAACAAGATTACAAATTAAAAAATAGAAACAGCACAGCACATATTATGTTTAAGCGAAAACTCAGTAATATATTGAATGACAATTGACAAATTTTCAAAGCAATTATTTGCTAAATTTCTCATCAATTTTTAATAAAGTGGAAAAAGACAATTTGATTCGAGACAGGGATTGAACCTGTGACCTTTGCCTTTATGACAATTGACAAAATATAAATTATAATGTAGATACAGGAAGGGACATTTAAGTAATGAACTAAATGTTCCCGAGGGACAGCATGTCATTGATATGCAAAAGAAAGAGAGTTGGCGAAATACAGACCCCTGCGGCAACGAAATTTGGCAGAAGTTGGCCTGCACGGCTTTGGCCAGTTGCCAGTATCCACGGCTGCCCGTTGGATGTGACGTAAGCTCCCGGCCCAGCCGCGCGACGCGCTGGTCATCCGCTCTCCTGAAGGCCCTCTTGCTGGCCCTAGTGGACCTGTTGTACGCTGCCTTGAGGCGGCCTACTTTCGGATCGCGCACCGCCCGAACCCTGACCCAGACGCGATACGCCGTCTGCTTTTGTTGAACAGCCTCGGCGCACTTACGCCCGAACCAGGGCCGAGTTTTGCGAATGCTGGCGACATCAGTATATGGGATGTAATATTCCATCCCTAAACTGATCTCGCCAGCAATCGCGGAGGCACTATCCGACACAGCTTTGCTTGCAAAGCAGCGCTGACTCCATGGGATGGACGCAAAGTACTCGTGAAGACCATCCCAATCTGCCGACGAGTAAAGCCATAATCGCCGCGTTACCTCTACTGCACGTGCAGGAGATGACGCCAGCATGCGAGTCTGCACAACACAGTGGTCGGAGGTGCCCAATGGAGCGCCCACCGACACACTGTGCCGGTCTGGGCGACTCGTCAGCAGTAGGTCCAGCAAAGCGGGCGCGTGATCTGACCTGTCTGGTATCCGCGTGATCCCGCGTACCATCTGGGTCAGACCATGGGAGAGAGCGAATGCATGGGCGGCACGTCCCGCAAGATCGGTCTTGAGGGACCCCAGTCACTCAGTGTGGTGATCGTTGAAGTCCCCCAGAAACAGCAACTCGGCGTTCGGGAACCGCACCTGCGCGTCATCGGCCCCTTCGCTGAGATATTGAAACAGCCTAGTCGTCTCCGCTTCCCTTGTGTGGGAACGGTATACGCACACGTAGATCTGGCTCATGGAGCCATGATCCACGTGCAGCCAAAGGACAGAGTAGGAGGAGTTCTCGAGGCAACGCAACCGGCGACAGCAAACATCCGCCCTAACGAACACGCACGCCCCTGCTATATCTCGAAATTGCTCCTCGATGATATAGCCGGGGTAAGATGGTGGTGGACGGCATCGAGGTTTGAGTGGAGTCCACGGATGTTAGTGAACTCCACCTCGAAAGCAAATTTTGCGGGGTTTTGGGCGGCCACTGTGATCCTCTTTCTTTTTCTTTGCGTTGCAATTTTTTTTTTGAAGGAATGCGTGAAGTTGTTGCAACATTTGCTGCAGCAGTGAGTGACAAGGCGCAGACGCTAGCTTTGACTATGTATGTGTGGTTAGATGGAAGCCGACCCGCCGGACGGAAGGGCCCCCGTACCCTCCCGAATGTGGTCGCCGGGACCCCGCGCCGGTCACCATCCGGCACGACGATCCACATCGGGATTATGCGCGACCTGGTGGGGCAGCCTCCTGACGTGGTTAGGCCCAGTTGGGCCCTTGTACTATGCCGCGGGCGGCCAGCGGCACCACCGTTTCTACAGGTCTCCCTGGCCGACGGATCGACTCACATCACCCACACTAGACTCCACTAAGCGCCCACTGGTCCCTCGCCTGCTGCATCAAGCGCTGCCCCAGACCCGGCTGTGCAGCTGCTGAGCCCCTAACGCAACCCAATCGGAGCTGGGTTACTTGGGGGGCCTGACACAGCTGCACGGTGGTACCCCTCCCGGACCAACACATTGTACCAACTGGCACCCACACGGAAGTCCTACCACCACGCGGGTACCCTAAAGCGTCGGAGCCTCGTCCGTTGGTCAGCAGGTGCGCCACTTGCAGGTGAGGTCGCTTGGGCCCCCAAAGATCTTGGTGGGACCCCTTGCACCCAAAACTATCGTCTAACGTCTCTTATTTTTTCTTAGACTTTTGATGATTATTGTTTAAGCGCTCGTGGTCCCGCGGACTCAAGTGTTCTGTAAACGATCATTGCGGTCACGGATGTGTGACCACTTTGTGGCATTTACATTTGCGAGCGTTTCCGTCCCGGTTGCCAGTAGCGTTAAAGTTGAAGGCAGTAAGGGCGGTTTAAAAAAAATTTCTACAGCAGGCCACAACCTGCGACTGTCTATTTCAACACGGCAATGGGTTCACCACCTATTACGGGGGACATGATAGTGAAAAGTGGGAGCATAATATGCCTCTGCCACCCCTTCGGGGATAAGGTGTGATAGATAAATGGGGCGCTCCCAGTTTGTTCGTATTGGTCGGACATCTGATTGGTCCGGGCTATCTGCGGGAGTTCCTCAAGGAGGCGTTTTGTCTCCTCTTTTATTTTCGGTCTTTATCAACTCTGCTGGGAGTCTTATTTCCAGTAACTTCCATCTCTATGCTGATGATCTGCAGCTGTATCGCCACTTTACACCTACCGACGCCATCTCAGCGATTTCATCCATAAACCTAGATTTGGCTAAACTAAGCAGCTGGGCTAGTTCGGTCGGATTCCGTATTAACCCTTCAAAGTCACAAGCCATTGTCATTGGTAGTAAATACCAATATGGTATTCTTCCGGTTGTGTTGGTTGATTGTTGATTGATGAGTCCTGTTGTGTTGGCTGGTACTCGAATACCTTTTTCGGACAGTGTGAGGAACCTGGGTGTGACTATGGACACTTCGCTTTCTTGGAGCGCTCATCTTAGCGACGTCAGCAAGAAGGTACATTTTTCGTTTCACTCCTTGAAAAGTCTCCAGAGCTTTCTGCCTTTAGGGACGAAAATCGGTCTTTCTCAAACTCTTATTCAACCCATTATTGAGTACGCTGATGCCTGCTATTTAGACGCCACTGAGGAGCTTCTAGATAAACTTGAGAGGTTGCAAAATTTTATGTATACGCTTCATATTTAATCTTAGAAAAAGATTAAATATGAAGCGTATACATACAGCGTATACATATACATAAATTGTATGATCATGTTTCCCATCTTCGCAAACAACTCAAGTGGCTCCCAATTCGCCTTCGCCGTAACACTCGAATTCTCTGCCTCCGTTTCAATATTCTTTACAATCCTTCCTCACCTGTCTACCTAAGGAAGCGGTTCACGTTTGTTAGCTCTCCCGATGCTTCTTGCAGATCAAATCTACGTTCCAACCTCAAGTTTCTAAACCATAGAACCAATTTCTACTCCTACTCCTTTACTGTGCATGCGGTCAGATTGTGGAACTCAATTCCACCTGTTTTCAGAGACAGCAAATCTGTTACAACTTTTAAAGGAAAGTCCGTGAACACTATCTCTCTACACTGTAAATCTATTTTATTTACATGTTTATGTATATTGAATTAGTATTTGTTTATATGTGTAAGTATATTTATTTGGTATTTATTTATCTTATTTTATTTTTATTTGTTGTTATATATTTTATAGTTTTATTTAGTTACGCTCTTTTGTATGTGTGTTAATTTTATTTTCTATCTTTGCTCTTTTACTTACACACTTTTACTTGTTATTTTCCTACTTCACGTTCTCCTATCGTCGGTCTGCTGGGAGATATTTCTTTTAGAAATACCATTGTACCTATGTGTCCTTTAACTGTTGCTATCTGTTACCTAGTGTGGGCATAAATAAATAAAAATAAATAAAAACTTGAGAGGTGTCAAGGGACACCCGGATGGAACGAAGTTCCTTTCGATTAATTAGTGAAGGAATTGTAATTTTTTTTAAGATATAATATTATTTTATCTATTATTAACAAATATAACTTAATCAGTAGGCTCTATTTTAGTAATAACTGGCTTGCTTTCTGTGAGAGAGAGAGGACAGACAGAGAAACACGCACGCCGGCTTACAACTATAGCAAAAAGTGTCGTTACAACTTTTGGTCTTAATTTTATCCGTCTAATAAGGAACTTCGTTCCAAAACTTCATTCCAATAAATAAATTGATTTAGTTATTATCATCTTACCTAATTACCTAATAAAGTATACTATAGTGACTATAGGGACTCGAAAATATTTATGTGGATTACCTACGGGTGGAGGATGTAGAAATTTATCATAATGTTACAACATTGTAAACATATTTGCAAATAAACTAGAGATTGATTGATGTGTCATGCACATCTGTTTTGCAGTGATAAGGAATAACCACAAATACAATAATTATACCAAAGTACAATAATTATATAAAAGTACAATAAACAATAATTATACAAAGATACGATTGTACTCACAATGTTGGTACTCGAATCAGGCATCTGCCTTTGTCACAAGCAACATAAACGACACACGCCACTACAGCAACAAAAACATAATATATACGTAGGTATCGGCAATCATAATTTAAAAGGAACTGAGATGTAAAAACTAACCTAATAGTTAGTTTTTACATATGACACTCCTCGGTAATCAGAAAAAAAAGTACCTACTTATACAAAGATAGGAATGAGATAAGCAATAGCCTATGTCTCTCCTAAGTCCAGAGTCTAATGTCCAGATTTCAGGGTCAGGTGTATATTTTCCACTGTCCGGGTCCACAGACCAGGCTCCAGGGCCTAGCGGTCAAGCTTCAGAAACAAAGGTCAACAGTCCAAACCCCAGGGATTAGTGTCTAGAGTCCGAGGATTGGGATATAGGGTCCAGTGTCATTTATTTGTAAAATTATATTTCTATAGGTTCTAACAGATATATGGGTACTACATAATAAAAACAAACACGATTTGGAGTGAATCTCTATTACGTGAATTAGGACCCAGGTTCCTACTACACGACAGCCGATCCGGATCATCTTCTAACAGGTATTTGGGAACCATTTGACATGTTTATGATAATCAGCAGATTGCAGATATCTGTTTATTGAACTATTTAAAATACATTTTAATATTCTCTATATGACTATACTAGGTACCTATATATATTGTGCGAAAGTAGAGGGCAGAAGGAGTAAAGGTAGACCGAGACTTACTTAGGAAGACCACGTGAGCGGATTGCTCAAGAACGGAAGAGTCAAAAGTACTCGGATACCCAGACGTGCGTGTATGAAGCGATTACCTAATGAATCTACAGGAAGCAAAAGAAGTATGCATGGATCGCGATGCCTGGCGATCTGTCCTCTCTGACTACCCCGTCAGGGATACAGCGGGAAGATAATTAAGTTTAAGTTAAGGTACCTATAACGCCGTTACGTCCAGTCCGCAGATAGGTCAGTTTTTGGATATATTATGTACCTAGTAGGTACACGTAACACTATTTGGCTTTTAGTCGAAGATTATAGGCGAGGTAGATATAGTTTAACAGAGATTATTATAAGAGAAATAAACGCAAACCAAATCGAAATTCGATTTCAATTACATCTTTGTTTTGTAATAGTGATCTCAATAAGTACACAAGAGCATGCAGCAAAATGTAAAGGAACACATTAGTTTCACCGCCCCACGTTATTTTATTGGAATGTTGCACGTTGAATGTTTTCCGGACCGTAATGTTGTATTTCCAAAATGTTCAATATAGAAAATTTAGAATTCCAAAATGTTAACATAAACGTAGATGTAAACGTTTTATAAGATGGCCGAGTACAACTTGTGCAACCAAGGCGAGATGACAAAGTTAAATATTTGATACTTTAATCACCTCAAGCGTTTTTTGCTAACCTAACCACAACCTAGCTGCCGACAATCGTTGCTATTATCTGACACAGGGCAATTTGCCCTCCCCGCTGACCGTTGATCGAGGTCATAATATTGACTACAAGTGGCCAGTATTGACGAACAATTATCTCTCAATAACTCGGGGTCAACTCGAGCGTGACCTGCGCGTTCCTCGGCTAAGTTCGGTTGCACAGTCGAGTTGTCTCAGTTAGTGATAATTAATTTACGGTAGAACTTTAAACATCAAGATGAAAGGCAGTCTTCTCGTCATTCACACTCGCACAGGTACATCTCCAGAAGTGAAGATTTTACTGTGCACTGTCCATTAAAAATGAATTTGAAACTTTGAACTGTCGCAGTCGCTCGTATAGTTCGTATATAGGTCGCGCGGCGAATGATGAGCTCTGTAAGAAAGTGGAAGGGGAATGCGCAGAAATCATAAATTAGGTCTAATTGGCGGGGTGACAGGGGTGAAGGGCGGGATTGTAGGAGCGTGGACGCAGGAGTGGTCGAAATCCTTCACGCACACTAGGGCACAGCCGCACACTACTCCGTGATATGTCGGCACGTGTTGTCACTAGTCTCTGTACTGTCACGCACATAAAATATTCTACTCTTCTTGGCAAATATTTTAATAGCGTATTGAGGTTTTGATGCCCCAAGAAAATTGGCTGTCCAATCTGGACAAGAAAGAAAAATGGTTTATTATGTAAATTGTTTGATCAAATATTTATACCAATTATAATTATTATTACTGGCGAAACATAACGCAGTGAGAGTGCCAACGTTGCTTTACGGTAGCGAAACCTGGGTATGTCAGCAGATGCATGAAAGTAAATTGAATGCTGTAGAGATGCGATCACTTCGAAAATTGTGCGGCGTAACTTTGGCCGACCGAATACGTAACGAAGCGATACGCAATATGGCAGGTTTGAATGAAAGTGTCAGCTTTAAGCTGGAAAAGGGCGTATATATATTGTGCGAAAGTAGAGGGTAGAAGAAATCAGGGTAAGCCGAGACTTGCATATGAAGATCAAGTGAGCAGATTGCTCAAAACCGGAAAAGCCTAAACTCGGATCTTAAGGATGCAAAATGAGTATGCATGGATCGCGAAGCCTGGCAATCTGTCCTCTCTGACTACCCCGTCAGGGATACAGCGTGAAGATAGTTAGTTTAGTTATAAATTTTCAACAATTTCATTAGTTTATTACAAAAAAATATTAAAATCACGCCTATCATTCACCTTACATTCACCGGGTAAGCAGAGACTTCTTCCACTTCTTTTACTTTAATAAGTATTTTCAATGTCACACACATTATATACCTAATTCTACATTAAAATATTACAATAAAAATGTTCTTTTTTTAAATACGATCACTGAAAAATAAATAAAATAATATGGTTTAATATTTTAACGCAAAACACTTTGAACTCACTTGTTGTAAATAATATATACCTACTAACGTACCCACCTACCTACGTAATAAAATACAAAAAAATGTTCAATGGTTCAAAGCAGAGTCGTATTATACTTGATTTTTTGTGTAATAATATTGTACGCGATTATACATGCGCAAACTATCCCCACTAATTTATGTCAGAGCTCATCATTCACCGCGCGACCTGTACTGACGCATGTGGCGGTGAAGTTAGATACGAGTAGGACATTCCTACGCACACGTGATTGTGGAATGAGCTCACGGTTTTACCTCAACTCTACCCATTTTTTTTCTTTTTTTTATCTACTGACTTCGAAGACCTCTTTCGACCAGATGGACCGTGGGCTTGTTTGCCAACTTAGTAGTAAAACATTTAGATTAATAAAGTAGAAGAGTATTACTAACTACGGAACAAGCGAAGAGAGAGTGAATAAACTATAAAGTAGAAGTAAAATGTATACCCTCGAGTCGCCTCGTATCGGGGCCGGGTTACAAAGGGACGACTTTGGTCCGCTATACATTGTGAACCTATCTTCGTGTAGGTATATATAGTATTAGAGCTTTTGGATTCGTTTATAAGGCCTTTGGGAAATAAGGTAGAATTTACCTAAGAACATAAATATAAATTTCTATGATTTGGCTTGCAAGAAAGACCTAAAAACGTAAGACCCAACGACAAGTGACAAAGCACAATGCTTTGTCACTTGTCGTTTGGGTTCTTAAATGTTATTATAATTAACTTTCTGAGCGAAGAACTTGCAAATCCGAAAAGATTTATTTCTCAAATGTACTGTTATCTGTTAAGTGTATTAAACTGGAATGATAGTCCACAGAAATCCATGATGGATTTAGTGGACAAAGGCAGTAAAAATATTGTGTAGCGTACTGACGAAGGGCTTTGTCTCCCTATTTGGGGTTTAAAAGGTAAAAAGAGGAACCTTATAAGATCCCTTTCTTGGCCGTCTCTGCCAGTCCGTCTATCTCACCATCGATTTTCTTAGGAACGAATGGACCTAGCAAGATATTTCGTTACACCAGATACTGAGGTCTATAGTCCCCATTGGGTATATCAAAATCAAGGTCCTGAGTCAATACGATAAAAAGATAATTATGGGCAAATTTTGATATTCGCGAAAGCTTGTACGTGCCAAAACATACCTTTATTTTTTTCCATTAGTTGTGCTATAAGACTATACTTTTAACCAAAATTGACACTTCTAGGTCAACCGAAAGTACCCTGTGGTTTTTTTTATATTTAGCTCGCCAAAATGACGGTGCCTATCTGATGGAAAGCCTCGGACATTTAGCGCCTTGAGAGTCACTCTTTTAGTCGTTCGAGCGCAATCAATGAGTACCTCGCGAAATCATCCCATAGGTGAGAGCAATATTCTAGAAGAAACGAATTTGCGTCTTGTACAACAGACATCTTTGCCTCACCTTATTATTCAGGACTCAAGACTAACTTCCGCGAGGCTAGCCCACTGCAGTTCTTGATATAATTTTGTTTTTTGAGCTCACGTCCAAAGTCTTGATGTAATAATGTCTATATGTACCTTATGCCTAGGATGTCTAGATTGCCATATCCACTGCGAAGTCCGGATTTCGAATGCTTTGATTGGCTACCAGGAGTAGGTGCAATATTATTCGGCGCCGTTCGAATTAACTGGCGTCGTGTGTCGTCCAGCGTCTGACCTCCACAGTGGAACACGCGGTGACACGTCGAAAACCCTCAAATGGTGCCTGAGATTTTACTTTTAGATAGTTATGCTCGTTTAATAGTGTCTAATTAAACATTTTTCAAAAGTCCCTAAGTAAAGTATTGACACTTACGGAGGCTGATACACACAACGTTAATTCTCTTCTACTTCCACGTGTGGGTGTCGCCATAGAAACTATTATAGTCTTGTGGGTGTTACCTTGCAGTACCTCGTATACGTATGTACTTAATATGTAATACACATTCACTTTAATTTGAACAAACATAACAACGGAGTTCTCAGCTTAGCGTACTACATCTATTACCTACCTACTTACTGTTCGGTGAATGTATAATGACGGGCACGTCACTGAAACACGAACCACACCGGTGCGGCGCGTAAACAATCCTTGTGTACGTTTCAAATAACCTTAGTGGTAAATGGGCCTTGCACAGGTGTATATTTTTGCGGAGAGATGGTTGTACCACAGCCGAAAGACATACAGTCGGTCGACGAAGCTGTCTAGACAGAGCAATCGTGCGGGGGACAAGGGACGAGACGGAGGAGGGCTTGTACCGACCTGCAAACAAAATTTTGTTAGTAGCTCGGGACAGTCTTTCAGGGCTGACGCATTCACGACCGCTTGCTATGAGTATTTTAATTTTGTATCGATTTCTTTAATTCCTTATTTTAATAACCGAAAAATAAAAATGGTGAATAAGAATTGTGCTGTAAGAGATTGCAAGTCATCATCGCGGAAAAATAAGGATCTGCGATTTCATCAATTGCCGCACTCGGAAGAAAGTTCATGTCGTTTGAATAGTTCTTTTTATTAGAAAGCGTTTACAAAATGGCTGCCGCGTCTTAATCGTAGTTTTAAAATTATCATGTAGGGTACATGTTTAATTCATGGGGTTATTAATATTCTGAATACATATTTCGTGTTCATTTTGCAATCTAATATGGCCGCCGCACCGTGTTCATAAAATTTCATGTTAGGTATCGTATAAGGGGTTTTTTTGGTATGCTGAGTATGAATTTCGAGTTAATTTTGCAATCTAATATGGCCGCCACGCCGTGGTCATAAAATTTCAAGTTGGGTATCGTATAAGGGATTTTTTGGTATGCTGAGTATGAATTTCGAGTTTATTTATCAACCCAATATGGCCGCCGCGCCGTGATCATAAAATTTCATGTTGGGTATATTAGGTATATTATTACTAGTTTCGGTTTATGACATTTTTTGGTCTTAAAATTACTGTTGTTTTTCAACAAAAGAATGATTGGATACGCTTCAAACAAGTTTAAATATTAATTATGACGAAAAACTTGCATACACTTTACACAGGATAACAAAGTATAGAGTGTGGTTATAATCCCACATTTGTGCTCCGCATACCATATTACCCAACATGAAATTTTATAACAGCTGGCGCAGTGACTATATTGGATTGCAAAATTAACTCATAATTAGCATGAAATTCGTACTCAGCGTACCAAAAAACCAATTATATGATACCCAACATGAAATTTTATGACAACGACTCGACGGCCATATTGGGTACTAGAAACCTCATGAAGTATAAATGTACTTAACATGATAATTTTATATCTACGACGCGGCAGCCATTTCGTAAACGTTCTCTCTTAATAAAAAATTATCGATTCGACATGAAATGAACCTTACCTTCTTCCGTGTGCGGCAATTGATGAAATCGCAGATCCTTATTTTTTTAAACATATATATATATATATATATATATATATCCATCACGCCTTATCCCCGAAGGGGTGGCAGAGGCAGGTTGTGGCGACCTGCTGTTGAAGGTTTTCAAGCCGCCCATAAGGCCTTCAACCAGGCTTAACGACTGCCATTTTACTAGCAACCGGGACCAACGGTTTAACGTGCCTTCCGAAGCACGGAAACGCTCGCAAATATAAATGCCACAAAGTGGTCACCCATCCAAGGACCAGCCATAGTGAAAGTTGCGTAACTCAGTGATCGTTTACAGAACAATGAGACCGCAGGGCCGCGAGCGCTTCGTATAAATTATAATAAATATTGATAGTTGATTGCGACTGCGAGTCCATAAATAAGTTATAAATAACATCAGCCTTGTATACTTGTGACAACCCTACAAGCATCACTGTCTAGACGTTGTCGGCATTTTTGTCAACTTCAAAGGCGTAACGCTACTGATAGATTATCTTTATACTGTGGTTGTACGATGACTAAACATCACTACCTGCTAGCATTAGTACCTTGACCAATCAAATCAAAAATCTTTATTCATGTAGGTCACAAAGTAACACTTATGAACGTCAAGATTACTGCTTCTACATTTACATTTACTGCCAGATTCGCAAAGCAATAGGTAGAGCCAGAGGAAGAACCTGGCAATAAAACTCATGGCCACTCTTTTCTAACCGCCATTTGACACAGTTTGATTAACATGATATTTGACCAATTATACAGTAAAGAAATTATACAAAAAAAAAAACAAAATAAATGTTGTGTTCATTAAAATTACACTTACATAGTTCCTTTGAATTTATGTGAGAACAGTCGACTAAACTTAGTTTGCCTTAAATTTAAATAATATTATTTGTAACAATTGCTATAACAGCTATGAGCTGACCAGTCCCAACAGACGGCACCCGTACAAGGTTATGACGCATATATCAGCCATCGCCCTATTCAACCGTATTGTAGGGAACAAGGCGACCCGATACATACGCCACCACTGCCAGGACACTTAGGCGAGCATGACATACCCAAAAACTACACAGCAAATATCATGTCAATTTCAAAATTATAAATAAGTCTACATAGTGCTCACACAATAACAAAGTCAAATTACATATAATTATGTATATTAGTTATTACCGGGACTAAACGCAGCCATACCTTTAGTTGCCTGGCGTTTCAAATTATTTATACTGGAGAATGTAAATAAAAATAATGTAAAAAAAAAAATACAACATATATGTATATGCAGATTCAAGACAAGTAGATAATATAACACAAGATTCATTCGAATCCTAAATAGCTCGAGCGAAGAGCAAGCAACTCATTTCCATTTATTTTTATTATTCAAATAATCATTAATTGTGTAATAAGCCCTTTTCAAGAGGTGCGTCTTAATTTCCGCCTTAAATTTATGTAACGGCAGGTTCATAATGTCTAAAGGAATTTTATTATATAGGCGTACGCCAATTCCTGCAAAAGAGTCGTGAACCTTTTGTAAACGATGATGCGTTCCAATTAATTTATGCTTATTTCTAGTATTTATCGAATGTATGTCACTGTGTCTATTGTATAAATGTATGTTCTGTTTAACTAACATGATATTTGCAAATATATACTGTGATGCAACCGTTAAAATGCCAATTTCTTAGAAGCGCTCGTGGCCCCGCGGTCTCAGTGTTCTGTAAACGATCACTGAGGTACGCAACTTTCACTATGGCTGGTCGTCGGATGGGTGACCACTTTGTGGCATATACATTTGCGAGCGTTTCCGTGCTTCGGAAGGCACGTTAAGCCGTTGGTCCCGGTTGCCAGTAAAATGGCAGTCGTTAAGCCTGGTTGAAGGCCTTATGGGCGGCTTGAAAATTTCAACAGCAGGTAGCCACAACCTGCGTCTGTCTATTTCAACACGGCAATGGGCTCACCACCTATTACGTGGGACAGGAATCCACACGGTGAAAAGTGGGCATATAATATGCCTCTGCCACCCCTTCGGGGATAAGGCGTGATGGATATTTATTTATTTTATTTATTCCACTGCAGTTTGCTATCTAAAGTGATCCCCAAAAATACAGTTGATTCTACAAGATTTAGGGTATCACCGTTCAATGTTATATTTGTACCGCAATTCCTGACATTAGGCATGCTAAATCTGATACATTTTGTCTTCTTAGCGTTTAGTAGCAAATTATTGGTCGTAAACCAATCTACAACTTGGGCAAGTGAACTATTAACGCCGCTAAAATCAGTAAGCGTACGATCTACTTTAAAAATAAGTGACGTAACGGCAGATCGTTAATATAAATTAAAAATAGAAACGGACCTAGAATTGATCCCTGCGGTACGCGCATAGCTACAGATGCTCCAGAGGAGCGAATTTCAAAATGTTGACCGATATGGGACGTGGTCGCTTGATGGCAGCAGAAGGTAGACGTCTTGCGCTTGTTGGCACGGTCACATCATGTCAGCTTTCGTGACCAACCATCTACGAGAGGAACAGTTTTCTAATTCTAAGCCCAAGAAGTCCGCATCTCACTACACGAGCTAGACAACGGACTCTAGGTTTCAAAAACCAGCACTATGTCACTCCAGGATAATGGCGTTATTAGGTTTTGGTTATTCCCTTTGGGATTTCACTTAAAGTTATTTGTCTCTTTTCATAGTGCTTTGACTCATCTTTCCAACAACTTACTCATCGTAGATGTCACTGGCAAAAATGTATCTACTATTAGAAGTACTTACGGATTGGTATTAGAGGTTAGGGGAGATTTATCTACCATATGTTATTATACCATATGATATTACCATATATATTATGTGTCTGATATTTTGGCACTGTTGCAAGCGCCGTAATCTTGGGATGATCCTTCTATGATCATGGCGCCTGTAACAGTGACGAAATACTAGAAACATAATAACACAGATTGGCTTACCCTAAATACCTTACCTGTCTCTCTAGCGAAATTGATCAAAATATGAGTAAACGTTTAAGTATTAAGCGTCTCGTCGTCTTTGTATGGCTTTACCATTGTGCTAGTTCGAGTTATGTATCATAAAGTGGACCCGACATTATCAGTTATAATCAAGTACCCAAGTAAGAATTACTTGGGTACAAGACAGTAAAGTGGCCTAGGGGTAAACTTATTTCATTGTTGAAGGAAAGCTAGAAATATTATTAATATTGATCTCTTTATTAAAAATTCTGGTCCTTCTTTTCGTTTCAGTCTGTTTATAATAAATAAAATATCCATCACGCCTTATCCCCGAAGGGGTGGCAGAGGCATATTATGTGCCCACTTTTCAAGGTGTGGATTCCTGTCCCACGTAATAGGTGGTGAGCCCATTGCCGTGTTGAAATAGACAGACTCAGGTTGTGGCTACCTGCTGTTGAATTTTTTTAAGCCGCCTATAAGGCCTTCAACCAGGCTTAACGACCGCCATTGGTAACGGCAACCGGGATTGGTATTAGAGGTTAGGGGAGATTTGTTTATAATATATGTTTAATATAGGTCGTCAAAGTCACTCAGACGACGATAATGACGACGAAAGGTTCACAATAATGTCTATATTGCCCACACTCAACTTTGTAGTTAGGTCGGAGCTTCTTCATAAGCTCTGGCTCCGATGGATCACATAAATATTTTCTGTTTAAAGAGAGCCTGTTTAAATTTTAATGATAATACATTTATAATAATCATGATTAAGGCGCTCGTGGCCCCGCGGTCTCAGTGTTCTGTAAACGATCACTGAGTTACGCAACTTTCACTATGGCTGGTCCTCGGATGGGTGACCACTTTGTGGCATTTACATTTGCGAGCGTTTCCGTGCTTCGGAAGGCACGTTAAGCCGTTGGTCCCGGTTGCCAGTATAATGGCAGTCGTTAAGCCTGGTTGAAGGCCTTATGGGCGGCTTGAAAATTTCAACAGCAGGTAGCCACAACCTGCGTCTGTCTATTTCAACACGGCAATGGGCTCACCACCTATTACGTGGGACAGAAATCCACACGGTGAAAAGTGGGCATATAGTATGCCTCTGCCACCCCTTCGGGGATAAGGCGTGATGGGTATTTATTTATTTATTTGTATATTAATAATCATGATTTTTAATGAAGCTTCAAAGTAGGTAGGTAGCTAGGACGATTTAACTACCTAATCGTCCTAGGTAGGTAGGTATACGTGCGCACTAATCAGGATGCTCATATTCTGTACTAGAAGTGAAAATTGCGGGGATATAGGTAATAAAATCCCAAAAGCATATAATTGAAAACCGGAGATTAGAAATGCAGCATCAGTAGAACTAAATATACTAATCTGTGAGCTAATTGGCATGTAGGTTGACTAGGTAGGTAGGTAGGCAGGTAGATAAACCCATCAACACGATTGAGTGTTAGTGTCTAAGCATGTACTCGTACTCATTCTGACCAAGTATATTGGAATGGCATGATTATAAGTCGCATCGAAAATAAATTCTTTAGAATATGTTGTTACAGTACCACCTACCAGCCCTTTTCTTCCTGTCTACCCTTATTAAGAGTGAAGTGTAGAAATTACTTAAAGTGACAAACAGCAATGACTTTTTTTTAAATATACTATAGTCGAATCGAAAAACTTATCACGTCTGTGTATCACGAACCTCATTTTTCATATGGTGGTGACGTCATAGAAATCTATATCACTACATATTATAAAACAGTCGCTTTTCGCTGTCTGTCCCTATGTATGCTTAGATCTTTAAAACTACGCAACAAATTACGATGCGGTTTTTTTTTAATAGTTAGAATGATTCTTATAGTAGGTTTTTATGTATAATTTGTTAAGTTTGTGTATACATTGACCAAATTACAACGATATTTGTTGGGGATGTCGGAAAAAATAAGCCGTCTGGGAGCTTTCAACAAAAACGCTGCCTAAACCCTTTGAGATATAACATAATAATGTACTGTGCAATTGTGTATCTAATGTAGGTCTACAAAAAAGTCCGCGACGATGTATGTCTATCTCATAAGAATAACATACTATATCCATTTTAATACTTTCAAAAACCATCAATTATAAAGTGGTAATTTGAAGGCTATTTACACTAATATGCTATTAATCCTTATCATTTTTACTACGTTAGTTGTCTTCAGCATTTCATGAAGATTAATTGTCCCTTTACACCTTGCAATTTAAATGAATATCTTACGAGTTATCGCAAATTCAAAATAAAGCGCAAAGAAATTTATTTAACGTGTAACCATAAATCGACCGGGCCGTGCGGGCGTAGGTAGGCCGCGCTCTCCAGCGGAGAAGTAATCAATGAATTTGGAAAATGTTCATACATTATTGTGAATGTGAAATTAATAAACAACGGGATTAAATGGGTGCCACGGAATTCGAAGTATGTCACGGGCGAAGCCGGGCGGGACAGCTAGTATATATATAAAAGGCAAAATCACTGACTGACTCATTGATCACGAAATCTCTGAAACTACCAAAGCTATGAAGCTCAAACTTCGTACGGAGATTCTTTTTGATACGTAGGTTTCCGCTAAGAAGGGATTTTGTGAAATTGTACCCCTAAGGAAGTAAATAAGCGATAAACGGTTGTATGGAAGTTCGTCATTTTCAAAGTTAGAAACATGAATTTATGTACACCTGTTTTTGGTAACAAATGAATGGGTACGTGTATCGCGGTGTTTCAAAATTTTACCTATAAGAGGGTAAACAAGGGTTGAAAGTTTATATGGAAAATTCTTTATTTTTAAACATAGCAACACCAAATTTCTTATACCTGCTTCTGTATAAAAATAAAAAAATACGCGTAAAGGAATTTTGATAAATTCTACCCCTGAGGGGATAAAACAGGTGTTGTAATAACTGACTCATTGGTAGGTTTCCCCTACGAATGTTTTTTTCGAAATTCTACCTCCAAGGAAGTAAATAAGCGATAAACGGTAGTATAGAAGTTCGTCATTTTCAAAGTTAGAAACATGAATTTACGTACACCTGTTTTTGGTTACAAATGGCACGAGTATCGCAGTTTTGAAAAAATAACTATAAGGAGGTAAAACAGAGGCTATATTAACTGACTCATTAATCACGAAATCCATGGAGCTAACGGAGCTATGAAGTCCAAACTTCGCATTGTCACGGGCGAAGCCGGGCGGAACAGGTAGTATGTTTTTTAACACGTAGACACGAATTTTGGGAATTTTTAACCCAAAAGACGTAAATAAGAAATTTGGTGGACGTTTACTTTAAGCAATAACAACGGGATTCTCGATATTACCATGGAAATGGGAACTACGCCGGATTAAGCCACACACAGTCTCTACAAACGGAGAAGTCCTGACTGCGCTTCGCCGCATGAAGAATCGGAAAGCTGTCGGACCCGATGGAGTCCCCATCGAAGCCTGGAAGGCGATGGGTCCTCGCGGTGTGGGCATCATAGTAAACCTTTTTAACCGCATACTCCTCAGCGGGCAGATTCCAAACCAATGGAGACTGAGTATTATTACTCCAGTCTTCAAAGGTAAGGGGTCAGTGCAGGAGTGCGGGAGCTACCGCGGTATAAAGGTGATGTCCCACACCATGAAGATCTTCGAGAGGATTATAGACTCTCGGATCCGGCAGGAGTGTACTCTCTCGGAGTGTCAATATGGGTTTCGCCCTGGTCATGGGACCACGGACCCTGTTTTTGCCCTGAGGGTTGTCGTGGAGAAATACAGGACGAAGAACACGCCTCTGCACTGTATTTTTCTAGACATGCAGAAGGCCTTCGACTGTGTTCCTCGTGCGATGATCTGGTGGGCACAGCGGTCCAAAGGGGTTCCAGAGGTCTATATTGACACTATCCGGGACATGTACTGTGACTCCGATTCAATGGTTTGGACTGCTGTTGGCGACACGAAACCCGTCCCCATCACCGTCGGGGTACACCAGGGTTCTGTCCTTAGTCCGCTTCTGTTCAGTGTAATATTAGACGAATTGTCGGACAGCATCAGAAACCCGCATGAGCAGCCTTCATGGTTGCTCATGTATGCTGACGATATTGCGCTGGCAGACGCGGACAGGGGCAGATTGGTGCGACGTGTAAAGGCGTGGAAGGAGACGCTTGAGAACGGCGGTCTGAAACTAAATGTGGCGAAGAACGAGTACTTGGCACTAAACTCAACAGATCCCACATCCGTACGCATAGGCGGTGATTTGGTCGAGCACACAGACCAGGTTAAATACCTGGGATCTGTTTTTCACACGTCCAGTGACATCGATTGCGATGTCAAGTCACGCATTGCTGCCGCGTGGGCCAAATGGCAGGAGATAACCGGTGTCATTTGTGATCCTAAAATGCCGATCCGGTTAACAACGGACAGGTCTACAAAACCATTATTAGACCTATCCTTTTACATGGCAGTGAGACGTGGCCGATATTGGAGCGACAAAAGCAGGAGCTGCGTGTCACGGAAATGAAGATGCTGCGGTGGATGTGTGGAGTTACGCGGTTGGACCGCGTGAGGAACTCTCGCATCCGCGGCAGCCTTCACGTCCGTGACATTGCAGACAAGTTGCAAGAGTGTCGCCTTCGTTGGTATGGTCACGTCTTGCGGCAACCGCCGGGCTACGTAGGTAACAAATGTCTGGCCATGTCAGCCCCGCCGGGTCCCGGTAAGAGGGGAAGACCCAAGAAGTGCTGGCTTGACGTCGTAAGGGATGACATGCGTGCCAATGGTCTCACTACAGGGGATGCCGACGACCGTGCGAAGAGGAGGAAAAAATGTAGGAAAGCGGACCCCGGGCGTCGCGAGACGCAACTGGGACAGACGCTCGGATGACGGATGAAACATGGGTACATATCTGACATTCGGTGAAAGTATTTATTAGGTATCTATTTATTTATTGTACACACATAATAATACAGTGAGACATTAAAAGAAAATAAGTACAAATGTAATCTACCTTGAATCAGCACTAAGAAAGGAATACCCGGTATTTCCACGGTTACGGGAACTATGTGGGTAAAAGCATACACAACCTAAAATTTGGTCAACGTATTCTTTACGTACCTACGTTAGATGAGCACCAAGAAAACTTTCCCGGTATTCCCTCGGGAATGTGATCTTACTAATTATATAAATGTGAAAGTTTGTAAAGATTTCTATATTATTTGGACGTTTGTTATTTAATCACATTTTGATGAAAATCGGCATATAGATAGAACATTTCCGAAAGTTGATGCCCACGGCCCGCTTACGTAAGGTCGTTAGTACACAAAAAGGTTTTCTCTCAAGAAAAAGAGGTTTTCCCGGGATATAAAGTAGGTACACTAAGTATTAACTCAGGAAATGTCTCGCACAGGATATTCAGTTCAAGCATTTCGCTCGCGTGTTTATTATTCAGTTGTAAGTAACTTATCGATGAGTACTCCGATTTCATTGGGTTTCTTTGTTGTTAAAAAGCGAATACTTCAGAAGTTATTTTATAAGAATAGCTTAAGCGTCACCCTCTTGAACTAATGTCTCTTTCTTTGTCTTTTACTTGTGGCGCTAACGAAGTTGCGCGGGTTAGCTAGTTTACATATATAATAGCTGCGTGTGCGGTCACTTGAATATTTATGTAGGAAATATTTATATCGTAATATGCCTAGGTATAATTTACCTACATTAATATATAGTACCTATATATTATAGCTACGTGTGTGACGAGCTTCAATCTTAATCAAATCACACACTTCATACCATTCATTCTTAAAACTTGCATTGCAAACTCCGTATCACGTACCCACCTACCTAACATCTTACATTTTATTTCCCATCCTACAGTTTTATTTTTGAATTATTGTAGGTTTAAACAATTATTCGAGTAATTAATCCCGTCTATACCTAATAAGGTGATAATTTTTATCTGGGTCAAGTGTTTCTAGGCATGTGAAAAAAATCAAAACACTTAACGAAACTATCACACATGGGTAAGCAGGCTATGTACCTAATATGACAGGGCTGGTTAACATTTTGTGATTTCTGTGCAACGAATGCTACACTCATACTACATACATACAACGCATGATTGGTGGTCATAAATAATCACTTCTCTGTATTACTGTATAAAATAATAATAGGTTCCTACTTGATGATTCTCACTGCTAAATATCCAAATAAAAATCGCGTCAAACCTGTTACAAACTCTAAGAACTACTCTTTTAATTGATATCTACCTAGCTAGGCAAGTATAATCTACCCATGAATAAACTTGCCTAAATTTATTAGGCACATACCTACTTAGTTTGAAGCAAGCAATTGGGAGAGCTTCGGAAGGTAGCTCGCCACGTCCTACGGTAATCTCAGCTAGGTATTGAAATTACTACAGAAACCTGTATTAATGCCTACCTACCTACCTACATAGAACTATTAAACTAAAGCCACGATGCCCGCTATTGATGCAATATTGGTATGTCTAAACGTTGACTAGTGTTTTGAACGTAAAAGACAAACAGTGTGGCACGGTTAGGGACTGCGCTGCAGGTACCTGAACAGCGAAATGGGGTGATGGGGAAGTCTGTTTTTTGTTTAGTTTAGGGTCGTGTAGGGGCGTGCGTTGCAGTGCAGGCGCCCCGGCCGAGACGACTCGCATCGCATCGCATGTTTACAAGGTGCATTCCTCTGCCGGGCTCTGCCATTGGAGATGGGTGCAGCGCAAAGCTTAACAAAACAACGACAGAACCGGTCATAGGGATATTGTTATTAGGTACTCATATTGTTATGAAGTACAATAACTTTGTATAAGATTCCAACATAATAAATAAGCGCCTGAAGAATTTTGTTAACTTGTCCTTTTTGGACCATAATAATACCTAATTACCTAATATACAATTAATTTTTAGTTTCCACAGAAACACAAAATACAGAGAGGGTCAGTTAAACCGAAAACAGTTAATGCAGATAAGTAGGTACTAACCGCAAATGCGATGTTGATGAAGATGAATATCTTCTCAGCGGTGCAGAATCCCCTGGCGCAAGCCATGATGTGCGCTGTGCGAGGTGAGATATCACAGAAACTTGCCACTGGTGTCAGTGTTCGTCACAAAAACATCGAGTTATTGTCGTGTTTATAACTGGCGGATCGTAAAGCTCGATCGACACTGCACTACATCTCGCTGGGGCGGCGCGACACGCGAACTCGCAGACCCGCCTCGTAAGGCACTGACTCGACTCGACGTCGGACGAAGCGCAGCCCGGCCACGAGCGCCCCGTGTCGGGTGGCGGGCGCAGGGCGCATCCGTCCCATCGGGCAGGACCTCCGTCAGCCCGCGCCGCCATGTCCGCTCTCGCATTCCACATCCACCCTGGTGCCCGGAATGCAAATGTCATTACTTCATTAAAGTCTATGGGTATGGGTACCTATTCCTACAAAAAATGCATGTACCTAACATTATTATATGTCTTCAATGAAAAGATAAATCTATACTAATATTATAAAGCTGAAGAGTTTGTTTGTTTGTTTGATTGAACGCGCTAATCTCAGGAACTACTGGTCGGATTTAAAAAAATATTTTTGTGTTAGATAACCCATTTATCGAGGAAGGCTATAGGCTATATATCATTACGGTACTACACTGGGGAGCAGAGCAGTAGTCATAAATTCCGACAAATCCGGCAAATTTTTATGCATCATTTTAGAATTTATAAGCGACGGTATTAAATAGGTGCGACGGGAGGTCGAAATATTCCACGGGCGAAGCTGTGGGGGTCATCTAGTCATCCATAAGATTACAATTGCCAATATATTATAGCTCTTCTCTTAGAGGGCCTGGTATGGCGTGTATCTAGAGAACCTAAGCTAAAGTTTTTTTAAATAAATGAACTTGAAAAATAATCAAGTAAACAATAAAGCTCGTTGTCAACTGACCGCCTGTTTCCAATGAGTAGGTATCCCATCTGCATTCCGTAGGAACCTTAAATTGGAATTTATCATCATCATTATCCGAGCGCTTGTCTCCTTGTTCTTGTCTTTCATCATCTCGAGTCTCGAGTGTTGAGTCACTAGCATCCATCGATGATGGAGATCTGGGCCCCACTCCGAAGGAGAACCACCACCGAAGCAGCATCGACGTAAGTAGACTTCTTCGTATTTTGATCTGACTCGACCTGGGTTAACCAATGTGATGATGATTTTAAGTAATTGCGAAACCGAGGTAAATAAAATATGCCACCAGCTTGAAAAGATTCAGCTGAAAAGAATTCATGGTAGTACCGTCCCAACTGCACCCAACTATTACGTTTGGAGCCTAAGGTCTGTGTCTGTTGGCTTCATCAACTTTACTAACGAACAGGATTTCTGACAATGAGCTGAGGTACAATAATATAAAATAAATAATAAATAGTCATTTATCATGAGTTTTCAAATACTTTCTTCACAAACTTTGTACCCTACTTAAATCATTTAGGGTAAAATTTCAGAAAATTCAGAAAAATACTTGTTTATTTATTTTTAATCAAAGACCGGTATCCGAAATGGTGTGTTACAAATTTTCCATATAAACTTACAACCTCAATTGTACTCCCTTAGAGGTAAAATATAGATAGTGCCCCTCAATCATATGCTTTTCCTAATACACGCCACGACACACGGTCCTGCGCATTCCGCATCCAGTCATTATATGCTTTGAACCTCCGATGCAATAGCCAACCCCCCCCCCCCCCCCCCCATAGGCCCCTAATTAGTTTTCAAATATTTGCATTTAAACTTTCGTCGCCTATATTATAACCCTAAAGGAAAAAAAATTGAAAATCCTGAATACGTGTTTATACATAAGTTGTGTAAGTGTTGAAGGAGTAGTACGAAGATTGGTTGCTATCTTTGAAATTGAAGAATTTCACATATAAACATAGAACCCCTATTTAACTCCCTTACAGGTAAAATTATGCAAAATCTCGAAACATGTGTTCATCTATTTGTAATCTTGATTAGTATACGTAATACGTAATTTTATGTCTCTAACTTTAAAAATAACGAACATTTCATGCAGCCATTTATCCCTTATTTTATTACAGGTGCAATATTGAAAAATCCTTTCTTAGTGGGTGTCTAAATTATAAGCGTAGCTTACCCTAAAAATTTTAAGTTTTTTAGCCCAAGGGCTTCTGCTGGACATTGATTTTATAAGAATGATTCACTCGACACCCAGCAATTTAATAAGACAACAAAAATTTTGATACAATTTGTCTATTTATTTACATTTAGAAATAAGTGCACGTAATTTCATCTCTAACTCTGAAAATGACGAATTTTCATACAACAGTAGATCCCTTATCTTACCCCGTAGAATTTCAATAAATTCTTTCTTAGTGGGTGCCTACATTATAAGAGAAACTTACCCTAAAAAGTTCATGTTCCGGAGTTGGGTTTCGACAGAGCGTTGATAGCCCATAATTTTATTAACATAGATTTAAAGTGGATTTTTTTCAGTTTCGAGTTAAACTAGAACTATTCGAATCAATCTAATATTTCGGCAGGTGGCATCACAAATCGAATGAGTTGCAATTCTTTACATTCGTACCGTGTAACTTTGCTAAGTACTGGTACATGGTGCCTTAAGTCGGCTAAAGAAAACGTAGGTTATTTCGTTGGTTTCGCGTGGGTCTCGGTAGCCTAGTTGGTTAAGCATCTGACCTGGCAAGTCAGAAAAAGCTGTTCGAGCCCAGCTCGATTCTAAAAATTCTCCACTTTAAATTTAGGACATCGCAAGTGATGTCATTGGACGTGTGAAATACAGATCCCAGGTATTTAACCTGGTAGGCGCTAAATAACGCCTATGCGGACGGATACAGGAGCTGTAGAGTTTAATGCCAAGTACCTCTCGGCCTTTGTCTCAGTACTTGCGGTCAACGCTATCGTAGCTTGCCAATGTTTCACGTTGTGAAGTGGATACGACCATACGGGTGGGAGCTAACATCTTTAGCATGTTCTTTAGCGTACTAGGATAAAGAGTATCGTATGTTGAAGTACTCAACCTTGGCGGTCCGGGTCCGCCCCACCCGTTGCAAATGTCATTGTTTAACGAACATCCGAACATCCAAAGTTTCCCTGCATTATTGGTAGGGATATAATATGCTAAGCAGTTTAGCTACTATCCGTCCTATATGTCATTCTAGGGTCCTGGGGGCCAAGTCTACTAATTCAATCGCGTCAGAAGAGAATAGGAATCGTCGCTCAATAGAGAGTCGACAGAAAAAAAAACAGTTTTTATAGTTTACTATTACAATCGCGCTCCAATAGAATTCTATTGGCCGGTCGATAGAATGTTATTAACCGTGTATTGCCTGTAAGTAGCTCGTAATTTGCATTTTTGGTACTCTATATTAATATTCTAAGCCTTCCTAAGTTTCTTGCCGGTTCTTCTCAGGTGGGCCGCGTTCCGAACCGGGGTGGTCACTTTAAATATGCAATTTTTTTCTTTAGTTTTATTGTATGACATTTTGTAAGCGCCGTTGAAATGGTCTATGCAAAATAAGAAGACATTTTTATTTTATATTTTTTTTATTTATTTTGAATTTGATAGCGTAAAACAGCTAATTTGTCCCTATTCTGCAGCTTGAGAAAAGTGTGATTGTACCATATATAATAGTTTTAGTGGACTACCTAGTTTTGGACTAATCGCAATAGAACTGGAACGGCTTTCTATTGGAAAATAGTAAACTCGGCCCCCTCTAGTTTCCCCGAAATGGGAATCTAACTGGAGAAATAATATAATTTGCCGTTGTATCACGGCGCGGCACTGCACTGCTTTTGCATAGACTAAACGGAATCAGAATAATAAAAATTATATTATAAACACACAAATGTCCAGTGAGTGAGCCAAGCCGTCTTTAAAATGCACATTCGATCCACCTCTTCGAACTTACCGATTTATATATATATATATATATATATATATACCGAGTTATATCGAGTCGAAGATATGCAATAGTAGCACAAAGTAAAAAGTGGTAGCTGTAGCTACTATTTGTATGTGTAAAGTACGAGTACCATTGATGCTAAAAAATAATCTAAACTAATATAACTTCCAATATTTTGCTCATAATAACTTTTAAAACAATAGAAGTTGATTTGTAAAAAACCCATTTTTGATATACTTATTTTTTTCGTGCATGTGTGAAGCTGGTTGGTTTGGACACGTCCAACGAATGAGTGAGGAACGATTGACGAAGAATATATATTGGTCAAAAGTAGAGAGTAGAAGGAGTCAGGGTAGGCCGAGACTTACATATGAAGATCACGTGAGCAGATTGCTCAAAAACGGAAAGGTCAAAAGTACTCGGATACCCAGATGTGCGTGTATGAAGCGATTGTTGAATCTCGAAGAAGCGAAAGAAGTATGCATGGATCGCGAAGCCTGGCGATCTGTCCTCTCTGACTACCCCGTCAGGGATACAGCGTAAGGATAGTTACTTAATTTATTTTATTATAGCACTGAAGTGGCAGACAAGCATACTGATGGAAAGTGGTATTTTTAAAATACCACTTCAGTACCCCAGTATTAGCACACACGGTGGGTGTAATGTTTAGGGTAGGAATATGAATGCACGACCCGGTCGAGCTAGCGGCCATTGTCCTATTGCGCAACGTCACTCACGCGGGTGTTGTGTTGTGACGCACAACACCCACAACCAGTTTGGTCAGCGGCAGCGCTCGCTCGCATAGCGCCATTCACATCAGGAATACGTGTTCTGCTTGAACTTGAACTGTTACTGGACAAGTAACAAATTATATCAATAATATCTAAAAGTGGTAGAATGTCCATATATAGGTACATGCAGTATGCAGACACGATTTTTTCCTGAACTGAGCCTATTGCCGCGTTTAAACAGACAGGCACATGTTGTGTCTGCCTGCTGTTCAAACTATTCAAGCCAACCATAATGTCTCCTAAATGATTTAATGACTATCACGTTACTGGCAGCCGAAACCAATGGTTTAACATATACATATATTTTTAATAAAGCGCATTTAGTGCATTTTTGAAGTATAATCTTCTTTAGTCATTCCAAAATTTTCAAAAATGCACAACGTTAATGTCAAGTTTTCACTTGTTATTAAGCTATTGCATAGTTTTTATCGCAGGCTTTGAGTGGGCTTTAATCAAGAAATTCCGTAACGCAAAAAACCTAAGACCCGAGGTCACACGAAGTTCACCGAGTACGGCCGAGCGTTGGCTTAACGTGTATGTACATGTTTTATATGGTAGTGATGGAAATTAATGCTATTTCTTATTAATTTTATTAGCGTTCTAATTATTATCTCATAGTATTGCGACATGCTATTGCTATGCTAATTGCTAAAAAGAACTTTCACAATGAACTCTAAATCAACTTGCTAGGTTCTCCCGTTCCTGAGAAAATCGATGATGGCACTCTGCAAATTTATTAATAATTTTTTTATCTCACTGCGTTCGCGGTGTTCGCTTCAAAAATTGACCAGCATCGACGTTAATGATGATGATGATGAAAAAAAATCTACACTGAGAGAATCTTAATTGATCACACAATATTATTTAATAAAACCTGTCGATGACAGGGATCAACGTTAGGTGATGATGATGATTATATTATTTAGTAGTAAGGTATTAAATCTACCAATTAACTATCAAAAAAAAAATCTATATGCGTTCACGGTCTGCTACGAGTATATGTACATGCTGTAATGTAACATTTTTTACTTACTTTTTTAATTAAATGTTTTATTAAACGTTCTCTCCAAATTATCTGCATGGCCATTATCTGTAACATTCCTAGGCCTTTATATTTCGAAATACTTACGATTTTCTAGTTCTCTCAACTTCAACTTTTAGAGCTTGTGGCATTTGTGGATAGGCTTCCACTAGTCCGCCAATGTCATGTTTCGGACTGTTTCGGTTCGGATTAGGTTTCGGAAGGACAAACTGTCAAACTCATTGTACGGTTTGTCAACTGAACAGCCAAAAGGAATTTATATTTTCCGACCAATTGAAACTAAATTTTCTTACATAACTGTATACATATATAAGACTAACAATATAGTAGATATTTACAACTTTAAACTAACATACGCTACGTTTATTTTATCAATTATCGTTATTTTAAATCTGTGAAATAAAATTACTTAACTAGAAAATATATAAAATTACAGCCTAATTTTATTAACACTAATATAATTACCTAGTTTATATACAAAACGGGTATATACAAGGGGCAAAAGTAGTTTAAGTGACGTATTCTAGTTCTCTCATAATGTTTGTTTACCTTTTGTAATTTTTAATGTTAATTAATGACAAGCCTAGATTTTATTTTTAATTTATTGTTAGAGCTGCCAGTAGGTTAGGTTGTATAGATGTTAGACCTTGTTATAAATTTATATTCAAAAATATGTTTAGAATTATTATTTACATTTTGAAACGATCTGTAAAAGATGGGAGCCGGGGCCGTCAAGTCGGTCTACTTTTGGTGCTCACCTTGAGAGGAGGTGCTGATGAATAAGTGCTGAGTGAGAGGGTTGTGCCCTCCAGAAATAGTGAAGTGGTTGTCTGCAGTGTTGTGTGCTGTTAACCGGCTCTGTTTAAGACGCCGACGGCTCGTTATTTTCAGCCCCCTACCTGCCTGAATTACAGACCTGCTTCTCCAAGGTCGGCGACGTGGAGGGCTTTAGGGCTTTAGTCTTGAGGCTCCTTCTTAGTGACGTGAAGGCCTACTCAAGGCCCCCTTCCTAGCAACATGGAGGCCTACTCGAGGCCCCATCTTAGCGGCATGAGGAAGAATCAAGATCTTAATTTACCCCCGGCTTTCCTTGGTTTTATTTTTTAACAATTTTATATTATATTAAATTAACTTTACCTATTCTCCTTTTTCTTTTACTTTTCCTTTTAAGCCAGGACTCCTCCAGTCCTAGTGATAGTTTTCTCCTAAACTTTACTTTTTCCCCTCCCGGAAAATAGTAACGTCACAATGCATATATGCACACACTATAGCTGCGTCCCATAACGGTATCGCGTATTATATATTCACAAAACAAGAATGATATAAAAAAAATAAAGTATCTACAACTCGTAAAAAGTACGTAACTACTGAATTTCGACTTCTTACTCAACTCAAACGCTTACGCAGATTATAAAAAATAATATACTACAGTGGAATAAATAACCCCAAACACAAGCATTCTAATAATAGTTGAAAAATAATGGGCTGAATATCAACCATGCACTTTTTCATTCACATACTCCGTACTTCGCAATAGCACAATGACACAATCCATTCAAGATTAGTCGTGAAAATTAATTTTAGCAATCGCAGCTACACATTCATTCGCAGCTCGCCTGCCTCATGAATTAGTCGTCACAGCGACGACACAGCGTTCACAACTCGCCTTCGATATAAATTTGGGATTATTCACCATCTCGACACAGGAGGCTGGACACACGTGTGATCAGTTGGTGAAACTTCAAAAACTTACTTTTTATTTCGTCATCTGGACACGCAAGGATTTTTACGCGTGTCCACATAGTGAAACTTAAATTTAATACTTTAATGTTTTCGTCAACTGGACACACGTTCATATTTTACCTAAAATAATTTTTACTCGTTATTTATGTGGAACTCGAAGTGATAATTTAAATTACGCAATTACTAGGTGTAGACCCCGGCTTTGCCCGTGACATTCTTTAAACACGTTTTGCACCCGATTTCTCTAACCCATGCCATTTATTGTTATCATATACTTTCATACCAACATTGATTCCCTATTTTCCATTGACACACAAGAAGGTTTATAGGTAAAATTTTGCTAAACCGCTTACTTGTAACCAGATATAGGTATAAATACTTTCATGTTTCTAACTATTAAAATTAAGAACTTTGATATGACTGTTTATCACGTATTAATACCTTTTTTAGTAAGTGCCTTCTATTAACCAACACGAGTGCCACCAGGGCGAATGATGCTAGGGCGTGCCCCCGAGGCGACGCGCACCAGTTCGTCCCCGCTGGTGCGAAAAGTGTGTGCCAGAGCGGCGTAGGGGACCGCCGCCCTACACGCGCGGCCCGACACGGCGGGAAGTGGAGGATGGAGTGCAGGGTAGCTGCGTGGAATGTTAGGGGAGGAATGACAGATAAGATGAATGAGTTGATGGATGTTATGAATGAGAGAAAGTTAGATGCAGTGTGCTTGACAGAGACCAAGCGCAAGGACAGCGAAGTCTTGGAGCTCCCGGGTGGGATGCTCGCGCTTTGGTCTGGAGTACCAGAGAGCGAGCATGGCAGTCGGGGGGTTGGAATTTTGCTGTCCTCGCGATTGGCCTCCGGTATGTATGAGTACAAACTGCTAGGTCCTAGAATCCTCTGGATCCGTGTAAAACTTGGTTTGACGAAGATTTTCCTGGTAGCTGCTTACGCGCCAGTATCTTCGTCGAACGCGAGTGAGCTAGAGGACTTCTGGGAGAGTATGAGAGAAGTTCTAAATGTGATAGAAGGAAATGAAAGACTTATAGTATGTGGAGACTTGAATGGATGGGTGGGTACCGCTCGCGATGGTTTTGAGTCGGTACTCGGGAAGTATGGGGATAAAAGGGTGAACGACGCTGGCAAGCTAATACTGGCATTTTGTAAGGAAAAGGATTTGTTTGTGGCGAACACGATGTTCAACCACAAACAAATTCATATGTATACGAAGAGATGTAAGTCAAAGAGAAGCATGATAGATCTATTCCTAATGGATAGTCGGCTACGTAAACAGGTGATGGACACAAGGGTTTATCGAGGCGCTGAGCTGGGATCAGACCACTACCTAGTCATAACTAGGATTAGGGGTCTGTTCGCGGGTTGGCGTCATCGTACCGAGTGTCCTGAACCTGAGCCGACTTATAGCATCAAAAGCTGGAAGCTGCAGGATGCATCCATTAGGGATAAATATAATGAAAGAGTAGCCGAAAAGCTTGGCGACGTCAATGTAAGCAGTGAGAATGTGGAAAGTGTATGGCAGAACCTTAGGGACAGTATGATAAATGCCGCTGTGGAAGTGTGTGGAGAAACGAAAAGAGGCAGTAGTAATAAGCGTGATGCATGGTGGAATGAGGAAGTGAAAGAAGCAGTTCGAATGAAGAAGAAAGCATGGCTAGACTACTTAGCCTCGCGGAATGATTTTAATATGAAAGAGAGATACAAGCTGCAGAAATTTAACACGAAGGCACTGATAGAAGAAGCTCGTGAAAGGTGCAGAATGAAAGCGGATGAAAGGTTGTCGTCCAATTTCCGGTATAATGCCAAGCTCTTCTGGAAAGAGGTAGGCAAGACCCGGAGTTGTTCGGCAATCTGCAGTATGAATAAAGTGCTTAGTGTTAACAATGACGTCCTAACAGACCAAAGTGACGTCCTGCAGAGATGGAGTGAATATTATGGAAAGATGTATGCAAGAAAAGACAGAGATGCCACGTCGGGAAGTGGAGCTCACTTCGATGCTCCGGATCCCGATGTCATTGAAGTCATTAGTATGAAAGAAATAGAACAAGCGATAAGAAGTATGAAATGTGGTAAGGCTGCGGGAAAAGACAGAGTTACTGCTGAGATGATCAAGTACGGTGGGTCGCGTGTCTGGGACACACTATGTCTGTTATCCAACTTGTGCTGGCGGACGGGTGAGGTCCCAGATGACTGGCGAGTAGCAGTTGTAGTACCTATTTACAAAGGGAAAGGCTCGCGCCTAAACTGCTCCAGCTACAGGGCGATCAGCTTGGTCAGCTTAGCTAGTAAGGTGTATGCAAAGGTTATAACGGCACGAATGCAAGAAAAGTCTGAAAGGTATTTATGGGAGGCTCAATGCGGATTCCGACGTGGAAGAGGTTGCATGGATCAAGTGTTTTCTCTCCGCATGATCGCGGAAAAGTTTCTGGCTCTTAGCCAGAAGGCTTTCTGCGCTTTTGTGGATCTAGAGAAAGCATTTGATAACGTGGTGAGAGAAACGCTGTGGGACTTGCTGCCAGGATATGGTGTGGACGGCTCGCTACTGCGGGCAATACAGTCGCTTTATAGGGACTGTAAGGCTTGCGTGCGAGTAGGGGGGGATGTGTCACCTCTTTTTGATGTCTGTACAGGCGTCAAACAGGGATGTGTCATGTCCGCCTGGCTGTTCATAGTGTATCTGGACAGCTGCCTGCAGAAGTTGAAAGATTTTAATATGGGTGTGAATTTGGGTGACTTTACAGTAAACTGTCTGCTGTACGCTGATGATGCGGTGCTCCTGGCCTCATCAGAAGCCGACCTAAAGGCATTGGTCACTAATATGAAAGAGGGATGTGAAAGTAAGGGTCTCCGCTTGAATGCAAGTAAAACTAAGGTTCTAGTATTTGAAAGAGGTGACGTAAGAACTAAATGCGAGATTAGGGTAAACCAGGAACGTCTAGAGCAAGTGAATGAAATTGTGTATTTAGGAAGTATGTTTAGCGCGGATGGAAGATGTGATTCGGATGTAGAATGGCGAGTAGCTGCCGGAAACAAAGTTAACGGTGCTTTGTCCCAGTTAGTAAAGCGACAAAGCATCGTAAAAGAAGCACGACTGGCGATTCATAATGCAGTGCTAGTGCCAACTTTGCTTTACGGTAGTGAAACCTGGGTATGTCAGCAGATGCATGAAAGTAAATTGAATGCTGTGGAGATGCGATCACTTCGAAAGTTGTGCGGCGTTACCTTGGCTGGCCGAATACGTAACGAAGTGATACGCAATTTGGCAGGTTTGAATGAAAGTGTCAGCGTTAAGCTGGAAAAGGGCGTGCTCCGTTGGTTTGGACACGTCCAACGAATGAGTGAGGAACGATTGACGAAGAATATATATTGTTCAAAAGTAGAGGGTAGAAGGAGTCAGGGTAGGCCGAGACTTACATATGAAGACCACGTGAGCAGATTGCTCAAAAACGGAAAGGTCAAAAGTACTCGGATACCCAGACGTGCGTGTATGAAGCGATTGATGAATCTCGAAGAAGCGAAAGAAGTATGCATGGATCGCGAAGCCTGGCGATCTGTCCTCTCTGACTACCCCGTCAGGGATAAAGCGTGAAGATAGTTAGTTAGTTTAGTTAGAAGGAGTCAGGGAAGGCCGAGACTTACATATGAAGACCACGTGAGCAGATTGCTCAAAAACGGAAAGGTCAAAAGTACTCGTATACCCAGACGTGCGTGTATGAAGCGATTGATGAATCTCGAAGAAGCGAAAGAAGTATGCATGGATCGCGAAGCCTGGCGATCTGTCCTCTCTGACTACCCCGTCAGGGATACAGCGTGAAGATAGTTAGTTAGTTAGTTAGTTAGCCTTCTATTAAGGGCATATTTTTATAAAAAATCAGGTTTCTCGGTGTAAGGGTTTCATCTGGGCGTAGAAAAATGAGTGATTCACCTCATAATTTTATCAATACATTAGTGTCACCTCCCGGCTTTGCCAGTGGCTTACTTTAAACTCCCTTTACATTCCTCTGACCTATGCCCCTTATTAGTTATCACATATTTAGTTTTTTTTTTTTTCAAAAAATTCATAAATTTCGAATCTTAATACAAATGTTTGTTTGTTTTTAATCATAAGCAGGTATACATTTACTAGTTATGAAAATGAAGGATTTCCCAAATAAACTACAACCTTTATTTCATCCCCATCAAAACCTCGATACATCTGTACATTTATTTGTAACCTGAAATAAACACCTGTTGCATCCTCCAGACTTCTAATTCATGCCCCTAATAACTTTTCATACAAACTTCGCTCCCCTAATTTACAACTTTAAAAAATTTCAACAATTTAAGAAATTCAGAATTAGTCACCCAGTAATTTTATTAATAATGACATCCTTTTTTTTACCTTCTTATCTATTTATTTGAAATCAAGAAGAGATATGCGTAATTTTATGTTTCCAACTTGAAATTACGCAAAATGATGACGTTTGAAATATTTTTGATGAACTCACCTCATTTATGAAATCATTGAATGAAACTATTCTTAACATGACTGTACCTTTTTTCCCAAAAATCTTAGGTATGTCCAGTTGACAAAAACATTAAAGTATTTAATTTTATTTCACTATGTGGACACGCGTAAAAATCCTTGCGTGTCTAGATGACGAAAGAAATAATAAATTTTTTTGGAGTTTCACCAACTGATCACACGTGTGCCCAGCCTCTCGTGTCGAGATGGTGAATAACCCTGAATTTGTCGTGAATTATAATATGAATTTTAGCAATATTTGATTTAGCATTCGCAACTCGCCAGTTAGTATAGGCGCGAATGTCGATGCGCTTAGTCATGTATTGGTGGGCGATTGTGATTTCGTGACGAATTGACAATTGTTACGTAATCTATGTCTTCTAGCAATAATTAATTTTAGCAAGTACTGTTCATTAAATTAATGCGAATGGAGTCCTAGCAATTAAATATGATTGCTAGTGCTAATATTTCCTAGACTGTTATATGGTACGATTGTACGAAGCTCGCACGGATCGAGACGTGATGATAGTGAGTGTGAGTGTGAGGATGAGGGTGACTGTGAGAGTGAGGGTGGGGTGCGGGTGAGAGTGGGGGTGGGGGATTAGGGTGAGGCTGTTTTTTTTTGTTTTAGTGTGAATTAATATCAAAGAAAACCAAAGGTATGCTATGCAATAGCTTTACCGCGGCAGTCTCCGAGTGGCACACGTCTATTTTATGCTGCGGAAAAGGAGAAGTCATTCATAAAGTCGACTTGAAGAATGCCTTTAATATATAAACAGGGACACCGTGTTGACACAGGCCAAATTGCAAACACTCAAAATTTTTAATTTTCTTTGGCAGTGCTACAGAAACCCATCAAAATTATTGTATAAGGAAAACATTTTATAATCTGCAGTGGGTTGTCTGCTCGGGGCACTCATTTTCAGTTTGTCAATAATTAGCCAGCTAAATTAAAAATTGAACTATTTAGATGACGGCACTCTAGGAGGGAATGCAGATACCGTTTTTAAAGATTTAACATTGATAAAAGATAAATTTAAATCAATTGGCTTGGATTTATACCCTACAAAATGTGATATTTTTCTAAATGGTAATATTGATAGCGTTTTTACGATTTCAAAATTCAATGTTGTGGCCCCAACATTAAAAATCCTTCACAAATAGTCTTTCCACCTCCTAGGGTCTCCCATTCTAGAAGATGCCTATGATTCTATCATTACGGAAAAAAAATTGTGAGGTTTCGAACCGACTCCTTCAAATCATATACAATCGGCCTTTACAATTTTTCGGTACAAGCTGAGAAATTCTTTAAACACCCGTTGCACCCCTTATAAATATTCAAATACTTTCATATAAACTTGGTATCCTAATTTACCCCCTTAAGGGTAGAATTTTGGAAAATCATTTCATCGTTATCAATAAAAGAAAACCTCCATTTTACCTCTTATAAAGAAAAAAATAACAAAAGTTGTAATGAGGAATAGTATACGTAATTTCATGTCTCTAACTTTGAAAAAGACGAACTTTCAATCAACCGTCTGTGCCTTATTTTACTACCTTAGGAGAGGAATTTTGAAAAATCCTTTCTTAGTGGACGACCACATTATAAGGGTAGTTTACCGTAAAAACATCAAGTTCCAAGGTGCAAGGGTTTCGGCTGGGCGTTGATAGCTGAGTGAGTCACACTTGATTTTATTAATATAGATTGTCTATTCGTCCTTTGCCTTATTTTACTACCTTAGGAGTGGAATTTTGAAAAAACCTTTATTAGTGGACGACTACATTATAAGGGTAGTTTACCGTAAAGAAATCAAGTTCCTAGGTGCAAGGGCTTCGGCTGGGCGTTGATAGCTGAGTAAGTCACACTTGATTTTATTAATATAGATTGTCTATTCGTCCCAAAATTAACTCATGCCCTTCGCTCATCTCATTTTTTTAAACCCTTTTTAAAAATTTGGACACAATTATTCATACTACGCGTAGCAAAATATTCAATGCAGATTTGGACGACCGAGCGTGGCTCCAAGCGTCGTTACCAATACGCTGGGGCGGCGTCGGATTTCCCAGTATTTTTGTCTTACACGGCACCGATGAATTGACCGGGAAATTTTTTATTCCTACACTGGTAAATTCTGAACTGCCAGGCAAGATTGAAGCCAGAAATGCTTGGAAACTTACTTGCCCAGATACTGTTTTGCCCACCAATCCATGCTCCCGGAGGCAGTAGCCGCTCTGCAACTCAAAAAGGGGATCTCCAGTTCTCATGGCAGGCCCACTGGAATATTAGTAGCAGAAGGAAAGGGAAACATTTCCATGCCATTCAGCTCGAAGTCATTTTAAAACCATGGTTTTATCGTTTTAAAAAAGTTTCAAAAAGCTTCATATCGGTAATCTGTAGATTGCGGTTAGGTTTTTGCTGCACTCCAGTCTTTCTTCATAAAATACGCGTTCGTGACTCTTCATTGTGTGAATGTGGCTTGGACGTAGGTTCATTAGACCACATTTTCTTAGTTGCCCTAGAAATAATGTATTTCCCAACTTGTATTCTATACTGCTTAAATTAACTTGATAGCCCTTTACCCATTAACTTCTTACTAACCTATTCTTCCCCTGAATTGTTTAAACTTTTAATTTCCCTCATTCAGTGTAACTCCATCAGACTCTGATCCTTCTCCTTATTTTAAAATTATTATTATCTATATTATTCGTATTTATTTGTTTTTATAGTAGTGTTTTTTTTTCTTATTATGTTTATTCAAGAATTTTTCACATATGGACCAAAACCAAAATTGCTAAATTGTTATTCCTACAATTTCACATTTACAAATAATCTCCATCGCATGTCTGTTTTTGGCTGAATCGTTGAGTTCGTTCGACGGGTGCCATACCCAAAAAAATTGAATTGAATTGTAAGCAGTTGTACTTGCCAATAAATTGGCTTTATAAATTAAACAATTAGATAGCAACAGAGCTTTCGTTGTAAAAAAATTGATAGAAAATATCTATCTAATGTTAACAAACTAGAAGCGCTTAGAAGCGCTCGTGGCCCCGCGGTCTGAGTGTTCTGTAAACGATCACTGAGTTACGCAACTTTCACTATGGCTGGTCCTCGGATGGGTGACCACTTTGTGGCATTTACATTTGCGAGCGTTTTCGTGCTTCGTAAGGCACGTTAAGCCGTTGGTCCCGGTTGCCAGTAAAATGGCAGTCGTTAAGCCTGGTTGAAAGCCTTATGGGCGGCTTGAAAAAATTCAACAGCAGGTACCCACAACCTGCGTCTGTACATTTCAACACGGCAATGGGCTCACCACCTATTACGTGGTACAGGAATCCACACGGTGAAAAGTGGGCATATAATATGCCTCTGCCACCCCTTCGGGGATAAGGCGTGATGGATATTTATTTATATTTATTTTAAACTATTATTAATTATGATCCAATCGAACAATTCAATTTTTTTGGAATATGATACCATGGTATGTAGTTTCATATTTAATTTGTATCTTAAGTGATTTTCCTTGTGACTCATAGCAGTGCTGTATGGCAGGGTGGACAAAATTTACTTGCAGAATTGATGACTTTTCAAATTTTTTAAAAGTTTATCACTATTAATATTGCCTCTTCTACCAACCAGCACCACTATAGTAGACTGCATGCAGTGTGTACCAGTCAATATAAAATCTATAATTTGAGAGTATGAAGCTCCTGGATATGTATGATTTATTACAGAATGACCTATCTGTGATAAATAATGTCCAAAATTTTTACCTAGTTCATCGCAATAGACTATGGTCTTTTCATAACTTTTTATTTGCAACTTTTCTATTATAGATACCTCGCAAGTACTACTTGAACTTAATATACTATTATCCACACTGCACACAGATTTAATTGGTGAAAAAATAAAACTATTTCTTTGCATTATACATGAACGCATTAAAATCGAATGCTATGAACAGCTTTCCGACAGCCAATTTGGATTTAGATCTGGAGTCGGCACGAGAGAGGCTCTCTTTGCTTTACAAGTTCTAGTGCAAAAATGTAAAGACATGCAACAAGATGTCTACCTGTGCTTTATTGATTACGAGAAGGCGATTTATAGAGTACTACACGATCGACTCATCGCGCTATTAGTAGACATCGGTTTGGACAACAGGGACATCAGAATCATCCAGAGCTTGTATTGGAATCAACGTGATACTGTCCGTGTAGATGGTGACGAATGATGATGATGTTGAAATCAAAAGCGGAGTACGTCAAGGTTGCATATTATCACCTACACTCTTCAATGTCTACTCGGAGGCTATTATGGCTGAAGCATTAGAAGATCTAGACTGTGGTGTCAAAGTAAATGGGAGACTAATTAATAATCTAAGATACGCGGATGACAAAGTGCTCATATCATCCTCAGAGCAAGAGCTTCAGACAAAGGTCGACAGAGTGAACGTGTGTAGTGAGAAGGGCGGTCTTAGGTTGAACAAGGATAAAACGAAAATTATGGTAGTTTTAACCAGGCAGCATGGGGACGCCTGTATATCTGTTGAGGGACACATACTTGAACCAGTAAAGAAGTACAAATACCTCGGTACGTGGTTAAATGAATCTTGGGAAAGTGATCAGGAAGTAAGAACCCGTATCGAAATAGCTCGCAGCTCCTTCAATAAGATGAAGCGTGTTCTCTGCAACCGGAACCTCGGAATGTGTTTGCGCATTCGGATGCTCCGTTGTTACATCTGGCCCAATATTCTATGCGGATGTGAGGCTTGGACGATCAAAGACCTCAGAAAACGTGTAGAGGCGTTTGAAATGTGGGCATACAGGCGGATGCTTGCTATTAGCTGGACTCAAAAAGTAACCAATGTTGAGGTTCTCCGACGAGTAAAGCAGAAACGTGAACTTTTGCAGACCGTCAAACCAAGAAAAGTTGCCTACCTAGGACATGTATTGAGACACGATAGGTAAGAGTTACTGCAACTAATTATGATGGGAAAAGTCGCGGGCAAAAGACGTGTCGGTCGGAGGAAAAAATCTTGGTTGTGTAACATCCGGGACGGGGATAGCGAGTGCAGCCGAACTCTTTCGCCTCGCAAGAAATAGAGAGGAATACTCCAAATTGACTGCCAACCTTCGTTAATCGGAGAGGCACTATAAGAAGGAGAAGAATAAACTTTTTAATTTTTAAATATTTCTTTTACTTATTCTTACTACATTTAATAATTTTTAATGATTTAGAACAGCCCCCGGATTCATCGTCAGAAGTGAGGTCTATGACAATGGAATCAGCAGTATCTAAGCTTGTAGCTATCAGTTCATCGAACAAACTGATTAGATTGAACCACTGTGCTCTGTTTCTCATCTTCTAGTTGCGATATTTTGATCTTCGATCGTTGTAGCTCCTCCTTTAGTATTCTAATTTGCAGAGTTTGTTCATAATGATCCCTACATGAGTCAAAACTGTCAACTATAAGTTGTAACCTATCCCGATCATGTAAGGTATCAGTTTACAGTAAATGCAACTGTGCTAGTTCTTTCTTGAGTTGTCCGTTCATACTTAAAATACCTAGCAGTTCTAACTCATTTTCGTCCCTTTCCTTGTTCAGTTTATCGCATTTCTCTCTCAAAATCTGTAACTCTTTCAACGTTAATTGAAGCCTTGTCTCTTGCTGATGAGCCAAGGCCTTACGCGTCATTATCGTGTTAATAGTATTTACGTACTAACAATTACTGATTCTGTAATCAGTAATTATTAGCAAAGTAGACTGAGAGCAAAGAAATGCGCAACAAAACAAGGTTATGTTTTATTCATAGAAAATTACAAAATCGCTCTATAAAGTTTGGCTTCAGGCTCTTCCGTCGCCCAACATATGTACTATTTTGGACGACACTACATTCAGAATTGCTGTTTGTCTTCGTTTAGGTGCTCCCTGCGTTTCTCCGCATTGCTTTCAATGTGGTGAAGCAGTCGACAGCCTTGGGCATCATGGTCTCTCATGCAGCAGGAGCGCAGGTCGCAGGTCACGTCATGCATACCTTAATGACATTATCCGTCGGGATCTTGTCACCGCCGGTGTTCCAGCCGTACTAGAACCTAACGGTTTGGCGCGTGACGTTGGCATGAGACCGGACGGTATATCATCGGTGCCATGGAAGATGGGAAAACACTTAATTTCGGATGCAACTTGTGTTGACACCCTGGCTCCTTCTCGTCTTCCTAGCACGGTAGGTTGCGCTTGTGCTGCTGCTGCCAAAACTACTATTAAGCGGCGCAAATATTATAATTTAATAGGTAATTATATTTTATTTTATTATATTTTTGAGCCGCTTGGAGTCGAGACACTGGGCTCGTGGGGCCCAAGTGCCGGTTCGCTATATTTATAATATCAGGGCTCATAATCGGAATAACACATAGCAGGGGGTCGCCGTCGTCGAAATCGATGAGGAGGACTATATAGTGATATCGCAAAGCGACTAGTCGACTCTTTTCGTGACCATATGGCTGGCCTCTTTCTCGCTCAGAGAATAAGCATTGCCATACAACGTGGCAATGCGGCCAGCCTTATGGCAACCTTACCGGTTGATTTTTATGGGGAGGAATTTTTCGACATCTAGTCGGGGCATCACTTTCAGTCTTGAAATAATCCCCACTCCTTTTTTTGTGCTGTTTTCTGTAAATATTATAAATTTTGATACGTTAAATGTTCTCTTTACTAATAAATAAACTACATAAATACACACATTTTACTGTGTGAAGTAAAAAACAAAATAAAAAAAACGGAAACTGAACTAATATTAAACATAAACGTTATTGCTTACTACGAGTACGAACAAAAAGCAACAGCCCTGCTAACTCAGTGTTCCTGCAAATGATTAGGTACGCTATGGCGTAGTCCTGCTATGGGTGACCGATAACTGCCATAACTGGAACTTCGGTTTACGAGCGTTCGGAAGGTACAAGGAAGGCACGTTACGCGGTTAGTCCCAGTTGCCTCACTGGCAGTCGGTAGATCAAATTGAAGGCTTGAAAAAAAGTGTGTGTACTTATGTACACGCGTTAGAAGTTATGCTTCTTTAGTCTAATAAGATTTCATCACATTTACCTATCACAGCTCTTCGTTTGTAACAGGAATAATAAATTAGTAGGAAAAAAACATCAAAAGTATGAAATCTACTTTGAATGTACTTAGTTATAAGTTGTCATGGAAACACTTATCAGCTAACTTCATGGTGTTGGTTTTCATGACGGTCTGCACGCGCATCGAATAAATTTACTCTCATAATTTTTCCCTAACGCGCCAAAAGTGTAACTTGAAAAATCAACAGCAGGTTGCCATAACCTTCGCCCGATTTGCGCGACTCAATTCAAATGATATGTACAATGGTTATCCACTTGGGGGATGAACGGGTATCAATGTAATATTATATTTCGAGGCGATATAGTGGCCAGTTCATCAGCTGAGGCGCGAAATAAAAATAAAAAATAAAGAAATAAAAATATCTCTATTTTGCATAGACCATTTTTACGGCGCTTACAAAATGTCATACACTATTTAAAATATTTAAAGCGACCAGCAAAAGGTTTGAGGTGTGCTATAGACGAGTGATGGGTGTGAATGGTTTTTGTGTGAGACGTCTCCCAGAATTATCTGACCAGCCAGTACCTAGTGATAAGCGAAAGGTTTGCCTGTACACTTGTAGACTGAAGCCATAGAAGACAGCGGAACGCAACGCTGTTTTTGCCCGTGTGGACCTATGACGACCTTAAAAACGCTTAATGCCTAAATTAAGGTCGACAGATCGTGTCCTATTTCGTCGATTGATGATTGTCTATTGGTGCTCGTTGGCGGCAATATTAATCGGTCAAAGTGGGCAAGTCGGCGAGGGGCAGACGGGTGCGGGCGGGGCGCGGGAGCACTCCGCCAAAGACAACTGTGAGACTGTGTAATGCCGTCAATTACCAACTCTTCGATAGCAATAAACGACAATTACGTGTAGTTCACGAATAGACGGCCAAGTACCACACTTCCTTTCTACTAATTCGATATGAACTTCTTTTGAATAACATCAGTCATGATCTTTTATGGATGTTGAAAACTTTTCTGTACCTAATATAATCGTGTCATGTTAGTTTTCATTTGTAATGAATTTTTAGACAATGTTCCAGTGATGTGATATTAAGGTATCCTACAGAGGAAGGTTTTTTTTATAAAAAAATCTTGTTAACTAGCTAATACGCGCAGCACCACCAGTTTCCGCGTACTGTATTTACATGTTTCCCACAGGCCACCGGAACTCCTTCCCGGGATAAAAAATAGACATTTTCAAATACCTGCTTTTCGGGGTAAAGACAAATCCAACATAAGGATCATAAATATCGGCCTACCAATCTTCAACTTCAAGCTGTTTGAGGCGTCCGCTTTAAAATATAATCTCTGCCATGATTTGCCAACCTTCGGGTGTAAAATGGAATTAAAAAAATAACTGTGGTTAGAAATCATCCGGAGCGCTCACATACCTACGGTTAGGTCCGATAGAGGCTTTATTCCGCGTACGCTTAGGTTGTGGAATGAGCTCTCTGAGTTTTTCTTTCCCGAACGTCTACAGTATGGGATTTTTCGAAAGGGATTTTAAGATTTTAATGGGTCGGCAGCACGAGTGCTGCACCTCTGGTGTTGCAAACCTCCATAGTCTACGGTGGTCACTTTATAAAAGGTCGGTATAAAAAAAATCTAGAAAATTTGAACTTAATGCTGACCATTTCAATTCAAACTTGCCATACAATGCATAATGGTTTATTTGATAATAAACCATTCAGAGATATTATTCTTGATCTTGATCTTTGAATCATTTTGCCGTACGCTTGTAAGGCATGTTACGGAAGGACTTTTGTATTAAATTTATAACATCAATATAACAAACCTGTAACAAACAATAAATAAATTGAAATTGAAAAAAAAAAAGAGAATTAGGCATTTTGCGTCCCAGTTGCCACGTTGAGAATTAAACCCTTCTGTGCCTAATCCATCGTAAAGTTTGGTGATCTGTCCCCTCTGACTACCCCGTCAAGGATACAGCGTGAAGATAGTTATCTAAATACTCTTGGTAAAAGAAATAAAAGCCTTAAAGTACACAATTAGACATTTATTAGTGTTTACATCCATTTCACCATAAAGGTACACGGGCAAGTCTGAATCGTATAACTAGGCGAAGTTCCTCCTCCTCCGACCTCGACGTGGTCTGAACAACAATTCTCCTAATAATTATCACTCGCATCAGTCTCATATAATTCTCATCTCAATCTTATACAGTTCTCGTTAAAATCTATTTTAACATGCAATTAGGTAGGTACTCTGGATCCCTACCCTACGCTCATTGTTCAAGTTTCGGATCCGCACTCTGAGACTTTTTACTCTGACTAGACCCCGACCTGATTCACCAGATCTCGGACCCCGGACCTTCTACACTCTGCTCTCAACCCTCGACGAATACGAAAGATTATTATAAAAAAAGGAAGGTGCTGATTCAACGTACCGACTGTTTTTTAACAGTATCAGAGACCGATCCAAGTTATAAATAATAGTAGAATTGTTGCTCAAGCCTACTCTGGTGGAAAAGGTTAACTGATGGAACATTAGTCCCTACCCCGACAGTGATAGTGCACCGCTGTCGACGGGAGACAGTGCGCTTCTCCTACAAACCCTCTCCTTCAGAGTAGATCAATCAACTATGCTAGAGGTGTGACGCTCATTACTGAAACGACTCAATGAGTCGTATTTTTAAAGAGATTCACTGATTCGTATCCCTTACACACCTTCAAATGAATCATTCGCTCAATTGAATCTCGTTTCAATCGGTTTTATGGTACATATTAGGTAAATGAAATTCAATTAAACAAATTACCAACACAATAATATATACTTTACATTATTCTTCAAAGGTAAAAAAAACTATTTATTTTAATTTATTTGCGCTAATAAATCGAGCTGAGACACAAGTTGAGTGACTGATGCAAATGAAGCACTTTACTGAATCGGATCTTTGAACTGATCCAGATACAAATGTTCCATTCTCAACAAGGATACGTTTTTGCCACCACTAAACTATACATTCCAAAGTAAACTTATGGCACTATGGGTAGGTACATTTACAACATCACATACTCACATCTATACTAACATTATAAAGCTGAAAAATGGTTGGAATTCAATAATTCTCTTTGTATTGGATAGTCCATTTATCGACGAAGGCTATAAGTATGGTTTATAAAATAATCATTAATTTCCACAAGTCGGGTAAATATACATTAAGTATTGTAAAATTAATAGACAACGGAATAAAATGGGTGGCACGGGGGTTCGCTCGTGACATGACACGGGCGAAGTTTAAAGTATAAGGGTACAAATGAAGTACTCAACGCACAGCTGTCCAGGACAAGCGGCGACATTATGGTGGCCACTCCGCACAAGTGGACATCTATAACTACATTAGTGCACACATACGTTCCAGATAACCTAATAATCCTAACCAGTTATAACTTAATACAGGCACAAAACAAATCGCAGCCGGCCGACTGCAAGCAATAACACTCAATAATATTAATTAGCAGTGTTGAAGCATCACAAAACTAAGGAGCGGACAGCGGCGGTGCGCGGTGCGGTATACGCGCTGCCCCTCTACTACAACACACCTATTCTTAACATCACCGCGTTCGGTCGTCCAACCTTATTAAAATATTTCTTTTCTTGTTAATGTAATTAGTACGGCGATTAAACCAGCCTTGAAATACAGTTCACGCCTTATTATTCCATCAGGATCATTACAAGCAGACTTTTATAAGAAATTTAGCAAAATAGTTGCTTTAAAAATTGATCCATTACAGACTTTATTTTTGTACTTTTATATATTTTTATTAAACTGATAAAAGACAACTTGGTTCAGAATGGGACTTAACCCGTGACCTTTTCCTAACCAGGCCAATGCCAGAGAATTGCAGCTGAGCACCCACTGAACTACCAAAACTGTACCGAAACAAGCTGAGATATTGACTTGTCAAGAGAAGACCAGAGCCATCTATCGAGTTACTTAGCAACTTTGATATCGAAGAACAGTATAACAACCATTTTTAACGATAAGGTAGTTTAAAGGGTCGGTAAGACACCGCGAGTCTTTCTGCAAGCTTATAATGTATGTATGTTTGTTGGGATGGAATCTTGTAATTCCATTTTAATGAAGATATCTTTAACCGATTGAGCTGATATATTTTGTACCTATACACATTTAGTTTGGATGACAATGAGTGGTTTTTCGTGTAGAACTCCTCATGGATGCTATGCAGGACTCCTACCGACTAAAAGCATCGTTTCTCTGCTATCTGTGTGTGGCCGGGAGTCCCGGCTCAGCCCTCGGAAGGATAGCCCCAGGGTTCCCGACAGAACAGCAATATTCAGGGGGTATTCGGATGTTATCCCACCCATCCAAGATGGCCCACTAGTTATTTTTTATATACTACTGAATATGGGTGTATCAAATGAAATGCTGAGAATACTCGAAATATAAAGTGACGTCGTTCTGAATCTAATATGACGGACAAAATTGTGTTTACACTTTTCTACAATACGGGTATCGAATGAAAGGTTAGGAGAACTATTGCTTTCAGCACATTTCAATAAAAGTTGTTTTAAAATGGTTTACCCATTTATTCATTTATATTTCCGAGGCGGACGTTACAATGGCGGAGGCTCATGAGAAAATAGATCCAGATGCAAATGTGGTGCCAAAGTCGTTCTTGTCACTCACATTATTTTTTTCAGCGTCCCGTCTCTCAGCTTGTGTATGGCACGCGGGATGCTATTAACCCATGATGAGTGGCATTGGAACAAAAAGATGAATCGGCCCCAGACCGAGGTCACTTGTGTGGTATCTCACATTACACTTATCTATAGCTTTCATCAAGCCAATCATTACTATGACATGCATACATTTTGTAAAGCAATTAGTTTGTAAACTTTATAAGGTGTCTAAGAAAATACATAATATACATCGGAGTAGCGCCACCGCCGCACCGCGGAACAGACAGACGTACGACGGTTGCCGAACCAGCTGACATGGTCGGCACTCACTTCAAAAACTTCTGTCTAACGACAACACAACTTCATAGTTCATTATTAATTTTATATTGTTTTTTACGAATCATATTGTAAGTTATTCGGAATACAGCATATATACAGTCCACTACAGCAGTTTAATTAAATCATCAATGAAACGCCTCAACAAAGCTCAGGCGAAGGTGCGAAGGGAACAAGGTTCAAGTCTCCATCTTTTAGATCGAGTTGTATTTTTCATTTTAATAAAATAATATAAGGATATTACAATTTTGGATTTATGACGACAAAGTGACAAAAATGAGTCGTAATGGAGAGATACAATTTTAAAAAATTAAGCCGAAGATTTATATGTAGCATCCGGTGGGGGTGGAATCAATCGATAGTATAATAAGCGTATAAGGTACATTTTGTAATGCAACACAATGCGTATCAACCAATTAAATGGTTCAACTTCAACGTCACAGAAAATGCGAACAGGGTGACATTAATTATCGTGGAGGGTCGCCTTACGGAACGTTTTTATATCGAAACAGTACAATAAAGGCACGACGGGCACAGCGAGAGGACGTAGTTTACTATTTATCGATACCAAAATAAAATCTGTCGGTGGGTAAACACGCCGCCGGCGCGGGCGCGACGGTACCTAAAACTAAAATCAATCAGTCGAGTTAAATCCTAATACTAGCCTCCTGAAGCGTCAACAAAATAAATATTTGTACTCGGTTACAACTTAAAAGCTAAACGAGGAAATAAAATCAGTCTCAACAAAGTGTCACGCGGCCGGGGGGCGGGTGAGGCGGCAGAGGGAGATCGCGGGCCATCAGTCGCCTCGGTGGGCGTCGACGGAACGACACGCTAGGCCTTGCGGAGCGGCCGGTGCGCGCGCAGCCACAGCGCCAGCGCCAGCGCCAGCGGCACGCCCAGCGCCTGCAGCGCCAGCAGCGCGCCGCCCAGCGCCAGCGGAGCGCGCGCCATGCGCTCCAGCGCGGCCAGCACGCGCGGCGCGCACGGCGCGGCGTGCAGCCCCGCGGCGGCGGGCGGCGCCGCGCCGGCGGCCAGGCGCCGCGCCGCCTCGCACTCGTCGGCGGCGGCGCGGCGCGCGCAGCACGACGCGGGCACCCAGTAGTGCCGCGGCGGCGCGCCCACCGACAGGTCCACGGCCTCGTCGCCCGCCGCGCCCAGCCCCTGCCACGCCGAGCGACGCCAGTCCTGCGCGCTCTCGGCGCCGCAGCACTCCAGCTGTCGATGTACATGTATCGCTTGATGATGTTCTATACGCTTAAACTACACGAGACGGGATCGAGGATGTCTTTTTTTTATATAATACCTGTCAAAAATTACTCATGAATGAGAATAGCACAAATGTGGCTATACTTTAAAAAATTCATCATCGTCTGAGCGTGTCCCGGTTGCGTCTCGCGACGCCCGGGGTCCGCTTTTCTACATTTTCTCGTCCGCTTCGCACGATCGTCGACGCCCCCTGTGGTGAGCCCGTTGGCACGCATGTCATCCCTTACGACGTTGAGCCAGCGCTTCTTGGATCTTCCCCTCTTACCGGGACCCAGCCAGACGTATGTTTCCCACGTAGCCCGACGATTGCCGCGAGACGTGACCGTGCTCTTGCAAATTTCCTGCAATGTCACGGACGTGAAGGCTGGCGCGGATGCGAGAGTTCCTCACGCGGTCCATCCGCGTGACTCGACACATCCACCGCAACATCTTCATCTCCATGACACGCAGCTCCTGCTAGTGTCGCTCCAATATTGGCCACGTCTCACTGCCATGTAAAAGGACAGGTCTAATGATGGTTTTGTAGACCTGTCCCTTTAACCAGTTCGGCATTTTTGGATCACAAACGACACCAGTCATCTCATTTGGCTCACACGGCAGCAATGCGTGTCTTGACATCGCAATCGATGTCACTGGACGTGTGAAATACAGATCCCAGGTATTTAACCAGGTCCGCGCGCTCGACCAAATCACAGCCTACGCGGACGGATATAAGACCTGTCGAGCTTAGTGCCAAGTACTCGGTCTTCGCCACATTTAGTTTCAGACCGCCGTTCTCAAGCGTCTCCTTTCACGCCTTCACACGTCGCACCAATCTGCCCCCGTCCGCGTCTGCCAGCGTAATATCGTCAGCATACATGAGCAACCATGGAGACTGCTCATGCGAGTACCTGATGCTGTCCGACAATTCGTCTAATTTCACACTTTAATAATAATAAATGGCAAGGATGACTACTAGGTCCCTGTAGGCGTGCCCATAGTAATAATACTAATATTTCATTTGTCTTATTATGGAGACATGAACTAACAAACTAACAAAAGTTATAACTCGTTTCAGGCGCCAGGAGGATAAGTCCTACCAGCTTTATGCACACGGATATCAGCGATAGAAATTGAGCTTCTAATCATAAGAGCAAGAACCAAAAATAATAGAATATATCTCTAGAAGAAAGTTTCTATATTTTTATAGGCGAATTGGTTGAATATACATTATATACATTTTCACTATTGGTATAATCTATTCCAATGATTTAGTAAGCTAAAGATTAACTATTCACAGGGTTGAGGCGTGAAATTTAGAATAGTGAGATCCAGCATAAGGCCAGCTTATGAGTCAAAATATATATCGTAACATGATTCAAAACATGAGCCAAATCATTGAGTCTTTACATGGGCCTGATCATTGAGTCATTACATGGGCCTAATCATGAGTCGTGCATCATTATTAGATTAATCTACACAAAAACAATTCAAACTAGGTACCTGATGACGTGGTTACATTACCACGGAATTCGAAATCACATCTGCAGACCGCGACAGGTGTCGTCTCCACGAGAATGACGAGCCCGTAACCACATGGTCAGTATCCATGGCAAATTTTATCCAACAATAGAATTAATATAAAAAAGTGCCTTTTCAGCTGCAAAGAAAAGAATTAGATCAATTAGATTTGGAAAAACAATTGGATATTTGTTCGTGATTCGAATACATAAAGAGAACTTACCACTTTTTTAAAGAAAAACCAATTAATCTTGAAGAGCAGGCAAATATTACGTTAACGCTGCTCCAAACATCGTAATACATCGTAAACAAATGAATAACCATTCGTCAAAATACTAAAGATCACCAAGGCTAGAAACGTGGTTTCAAAAATCCAAAGTTCTTCCCGAAATAAATAGTTATTTTGGTATAATCATTTATAAGAATTCACAGGCGTGAACTTCCATATACAATTTATAAAAGATTACTTCTTTTTAGCGAAGTTTAAAAAATATATTTACGATCGACATTTTTTCGTCGATTGTAGCTAGGCGAATGACGTTCCGTCACCACTGTCAAAAGACATTTTTTTCTTTTTTTTTTCTTTTTTTCCAATTCTACCGTAAGGCATGGGACTAAGGCAAGCATACAGCCTTATAGTGCCTGTAAACGGGCTACAAAAAATGCATCTTGCTGGCAATTTTTATTGACCAATATATCTCAGTATATTTGCAATGGTACCCTTGCTGCAATTTCATTTTGCAATACATTGCTGAGAGTAGCCCAGCAACATTCGGCAACTGGATTGCTGAGAGATTTTGTTCGTATACGCACGGCATATTGCGGCTAGATCTCGCAGGACAAAATGGTGGATACCGAAGCTGTTGCCGTTGCTGCAGCTTTTATTGTTTTGTATCATCGTTTAAAGAAACATAAATCTAGAAGAAGAGTGTGGATCCGGCCATATTTAAACAGACGAGATACCATAACTAACCTTGACAAGGAGCTGATTCTCGATAAATATCTATTTCAAAACTTCACTAGGATGTCCAAAAGTGACTTCGAGTATTTGTTAACTACAATTGGACCAAGGATCAAAAAAGAAGATACAAATATGAGAAAGGCAATACCAATCAATACAAGACTAGCAATAACACTTCGATTTTAGGCAACCGGTGACTCTTACAAGAGCTTAATGTATTTATTTAGAGTCTCTGACAGTTCAATCGCTCACATAGTTCCAGAAGTTTGTGCAGCTCTGACAAGTGGATTAAAAGAATACATCAAAGTAAGTTTACTAAAGCATCTTTATTTATTTTTATTTCTTAAAAAACATATCATGTTACAGTAGATGCTACTAGTTCTTCGTGAGTAAGTCCTTGAACACTAGAATCAGAAGTCCCAAAGTTTTGCATGACGCCGCGATGTGTACTTTGTAGTGAGTCCTGAGTAGTCTGAATCCTAGAACCTGCCACGTCCGGTGCAAGATTGGAATTAAGAAACATTCCCATGTCTGCATTATATAAAATATCACTTATTTTAAATTTAACTTGCGCTCGCGTGTAGCTATCATATGTGCTGAATTTATTGGCCACATGCTCTCCAAACCCAGAATATGGGTTTCTCTCTTTTCCACTGCTATTTATTATTTGAGCCGCTTTTTCATACGTTGTATCTATTGCCTGAAATCTGTTAGAATTTGACTTCTTGCGAAAATTATTTGGCGGCGGTGGAGCTATCAATGAATCAGATGTTTCTTCAGAATTGAACATTTCATCATTATCGGTCTCCTCAGTTAACTGAAAAAAAAAAATACGATGTTTTATTTTATTTGCAGATGCCGTCATCTGCGCGGGAATGGAGAGCGATTGCAAGTGACTTTGAAAGCCGCTGGAATTTTCCACATTGCCTTGGAGCTATGGATGGCAAGCACATTAAAATTACATCCCAATAACAGCGGAAGCAAATATTATAACCAAACATTTTTTCAGTATTGTATTATTCGCTGTAGTAGATGCACAATATAAATTTCTGTACGTAAAGTATTGTTATGACTTGAAGATACTGATAATGGAGCCATCTTACCAGGATCATGGCGAGATGATGATCAACGTCTAACTGACTTAAGTCACTATCATGCGAGAAATTCAACCGCACTAGCAAAGGAGACAAGAGACGAATTCATGCACTATTTCATGTCAGATCGTAGAAAAGTTGCATGGCAAGACATCTATTTAGGTTAAAATTAATAGAACCATTGGGGCTACCGCCCAAGTGTCGTCGGCAACTTTTCTGTAATAAGTTTTTATTGGTGCAAAAAAGAAGTAGCAATGTGTCATGTGTATAATTATAAAAGCATGTAAGTGTACAGGTACTTATACAAGAATAATATGAGTTTATAAGTACCTATACAAGTATATAAATACATAAGTTTATAAGTATGTATAAAAGCATGTAAGTAATTAGCATAAAAGTAGGTATATATGGAAATACTTATTTGAATTTTTACTTTTTTTTGCATTCACCAAAAAAACCAGTAGAAAGCATAATTCCTGAGTTTTATTATATCCCGATATTCCTATGGGTATAACCACGCGAAGCAGCTAGTCAATCACACTTAATATGATAAATTTGAAAGTTTGTTTGTTTGGATATTTGAATGTTTGTCCGTCAATCACGCTGAAACTACTGAACGGATTTTGATGAAATTTGGTATACCTACAGACAGTGTATGAGCTGACTTGGGTGATAGATAGATTAACGATTACGATTGATAAATTTAATCATCAAAATTATGATTACGAATAATTGGTTTTAATCGTTAATCAGTTAACATTTTGCCAACACTGAAAAAAACTAGGTAGGTCGGTAAGATTCTGTCACTAGGTTACTTTCATTGTACATACTTAAGTATATGCAATCTAATAAACTTAAACTATGTAAAAATAAACTTACGGTGGTTTCCATTGTATTGGTCTCACTATCTGTTCCTGCATCTGGAATATCCCGTGACAGTACAAATGAAATGGCTTCAAATGCGAACCAGGTCACCTTTTTTCCGCCACCACTTCCTCTCTTCTTTTTCTTTAATTCCGTTTTCGCATATGTTCGCAAGTTTCTAAATTTTTTGTATGCCTCTTCGGTCGTTACATTAAACTTCGCGGCAATTACGGCCCAAGCATCCTTCTTAAGGTTACGATCTTTATACACACTAGCTTCTACATCCCATAAGTCAGGACGTACATGGATTTCATTAATAAAGTTCAAAATCTTTTCGTTTGACCACTCGGCCATGACTAACAAAATAAACAACAACGGACGGATACAAAACAACTTCACTAATCGCAGAACACGTGGTGAATTGAATAGGTTAGGTGCGCGTGCGAGAAGACAGCAGCGGTAGCTACAGGACGAGGCGGGGGGAGGCTAGCGAGGGAAAGAGATGCACCTATATAGCAGAGCAAAGACGATATACGGCAATATTGCAGTGAAGCCAAAGCGGGATAAATGATTTGCAATATAGCCGGCTAGACATGAAATTCTTGCGATATATATATATATATATCTTGATATATCTTGGCAATATCTCCGGGCTACACAGCAATATTGCAGCAATTGTTGCACTGTGTTGAGAGATATAATCGGCAACTTGGCGGCTATACTATTGCAGCAAGAAATTGACAAAAAACTAGCTCGTTTACGAGCACCTTTACAGAAATCGCAATCTGTTTAAAATTGATGACACACGGAGCGAAAGAGTCAACAATCTACTCACCTCTCTCTCTAAGACCAACAATAACATTTCAATGTGACGTTTTACAACGTTACAACACTGAACAGAAGCGGACTAAGGACCGAACCCTGTGTACCCCAATGGTAATGGGTTAGGGTTTCGTTTCGCCAACAGCAGTCTGAACCATGGAATCGGAGTCGCAGTACATGTCCCGGATAGTGTCAATATAGACCTCTGGAACCCCTTTGGACCGAAGAGCCCACCAGATCATTGATCGAGGAACAGTCGAATGCCTTCTGCATGTCTAGGAACATACAGTGCAGAGGCGTGTTCTTCGTCCTGTATTTCTCCGCGACAACCCTCAGGGCAAAAACAGGATCCGTGGTCCCATGACCATGGCGAAACCCATATTGACACTCCTAAATGGTACACTCCTGCCGGATCCAGGAGTCTATAATCCTCTCGAAGATCTTCATGGTGTGGGACATAACCTTTATACTGCGATAGCTCCCGTACTCCTGGTCTGAACCCTTACCTTTGAAGTCTGGAGTAATAATACTCAGCCTCCATTGGTTTGGGATCTGCCTGCTGAGGAGTACACGGCTAGAGAGATACTTTAAAACTTTTGCACGGAAAATAAAAAGAAAATTTAGCTATTATCTTTGGGGTACATATTATGCAAACTATTTTATCAAAATTCAGGACAGAATTGTCAAAAATTTGGTTAATGTGTTCTGAGGAGTGGTCTAGCTTTCATACTTGTTCATTGAATTAGGGTTTGCTCATTTTGATATGTAACTGTTTGATAAAATTTATACCTTTTTATGCAAAATTTCTTATTCTTTAACTTCAATCTGTTATCTGTATTGTATGAAATAAAAAATAATATTTTTATACTGTTCTAAATATGAATACATATTTCAGAATATCCCAAATTATTTTTATACGGGTGTAAATAGTAGACAATAATTGAAGTCATAGGCAATTCTGGGAAATGCAGCTTCTTCAGTAGCGAGGGTCATCTAAGTGATGGACTCAGTAAAAGTAGCTAAATCTGTGTAGTCTATAGAGTGAACAGTGGGATCGATATAAGGTCACGCACCCCCTGCTGGATGAGGTCGAGCAGCTGCGTGCGCGAGGGCAGCACGCCGTAGTCGCTGCGCAGGGTGCGCTGCAGCTCGAGGCGCAGCGCGTGGTGGAGGCGCGGGCGGTGCGCGGCGGCCCAGGCGGCGGCGGCGCCCTCGGCCGCACCCGCCAGCAGCTGCAGCGCCAGCGCCGCCGCCAGCCAGCCCGCCGCGCCGCGCAGCGCGCCGCCCAGCGCAAGCAGCGCGCCCAGCGCCAGCGTGCCGCCCCACGCGCACAGCGCGCACAGAGCCGCCACGCCCGCGCCCGCCCCGCTGCCCTCCCACAGCGCCCACGCCGCGAACCCGCACGCGCCGCTGCCCACGCACTGCCAACCGATGTTTACGTCTCGTCACAACCCTCATCCCTCAACACGTATAAATAGTTTAATATGCCTTATAACTATTTAGGATAATATAAAAGGTGATTATTATGGTTTCGAGTTTTTGACCTAGTTCCGAATGCAGTGGGCGACCGAAATAGAACCGATCCAGAATATATCGAATACGGTCTATTACCAAATTTGCAACATTTGCTACTTAACATTGAAAATAAGTGTAGATAATCGTTTTCTTATTTGATTTGCGAATGATATCTTACCAAAAATATAATATTAAAAATTATCAGCAAACATTTCATCAGCGAGTAGCACCGAGACATTCCCATGATTTCAGAGGTATATCCGAAATATAACGATAAAACAATACAGGTTTGTATTTTTAAATAACCACAAACATTTCACTCTAAAAATTATAGTGTAGTTAATTTAATATTCTCTGTTTTTCAATCAAAATATTTATAAATTTATCAAAAGTCCAATAGTTCGACTTTCGACCGACTCGACGCTATTTATATATTTTTTTTAATTATTTTATGGCCTAGTTACGAAGACCTTTTAGCAAAATCTTATTTCTATATCATATTTCTTCAATCTTATCTTCTAATTTAGTCCTGTCCAGTCGATGTCGAGTCCTCAGTCCTAAGTCCTGCGAGGCAATTCACAAATCTCGGATCCATATCCGCTACGACGCAAATGTCATTGATATTCGAGTTCTATGAATATCGATGACATTGCATAGCTGGTCCTTGCCCTCAGTATAATGGTAGTTCATAAACTGGGGTTTTCAGTGGACTTTGGGTGGCAAGATAGAAAATAGCATTTCACTGCTTATATATCATTGTCTATCACTATACCACGTTAACACAACTTTTATGTCCAAGAAACCACCACTCCCGCACATAAAACAAGATAAATGTACTATTTTTAGAAAATAATATATTGGTGAGGCAAAGATTATCCGCGCGCCTCTAGCGGCGAAATTTAGAAGATATATAAGAACGACACTGCTTTTTATAGTTGAGGTAATAAGCTTAGACCTCGGTGCCTCAGATTAATAATAATACTAGACGGGGCTATAAACCAAGGCTGCTTGTCGTTTTTTGTGTGTAAATATCAATTCTGATAATGGTGTGTAAATTATAAATGCGTGATATGATGATGGCATGTTTACGATATTATTTTTTGAAACAGTTTTAACATGGGTCTTAGAGCCTAGAGCTTTTACTATAAAAAGAGTTAATTTATGGTGTCCTCTCTGACTACCCTGTCAGGGATACAACGTGAAGATAGTGAAGTTTTTTTATACCATAACGCATAACGAAACACTTTGATATTTGAAATCAAACGTTATAAACGTTAGATTTATAACTTCTGTTTTAATTTTACCCTTACATTACTTTCATACTGAATGTCTACGTCATGTTCACACTGTATCCCTGACGGGAGGAGAGGCAGGCAGGCAGGACAGACAGGCAAAGAGGACAGATAGCCAGGCTTCACGATTCATGGATATTTTTTTTCACAACCTGCAGATTCATTTATCAATGCATAAATACACGTCTAGGTATCCGAGTACTTTTAACCTTTCCGTTTCCTTTCCATTTAAGCCTACGTCATAATATTATTTCAACTATAGTAACACTTTTTATCTAAAAGGTACGACAGATGCATATTATACGCCCACATTTTCCCAGTTGTACTTAGTGCCATGTAGGTATTGCCATTAAAATGGATAGGGCAAGATTGCAGCTACCTGCTGATAAAATTTTGCAAGTCGCCCATAAGACTTTCTTTACTACCATGTATTGGCACCCAGGAACAACGCCTCAACATGCCTTACGAAACACGGAAACGCTCGTATAAATAGACAAAGATAGAACTGTCACACGCATACCCGCACGGCAACAGTGCGAATTAACGTCAGCTCCATCTTGTGTTATTATTATTCTAAGAAAAAAACCTAGATCGGAAATAAATGTCAAAATATATTTTTCCGTGACGTAAATTGTTTCAAAAACTGTCAGTGTTGTTTTTGGACAGTTTCACAATTTTGACACTAGAGGCGCTAGTTAGAATTTTTGCATCGCCAATAGCAAGCATCCGCACTTCTCACTCTTCCCGCCGAAAGACCAACGCTATTTATTTTTCATTTTTTTTATTATTATTTAGTGGCCTGCTTGCGGAGACCTTTTAGCCAAATCTTATGTTTTATTTAGAATCTTATATTCTAATTATTCCTGTCCAGTCTTTGTCGATGTCGTGTCCTCAGTCCTAGGTCCTGGTCCTTGCCCTCAATATAATAGTGGCAAGTGAAAAAATAGCATTTCACTTCATAGATATCATTGTCTTTTACTTTAGCACGTTAACACAACTTTTTTGTCCAAGAAACCACCACTCCGCACATAAAACAAGATAGATGCACTACTTTTAGAAAATAATATACAGTAAGCGTTCGTACTTGTCACTCTTCCCGCCAAAAGCCCGACGCTATTTATTGATGTTGTTAATTGTCTTCGCCAGTCTTCGCCCATCTTATGCAAGCAAAGGAAACTAAGCCCTTACAACACAAAATTTAGTGGGGATAGTTTGCGCATGTATAATCGCGCACAATAATATTACACAATGTATTAAGTTTAATACGACTCTACTGTAAACCTTTACACATTTTTTTACGTAGTATGTATTATTTACAACAAGTGAGTTCAAAATGTTCTGCGTGAAATTGTTATTAATTAAGTTATTGAACACACACCTACACATCTTGAACTATCAATCGTTCTATGATAGTTTAACCGACAACCAATCAACGGAGTCCTTTACTGCTAAGATGATGAGTAGGGACTGTGTTAAAATAAATTGTAAGTCCGAAGACTGTTACAGGACAATCACTAAAGTGCTTACTGAGAAAAACTACCGCTGGCACTCCTACGAGGATAAGCAAGCTAGGCCAATAAGGGTGATTGCTAAGAAATTACACTCTTCGTGTCAACCAGATAGGATCAAAGGAGATTTAGAGTCCCAGGGCTTCCAAATAGAAAATGTAGCAAATAAATTAAGCTGGCGAAATAAAGAGCCACTAAACATGTTTATGCTGTCATTTAAAAATACTGAAAATATTAACAAGATCTACGCGATTGAGTACATATTAGGGTGCAAAGTTGAAATACATCCCATTAAAAATTCTCAACTTATTCCGCTGTGCAAGAGGTGCCAAGCTTATGGCCATACACAGAAATATTGCTCGAAGGAGCCTAGGTGTGTTAAATGCACAGGCAAGCATCTTACAGCTGATTGTACTAAGCCCACTGAGGAAAAGCCTAAATGTATCCACTGCGGCGCCCCTCACCCAGCTAACTATAGAGGGTGTGTGGTAGCCAAAGAGATGCAAAAGCTTAGAAATAAAAACCAAAATAAAAAACCAATTGTGCAGCAGCCTAGCTCCAAAAACAATCCCAGCATACAGGCCTCAAGACCGGTTACAAAACCAACACCATTCAAAACCACAAGCGTGCAGGCCTCTAATAAAGCCTCTTATGCTCAAGTTACCAAAGGAACTGGACAGTCATCAGGCATTGAGGACAAGCTAAATCAAATTCTTAGCTATATATCCTCATTTGACAGAAGACTAGGTAAACTAGAATCCAGCGCTAAAATACCTACGACAAAACAATCATGAATAACAGCCTAAAAATAATGGCGTGGAATTCCAATGGTCTACTTCAACACCAAAATGAGTTGCAGTTGGTCCTAGACACTGAAAATATTGATGTGTGCTTGATATCCGAATCGCACTTCACTAAGCAGTCCCATGTTAAATGTAGAGGATACAAAGTATATAACTCGCTCCATCCTGACAATGCTGCCCGAGGAGGAAGCGCGGTTATAATCAAAGAAAACTTATGCCACTATGAATATAATAAATATGAAACGCTTCACATGCAAGTTATTGCGGTTTCCGTTAAAACCAAATTTGGCTCTGTGATTATTGCGGCTATTTATTGTCCTCCAAGGCACAAGATAATAAAAGAACAGTATGAGCATCTCTTTCACTTCCTGGGGCCTAAATTTATATTAGGAGGTGACTTTAACGCGAAGAATAAGCACTGGGGGTCGAGGTTAACTACTACCAAAGGGAGACAACTACTCAGTGCAGTTAGAGACATGCGGTGTGATACAATAAGTACAGGAAAACCAACTTACTGGCCTACTGATAGGAATAAAGTACCGGACCTTATTGATTTCTTCGTATATAAAAATATGTCATCAAATTATTTATGTATTGAAGAAAGTTGCCACATGAACTCGGACCATTCACCAATTATATTAAGATTAAGTTGTAAAATCTTACTCAGAAACAATCAATTAGCTCTTGTTAATAAGTACACTGACTGGGAAAGCTTTAAACTAGAACTAGACAATATTATAGATTTAAACATACCATTAACGTATCATAATCTGGACTCAGAAACTAATAAATTTACTGTGAATATTCAGCAATGCGCATGGAACAATACACCATCACTAAAAGTCAAGTACAAAGGGAACATCTACCCTAGAGAAATAATAACTTTACTAGCAGAAAAGAGAAAACATAGAAAGAGATGGCAACAAACCAGATTCCCTCAAGACAAAACTTCGCTCAATAACATTATCAAAAAATTAAAGAAAAAAATTAAACAATATCAAGATGAATGCTTAAGAACTAAACTACAGCAGCTATCTAATGACCGGACTACCGACTATTCCCTGTGGAAAGTAACCAAGAACCTCAAAAAGCCAATCACGCAGATCCTTCCTATTAAAGATAATAATGGGAAATGGGCGATAAGTAACGAGCAAAAAGCCAAAAGATTTGCAGAACACTTAGCAAAAACTTTTCAGCCATATAGAGAGCAGACAGAAAGCCTAATGTGTGGAAATGAAAGAATTAAAGATCAAAGAATTAAACTTGTGACGCCGAAGGAAGTCATGGGAGAAATTATACATAATATCAGCTCCAAAAAATCACCAGGTTATGATCTCATCACAGGGGAAATTTTAAAACAACTTCCACCGAAAGCCATCATTAAGCTTACCAAAATTATTAATGCTGCTTTTGTGTTAAAATATGTACCTGAGATATGGAAGGTTGCCGAAGTAATCATGATTGCTAAACCCGGCAAACCATCTTATGAACCAACTTCTTACCGACCCATTTCTTTGCTGCCAGTGATATCAAAGCTTTTTGAAAAACTTTTTTTGAAGCGTTTGAAACCAATTATTACTAAAGAAAACTTAATACCAAACCACCAATTTGGATTTAGGGAAAACCACTCCACTATAGATCAGGTACATAGGATAACCGATATCATCGAGAAATCACTAGAGAGTAAAAACGTTTGTACTACTGTGTTCCTGGATGTAGCACAGGCTTTTAATAAAGTTTGGCATGAAGGCCTACTATATAAACTAAAGAAAACTTTGCCAAAAGCTTATGCAGATTTATTAAAATCATACATCACCAACAGAGCATTCAGAATACGACAAGAAGATGCTTATTCAGAGCTGAAAACGATAAAAGCAGGGGTACCACAAGGGAGCGTGTTAGGTCCAGTTCTATACCTGCTATACACCTATGATATACCAGATATACACCATAATACCATTGCTACTTTTGCTGACGACACTGCAATTATGGCTACAGGACCGAGCCATAAGGATGCAGTTAGCAAAGTACAACTAGCTGTTACGCAAATTCATGACTGGGCACATAAATGGCGAATAAAGTTAAATGAGTCAAAGTCCGTACACATTGACTTCACAAATAAAAAATATAAGTACCATCCCATATTTATAAATGGCCTGCAAGTGCCACACGCAAACACAGCTAAATATCTGGGTATGACACTAGACGCTAAACTACGATGGAAAGCGCATGTTAAAAAGAAAAGACAAGAACTGAATATTAGATATAAAAACATGTATTGGCTGCTAAGCCGAAACTCTAGTCTATCAATACATAACAAATTACTAGTATATAAGCTTACGCTAATGCCTATCTGGAAGTACGGCATACAACTCTGGGGCTGTACTAAACTAACTAATATGGATATAATACGACGATTCCAGAACAAAGTACTACGGGAAATTGCCAACGCGCCCTGGTACATACGAAACGACGACCTCCATCGTGATCTCAAAGTGGATACAGTCAACCAAACTATCCAGAAGTCTGTTGCAGCCCACGAACGCAGGCTTCTACACCATGTGAATATCGAAGCGATTCAATTACTTGATACCACGAACATAGTGAGACGATTAAATAGAACTAAACCTTTCGAATTAGAGTAGTAATAGTGAATTATGGGTCACCTCATGGGAGCCTGGGAGTGATCTATGTAGTGAACAAACAATAGTGAAGTGCTATAATATAAAACACGTTAACAAACTGTTTTAATTGGTTTTCAAACTTATCAGACTCTAAGAAAGTGCAATGAACACGACTCTTTAGTGAAAAACAATATACCTAGTAAATTAAGTTAGATTTAAATTACTTATTAGCCTTATAGACATATAGAGGGGCTAGATCGTAATTGATTATTAAGAACTTAGTTCTTTTTAATAAAAAAAAAAATAAGTTATTTAAAGTATTTTATTTAATTTTCAGTCCTATCATTCAAGAAAATGCAGAAATGCAGAAATGAAAGCGGAAATAGATAAACTAAAATCTAAAGTGATGCGCTTAGACATTGAAGCCAGGAAAAATAACATAATAATCTTTGGGATAAAAGAAGAGGAAAACAATAACACTGAACTTATGGACATTGTTTTGGCAACTCTGAATGATATTAATACGAACATACAGTCCAGCAATTGGGATAAATGGAAGATCAGTCAAGTGCAAAGAATTGGGAGGAAGAATGAGTCAAAAATAAGACCAATTAAAGTTGCATGCACTCTTGGCTGGAGAAAAATGGAGCTCCTTAAAAACAGAAGAAAGTTTCCAGAAAATATAAATGTAACTGAGGATTTACCAAAAGATATTCTTGAAACTAGGAAAGCTCTAATCCCGAAAATGATAAAGGCCAGAGAAGTCGGCAAGTATGCAGTCATTAAAAACGATAAACTCATTGTAAAGGAGAAAGGTGAAAGGGGAGAAAATAAAGATAAGAAAAAACGGGTTCCGTCCTCCCCACCCAAGACACCACCAAGCAACTTCGGATCAACTTCTGAAGAAAACAGATTGCCATACTCACAGCCTAATAAATTATCTAAAATCAACAACTATAATATGATTATGATATGATGACAAAAAAAAACATTCCCCAACCCGGCTGGTCTCCGTGGGGAATTAGACCACATCCCCCCCAAAAAATGTCAACATACGAATCAGATATATATAGCTACCATTAATGTGCGCACACTAAGAACAGAAGATAATTTGCTTTAATTAGTAATGGCACTGGAAAATATAAAGTGGAGTATAATAGGAATCAGTGAAATTAGGCACATGGGCGACCAAATAGACGACTATGGTGATTTGTTCTTTACTCTAAGGGAGAGACACCAGGACAACATGGCGTCGGTTTCATGGTACATAAAGAATTGAAAAACAATATTGTTGAATTTCATGGGGTTTCTGAGCGCATAGCAATACTCAAAATCATGCTACCTTTACTTCAGAACGAATGGACCATAGTACAAGTATACTCTCCTACAGAACAGTCTTCTGACAGCACCATTGAAGCCTTCTATAAAAATCTAAACGACACATTAACTGAATTATGTTCAAGAAACTTAATCCTCATGGGAGATTTTAATGCTCAGATAGGAAACAGGAAAGACGGAGAGGAAATCATAATGGGACCTCACTACCAAGGAAAAAGATCAAGAAATGGACAGAAATTAATTGATCTTGCCTTCGAACAACATTTAGTCATTTTAAATTCACTATATAAGAAAAAACAAAACAGAAGATGGACATGGTCATCTCCTGATGGCCGTTATAAAAATGAGATTGACTATATACTCACCAATTGTGCCAGATCATTTGAAGATTGTCATGTCATTGCAAATTTAAACTTTAATACTAACCATCGAATGGTTCAAACCCAACTTAAAACTACATCACTAAAACCGACAAGGAAATTCGCAAATTACCAGATAGAAGTAACTAAAACAAGCGAACCACAACTAACAGTCGAACAACTTGAAGGAGAATTGCAGAACATGGAAAAAGATGTGTCAGAGCTAAATATACTGGAAACATATAGTAAATTATCACATATTTTAAGTAAACGCAACAAGGACACAGAAAAATATGGAAACGGCAAAAATATTCTGTCGGATAAGACAAAACAAATAATGGAATACAGAGCAAAAATAATAGAAACTTCACCTAAAACTGGCGAAATTAGAAGTTTCATTTCTCAACTAAGCAAAGATCTAAGAATGAGCATGCCAAGAGATAGGAAAACACATAGATTACGGACTTTAGAGAACCTAATTGAAAAAACTGGAGGAACTAAAAAAGCAATAAAACTACTACAAGAAAAGAAACAATTGATACCCAAACTAAAAGATTTCTCTGGTAAAGACAAAACTAAAAGACCAGACATTTTAAGTACTGCCACAGATTATTATAGAGACCTATACTAAAAAAGATCAACAACTCAACACATTGAACTACTTGACTCGGATGAAGTTCCATTCATTATGAAAAGAGAAGTTGAAAAAGCAATCAGCACACTGAAGAGAGACAAAGCACTAGGCCCCGATAATATCTCAAATGAAGCGCTACTCGAAACAAAACATATTATTACACCATTCCTGACTAAAATTTTCAACATTATTTTGAAAACAGAGATGATTCCAAAACAATGGACAGTATCCTCTATTAAACTACTGCATAAAAAGGGAAACAGAGATGACATTGGCAATTATAGGCCCATAAGTTTAATGTCCAATATGTATATACGGCAGAAGAATTACATCAAATGCTAGAAGAACTGAATACAGCTAGTAAAAAAGTTGGACTCTTAATGAACATTCAGAAAACAAAAGCGATGACCAATGCTAGGGATGCCAAAGTGATAGAAACAACACCATTGATTATGTATCAGAATATATATATTTAGGTAAATTTATTTCCAACCATGATTCAACTGCAAAGGAAATAGACAGAAGAATCGGAAACGCATGGAAGAGATATTGGTCCCTAAAAGAAGTTATGAAAATTAACGAAACTAGCATGCACATCAAGAGAAAACTCTTCAACACATGCATCCTACCTATTCGCACATACGGCTGCCAAACATGGGCACTTACCAAAGCACAATGCAAAAGATTAAGTACAACCCAAAGAGCCATGGAAAGAAGCATGATTAAGAAAAGAAGAATGGACAAAATTAGTATCAAAAATTTAAGGGACAGAACTGGTTTAACTGACAAAACATATAAAACAAAACAGCTAAAGTGGATGTGGGCTGGACATACTATAAGAGGAGGAGATAAATGGAGCAGAACTATAACAGAATGGCAACCAAGAGGCCATAAAAGGAACAGAGGTAGGCAATTTAAAACGTGGGCCGATGAAATAATAGAAATGGCTGGAAAGACAAAGTCCTGGACAAGACTAGTTTACAATAGAGAGGAATGGAGGAAAATTGGGGAGGCCTTTGCCCGAAGGCACACAGAATCGGTTATCGTAGATTAATAAAAATACTAACTATTATGTATATTAATATGTATTCTGAAATAAGGCTATAAATAAATAAATAAATAAATTTAATTTTCAGTGATCGTTTTAAGTAAAACCATGATACTGACAACACCTATTAAAGTAAAAGAAGTGGAAGAAGTCTTTACCTGCCCCGATGAGAGATAGCGGTGTCTATTCATTGCAACATATCACTTTCCTTCCCTTATGCAGATTTTCGAACTCTTTATGTATAATTTTCCACCATTATTAAACATAAAAAACACGAATTTGACCTTACTCTTCTAAATCTGTGAATTGACACTAATTTTGGAAAATAATATACGACCGTATACGACAATCTTGCATTATTGCCGATGTTCGCGCCAAAAGTCCTAAGCCATAGATGAGTGGAGTTCCAATGTCGCGAACAGCGAACGCCAAGCGAGCGAACGTGATTCGGTTTGACAGAAGGACGGAATGTCTCCCATGAAAACATAAATAAATGGCCACCGTTGTTATTACGTTCTTCCTTCTAGTACAATTTAATGTTTATAAAATGGACGCCGAATGGTTAGGCAGCCAAAGGTAAAAAGCATTGTTGTAGTTTGTAGAAATCTGGATAATTCTTTCAAAAACTTTTGTAAAATTGAATTTAGGTCGATGACATAAAGTTTCGCGCCACTGGTAAAGCAACAGCTTTGCGCTTGTGTATTTCAGTGTATTGCAAGTTATGTTATCAATACAAAAACCTAATTCACAGGGATCAGTTTTTATCCCAACGCGAGAAAAGGTGGAGCATGAACTCTCAGAGGCTAGAAGAGATCGTGGCGGAGCTGATGAAGCCTATCAGCAGCGACGGCCGCCGCAGCTTCGACACGGACCTCAGCACGGTAAGTTCTTGATGCGTGCTGCACGGTGCCGGCCCGCCAATTTATTGTCCCCTGTGATTTCCACACTTCAAAGATATCTGTTCTGATTACCTACCTCATTTGTATTTCTTCGTCTTATTAGAAAAATCTGGTAATGTTTCATAGGCCCACGCCTGCGCCTTGCAGGGCTGGACTATACTTAGCTTTGTTACCTCACATTCGTTATCAACAAGTTATTGTAGAATTCGAGAATTTGTTTAGATGCAAGGTGCACCCCTGTGCACCACTAACACCACAATTTATAACATGTAATTACCATTTGGTAATTGTATTACATTATTGTCTAGGAAAATACTCACATGACCTTGATAGCTATGTCAGGTTAATTGTGATTCTCAACTAAAAGTTCTTTTTACCATAACTTTACGTAATGTATTTGTGACTGTGATAAAAGCACATGATAAATAATAAATTGTTTGTGTTGTTTAATCCGATCAATATAGGAGATGCTGCAGTCTCATTGCATACTGTGTATGTTTATAATAGAAATGTTTAAGAGATTCTCATGTCCACACTTCTGGCTGTGCTTTATAAGAACCAGATTACGAGTCAGTTTATGTCACCTTTTTGATACTTTTTTCTATGCTGTATATTTTCCTCTTAAATCTTTTTACCTATATGTCACTATTTAGATGGAATAGTGAACACTCTAAATTTCAGTGTTTATTCTATACAGATATACAATCTACAACACAAATGTTTTATAAACTTTCATGCTTAAAAGTAAATGAACAGGGCAATCAGACAAGATGATGTGGAAGTCTACGATGTGAAAAGTGGAATTCTTCTCTCAAATAGCAGAGGGACTTTAGTAGTAACATAAACATACTTTCACGCCTTTTATCCCCGAAGGGGTGGGCAGAGGCGTACTATACACCCACGTTTCACCGTATGCTTTGCTTTTTTGTCCCACGTAACAGGGGGTGAGCCCATTGCCGTGTTGAAATGGACAGGTGCAGGTTGTGGTGACATGCTGTTGAAATTTTTCAAGCCGCTCATATGGCATTCAACTTGGCTTAACGACTGTCATGTTACTGGCGACCGGGACCAACGGCTTAACGTGCCTTCCGAAGCACGGAAACGCTCGCAAATATAAATGCCACAAAGTGGTCACCCATCCGAGGACAAGCCATAGTGAAAGTTGCTTAATGCAGTAATCATTTAATCAGAACACTACGTCCGCGGGGCCACGAGTACGTATGTTAATTGAAAAAATATGTTAATTGAATTTCTATAGGAAGTCTTTCTAATTTCATATAAATTGTTATATTGTTCTGATCTCAAATGATATTTTATATTGTACCGGTTGACAGCTGTTTGGCATAAAGTCTACTGTTAATGAGATTAAATAAGCATATAACAATTGAAATAACTTATTATAAAAATTCAATCCACTAAAATACTGAAGGTCTTTCAACATAAATATTAATGATGTTTTTGCCATATAGCCTCATGCTGTGCACCATTTAGTGCGCAATACATTCTGCGACAGTGTTTGTGAGAGAATAAATACAGGATACAAATTGTTATGCTAAAATATATATAATATATTAGCATAACAATTTGTATCCTGTATATTCAGTTTTCACAATGTTTGAGCTGTTCTTTCATTCTAAAGTCATGTATCTATTTAATCAGCCTATACTTGAGGTAGACTGAGAGTGTCATTGAAGCAAAGGAAACGCAGTCCAGCTTAGAGCAGAGGCACAAGGGCACCAGATGCTCCTGAGCATAATACTGCTTTGAAAGTTAAACATTTCACTTTTTATTATATTTATTACACCTTTGGCATTGGCATATGCCAAAGGTGTAATAACATTTCACCTTTGGCATTGGCATATGCCAAAGGTGTAATAACATTTCACCATAATATGCATTTTCGCCCCACATAAAAAGGTGGTGACCATAGTGACAGGTGCAGTTTGTGGCAAATAGAACGGTCCACTAAGCAGTCACCCATCTGAGAACCAGCAACTGCGAAAGTTGCTTAACACAGACTGTTTCGTTTTCAGAACATTGAGTTAGCGGGGCTACAAGTACTCCTTTATTTTCTGTCGCAATACCTACTACATATATATGACAAAAAGAATATTTCTAATCTGACCAGGAGTTGCTGAGATTAGCGCGTGCATCCAAACAAACAAACTTTTTAGCTTTGTAATATTAGTATAGATTTTTTATGATTACTAGTATCTTTACCGATCTCCATTACGAAATGTAGCATCAGCGGTGACTATCCGCCTACACAAATAATAAAATAACCCATGAGTCCACGGCGATGATCACGGCAGCGTTGCTTGCTCAGACATCCTGTATGTAACCAATTGCGCTGTTTCGAGTCGAAGCACCGATCTTTCCGAGTCCGCCTCTAGTGGTAACGAAGCTTAAGAAATAACTGAATTTGACAACAATATTCACTTGTTATATCTACCTACTGTACTATTATTTAATATACTTTCATATTTGGCACCGACAACAATATTCACTTGTTATATCTACCTACTGTACTATTATTTAATATACTTTCATATTTGGCACCGACAACAATATTCACTTGTTATATCTACCTACTGTACTATTATTTAATATACTTTCATATTTGGCACCGACAACAATATTCACTTGTTATATCTACCTACTGTACTATTATTTAATATACTTTCATATTTGGCACCGACAACAATATTCACTTGTTATATCTACCTACTGTACTATTATTTAAAATACTTTCATATTTGGCACCGACAACAATATTCACTTGTTATATCTACCTACTGTACTATTATTTAATATACTTTCATATTTGGCACCGACAACAATATTCACTTGTTATATCTACCTACTGTACTATTATTTAATATACTTTCATATTTGGCACCGACAACAATATTCACTTGTTATATCTACCTACTGTACTATTATTTAATATACTTTCATATTTGGCACCGACAACAATATTCACTTGTTATATCTACCTACTGTACTATTATTTAATATACTTCATATTTGGCACCGACAACAATATTCACTTGTTATATCTACCTACTGTACTATTATTTAATATACTTTCATATTTGGCACCGACAACAATATTCACTTGTTATATCTACCTACTGTACTATTATTTAATATACTTTCATATTTGGCACCGACAACAATATTCACTTGTTATATCTACCTACTGTACTATTATTTAATATACTTTCATATTTGGCACCGACAACAATATTCACTTGTTATATCTACCTACTGTACTATTATTTAATATACTTTCATATTTGGCACCGACAACAATATTCACTTGTTATATCTACCTACTGTACTATTATTTAATATACTTTCATATTTGGCACCGACAACAATATTCACTTGTTATATCTACCTACTGTACTATTATTTAATATACTTTCATATTTGGCACCGACAACAATATTCACTTGTTATATCTATCTACTGTACTATTATTTAATATACTTTCATATTTGGCACCGACAACAATATTCACTTGTTATATCTACCTACTGTACTATTATTTAATATACTTTCATATTTAGCACCGACAACAATATTCACTTGTTATATCTACCTACTGTACTATTATTTAATATACTTTCATATTTGGCACCGACAACAATATTCACTTGTTGAGGCACCGACACTGCGTCTCAATGAAAACAAACCGAACCCTAGATAGCTAGATTAGTTTAGCAAATACAAACACATTTCTTTATGGATACATGCGCATGATTTTTTGGTGCAGAGCAGTTTAGATATAGCAAAAACACGGTATTACACATTATTAAACATAGTCCTCGCCACGTATGTCTGTCTGTATATTTGCAATAAACTTAAAAACTACTACACTGATTTTCATGCAGTTTGCGCCAATGGATAGAATGGTTTTCGAGGAAGATGGTATAAATTGTTAAGCATTAAAATTTTGACTGCCTCTGTGGCGCGGTGGGAGTGTATCCGACTGCTACGCAAGAGGTCCTGGGTTCGATTCCCGGGTCGGAACAAATATTTGTGTGATCCACAAATGTGTGTTTCGGAGTTTGGGTGTTTCCTATGTATAATATGTATGTATTTAGAAATATATAAGTATGTTCATCAGTTATCTAGATCCCATAACACAAGCTAATATTAGCTTACTTTGGGCTAGATGGCGCTGAGTGAAGTGTCCCATAATATATATATATAACAATAAAAAAAAAAAAAAGTATGTTGTCTAAAATATAAGAATATTTGTAGAAGACGTCTGGGAGCTTTAATCAAAAACGCTGGCCGAACTCTTTGAGATAGGTATAACAAAAGAATGTAATGTGGATTTGAGTATCTTGTACAGGTCTACAGAAAAGTTCGTGACGGCATATATTATGTCTATCTCTTAAGTATAGCCTAACGTAACAATGGGGCAAACGGGTACGAAAAAATTTCACGACGTGGACGAAGCTGTGGGCATCAGCTAGTTATTTATCTATGACTTCATCTTGGACAATGAATATGACGAACTCCCATACAACTTACAGCAGGCAGTAACCTCAATCAATCGGTAAACAGACCTACTAGATATTGACAAGGCAACTAACCATCCTTCTTGGACCTGATCCTCACAAATGATGATTCATTAATCGCTACTGTGGATTACCAGGCAACAATCGGTAAGAGCGATCACAATTGTTTACTATCAACTATAGAACTTCAAGTCCCCAAACAGAACGGCGGGACAGCTATCAGACTAAATTACAAAAGGGCAGACTATGATAAAGTTCACGAAAAACTACAGATGTCACTTGCTGGAAAGTGGCTTGATCTGTGTACAGAGTCAGTTTGAGCTTCTAATTGAGGCACTTGAACAAGCTACAACTTTATAAATAAATAAATAAATATCCATCACGCCTTATCCCCGAAGGGGTGGCAGAGGCATATTATGTGCCCACTTTTCACCGTGTGGATTCCTGTCCCACGTAATCCCAACTTTATATGTGCCTCAAACAATGATAAATCTTACCAAAACAAGCAAACCTTGGGTCTCAAAAGATATTAAACTTTTAATCGAACAGAAGCTGGTGCAATGGAATAAATATACTCTAACTGGACTTGATGAAATTTACAAGGAATATAGAAATATAAACAATAAATGAATGAAGGCCCGGCTAAGCTATAAGGAAGGACTATTGCAGGAAGGACCTAAGAAATTTTACTCTTACATCAGGCACCAAATAACATCTAAAGTTAGCATTCCAAGTGTCTTGAAGAATAGGCAGGGACAAGTGTTGACAGATGCACTTGATATTGCTGAGGTGTTTGCAAATCAGTTTGCTAGTGTCTACCAGATGGAGCCGCAGTCTGGGCTACTCTTGCTGGATCCGTCACTCAGAGTTAAAGATACTATTGATGACCTTACATTTACCAAAGATAAAGTCCGGTAAGCTGTTGCTCAGATGAAAATAGATTCTTCACACGGACCAGACAACATACCCGTAATAATGCTGCAAAAATAAAATAAAAATAAGTCTTTATTTTGCATAGACCATTTCAACGGCGCGTCATACACTAAAACTAAAGAAAAAATTTGTATATTTAAAGTGACCACCGGTTCGGAACGCCTACCTGAGAAGAACCGGCAAGAAACTTAGGAAGACTTTTTTTTGATGGCCTATTTACAATTTAATATTTTATGACTATAATATTTTTTTTGCCAGCAGATCATTTCCAGGTATCCCTGTCCTGTAAATAGTCTTGAATAGAGTAATAACCTTTTTCACAAAGCTTTCTTTTAATATACTTTTTAAAAAGTTATTTAATGGTAAATTTCTCAGGTCACAGGTAAGCTTATTGTAAAAGCGTATACAGTTACCCTGGAAAGAATCGCCAATCTTATGCAGCCGACTGTGGTGAACTGAAAGATTGTTTTTATGTCTAGTGTTTATTTTATGTATATCACAGAGTTTAGTAAACTGTGATAGATTTTTCTGGACATACATAAGATTGGCAAAAATGTATTGTGATGCTACGGTTAGAATATTTACTTCTTTGAATTTTTCTCGGAGGGAGACTCTGGGGCCCAAATTATATATAGCGCGTACAGCCCGCTTTTGAAGAACAAAAATGTTATTTACATCTGCAGCACTCCCCCAAAGGAAAATACCGTAAGAGATAATACTATGAAAATAGCTGAAGTAAACCATTCTAGCCGTATCTACATCTGTTAGAGTCCTGATCTTTTTTACAGCGTATGCAGCCGAACTTAACCTAGAGGCCGTCTTTTCTATGTGTGGGCCCCATTGCAAATTGGTATCAATAGTTATACTAAGGAACACAGTTGATTCCACAATTTCTAACACTTGTCCATTAAGTTGAACATTGGCCGTAACTTGTTTTACATTTGGTAGAGTAAATTTAATACATTTAGTTTTGTTTTCTTGATACAATGATGCAGAAATATGATATCAATAGTTACCTCGCAACAATGATGCAGAAATCTTATGATACTGGTATTTTCCCACATCAGTGGAAAACCGCAAATGTAAACCCTATTTTCAAAAAAGGGAGCAAGTTGGAACCTTCGAACTATAGACCAATAAGCTTGACTAGTGTGGTTTGCAAGGCGATGGAGAAAATAATAGTGGCGCACATGCGAAGCTTTTTCAAGGGTCATCAAGTGATCCCTGAACAACAGCATGGTTTCTGTCCGCATCGCTCCACTGTGTCCAATTTGCTGTCATGCTTATCGTCTTGGAAAGAAAGCTATAATAAAAAACAACCTGTCGACGTGATCTAACTTGACTATGAAAACGCCTTTGACAAAGTCCCAACAACTCGACTTCATTTGTTGGTATTAGAGGAAAACTGACATGGATTGAGGCATTTCTACGAGACAGGACATTCCGGATAAAAGTCGGGGAGACACTGTCGTATGAACGGGAAATATACAGTGGCGTGCCCCAGGGTTCAGTATTGGGCCCTGTGCTATATGTAATCTACACATTTGATCTCCCCCAGTACCTGGAAAGTCAAGTCAGTATCTTCGCTGACGACACCAAAGTGTTTGCCAACCCTCTTATTAATAACGACCAACTCCAAAGTGATCTTGGTAAAATTGCAAACTGGTCAAAGGATTGGCTTATAAATTTGAACAACTCAAAATGCACAGTTTGCACATAGAGAGTAACAACCCGTGCCTCAACTACAAGCTAAATGATGATATTTTAAATGGGGTCAACTCGCAAAAAGATCTGGGAGTAAAGATTGCGAATGACCTGAAATAGGAAGAGCACATAAACTTAATAGCTAAAAAAGCAAAAGGTTTAATGTACCTCGTAAGGAAAGCCTTCGGAACTCTGATGCCCGACATGATGTTGAAGATTTATAAGACGTTTACCAAGTTTGGAGTCCTTACTTTGATAAAGACATACAGTCAATTACTCTGTCAATTAAATTGACAGACAATTTACGTCATTTGAGCTTGCATTTGAATGACCTGAGAGCTACATCTTGAGCTTGGTTACGTCACGTTTTGTTACATAATTTACAAAATGTACCTAATGCTATATTGATGTTTAGTATGATCATGATATGACATGCTGCCAATTAATATAGTATATCATAAATTTAAATTTAACAAGGTTTAAATCTTACTAATATTATAACGGCGAAAGTATATTTGGATGTATGTATGGATAGATGGATGGATGTTTGTTACTGTTTCACGCTCAAACCCCTGAAGCAATTTGGTTGAAATTAGAACATATGCTATTTTTTATCCCGGGAACGAGTTCTTGTAGTAAACGGGTACGGGAAAACATTACCACGCCGGCGGAACCGCAGGCTTCAACTAGTTATATAACACTAGCAAAAATTACCGCGGCTCCGCCCGCATGGTTAAGATATCCCGTACCCGTTTCCCACGGGGAATTGATCCCGTGATAAAAAGTACCCAGGGATATTTTTATTTTATTCACACTGTAACGTTACAATTTTCCGGGAAGGGAAAATATTAAATGTTATCAGTTAGGCCTCGAGTTAGGCCTCCACGTCGCCAAGAAGGGGGCCTTGAGTCAGGCCTCCACGTCGCCAAGAAGGGGGCCTCAAGTCAGGCCTCCACGTCGCTAGGAAGGGGCCTTGAGTCAGGCCTCCACGTCGCCGACCTCGGAGAAGCAGGTCGCGGTAGTTGAAGGCAGGCAGAGGGCTGAGAGCCACCAGCCGTCGGCTTAACAAGCCACTGAAGACAACCACGTTATTACTCCTGCCAAGACGAGCACCAAAAGTAGACTGATTTGACGGCCCCGGCTCCCTTCTTTTATAGATTGTTTAGCATTTTAAAATTTAAACAATATTATTCTAAACATATTTTAAGAATATTAATTTATAACAAAGTCTAATATCTGTACAACCTAACCTACTGGCAGCTCTAGCAATAAATTAAAAATAACACCAAGGCTTGTCTTTATCTGACATTACTAATTACAAAAGGTAAACAAACATTAAGAGAGCATAAAGACTTTCGAAATATAAAGGCCTAGGAATGCTACAGACAATGGCCATGCAAATAATTTGAGAACGTATAATAAATCATTTAATTAAAATAGCTAAAAAGTAAGTAAAATAAGTTACATTACAACACACAATTCACAAATTTACCTGATATTTACTTACAAATGTGGACGTATAGTATGCCACAGTATACCCCTTCGGGGATAAAGGCGTGACGATATGTTCGTATGTATGTATGTAAAATATCATCATAATAGTCTACATACATAACATCGTAAAATTAAATATATTTTGAAACTCCATAATTCCCGGTAAGTAGTAGTTCACGCACTTTAGTCACAAATGGTCTGCACTCACAAAACGCGATCTCAATGGAGATTTCAAGTTCGCTCTTGAGATCTCAGTGTTTTTTAATAATTAGTGACATCTTGAGTGATAGCTTGCACTTAAGTTATAGCTCAAGTTTTGTTTATTGTATAGTACAGCATCTCAAATACGAACTTACTCAAGACTGAAAGCGATTTATTAATACGGGCCTTAGAGGCCACCACCTCAAATTTTATGTTCGCTTATCTAATAACAACCCGCACAAGCATTTTTTTAAGAAAAAGAGTGGTTATAGAGTGGAACAAACTTCCTGATGTCGTAATATCGGCACAAAATGTTAACCAGTTCAAAAACAGACGACACATATATTTAAATAATAAAAGGGACAGCATAACATTGTTATACAGGATACAGGCAATTATCAGTTGTAGCAACTGCCTGCCTGATAAAATAATAATAATAATAATAAACCCCTCGAGGACAGTCGTTAACTTTTATAGGATTAACGCAACCCTATGAGGGCATAGTAGATTCGCTTTTTGATTTATCCACTTTCTGATGCCAACAAAAAATGTATCAGTAAGTTATTGAAAAGCTCACATCCGCAGGGCAGCTTGTGGCGAGCTGAATGTGCGTGGCTACACATCGGTCCCGATTCCTTAGAGTTTTGTTGCCCTTCTGCACCGGTTAGGATTTAATGGCCTAACGGGAGAGCAGTGAGAGTGCTACTCCCGGGAGTGCAGCAAATCTCAACTCTGGCTTGCCTTAATTGACCGGTCAGAGGGAGGGAGCCAGAGCTATATGCTCGGGGGTGAAAGTGTCATTTTCAAGGGCATAACTACGGGGAAGCCCGCTCCAGGCCTGTCCCGCGAAGGTGAAACCGGCGCCGCACCGCTCGACACCCCATGCCGCTTACACCGGTGTTGCCCTCTGTCGCCTTACAGGCTTATTTTGCCTATGGCGATTGTATAGGGGTATAGCCCATCTAGTGAGTTGGCAAGTCACCGTCTGCCACTATTTTGATAATAATATATTAAAAAGGCAGACGCCGTTTTCATCAATAGCTTAAATCACCCAATCCATTTAACACACAACCCAATAGCCCATTTCATAGTTAGCACATTTCACAATAGTTTAACTCCCATTGGAGGTGATCCATTACCGTTTTTCTACATAAGGCGGGCGTGGATTGCCTGTAGTGGGGGTCCCATTTCCTATTAGATTAAAATTCTCAAAGGGCCTCTGCGTGTTGGACCAATATGTCCCCATGTAAGCCTGCCAAAAGACCGGGTATCGTCATAAGAAAAAAAATAGAAGATGCCCGTGAAGAAGAGACAATAATAATAATAACTTTCATCTCTATTTTAAACGCTTCATGCCTGATTACCAGAAGAACTGTCATCTCATCCCTTACTCTGACTCCTCACTCAACCCCTTGAAACCTTTTTTATTATATTTCCTTTCCCAAGTTCTATTCATATCACTACATATTATAAAACAAAGTCGCTTTTCGCTTTCTGTCCCTGTCTAAGCATACCTTAGATCTTTAAAACTACGAAACGAATTACAAAGCCGGTTTTTTTAATAGTAAGAGTGATTCTTATAGAAGGTTTTTATGTATAATTTGTTAAGTTTTTGTATACATTGACCAAATTATAACGATATTTGTTGGTGATGTCGCAAAAAATAAGCCGTCTGGGAACTTTCAACAAAAACGCTGCCTAAACCTAATGTAGGTCTACAAAAAAGTTCGCGACGATATATGTTTATCTCATAGGAATAACATACTTTTTCAAATGTAATACTTTAATAAATCATCAATTATAAAGCAGTAATTTGAAGGCTATTTACACAAATATGCTATTAATCCTTATCATTTTTACTACTTTAGTTGGCTTCAGCATTTCATGAAGATTGTTTTGAGAATATATATATATATATATTTATCTTACGCGTTAACGCAAATTCAAAATAAAGCGCAAAGAAATTAATTTCGTGTAACCATATTGCGGGCGTAGGTAGTTAGGTACTGGTGAGCGGAGAAGTAATCAATGAATTTGGAAAATGTTCATACATTGTTGAGAATGTAAAATTAATAAACAACGGGATTAAATGGGTGCTACGGGGTTCGAAGTATGTCACGGGCGAAGCCGGGAGGGACAGCTAGTTAATATTATAAATTCGAACTGATTCTGATGAAATTTGATTCAGAGAGGAAGACAAAGGCTACCTTAAATCGCGATAAAGGCTTTTTCATTAGAAGCGGATTAGTGACCGAGGCGTAAAAACGTAAAACACAGACGCATTTTAATTATATAGGTAGGGATTCTTTCTATGTCCTATCACGTTGCAAGGAATCTGTGAATGTTAATATGATTTTAATAATAATTCTAGGGTTAAAGAGGGTAATTCTCACGGGATAATACGGCAATGGGCTCATTACTTGTAACGTGGGACAAGATGTTTACAATAAAATATGCGAGTATAGTATGCCTCTGCCACTCCTTCGGGGATAAGGCGTGGCTAAAAGTAAGGTTAATATGTTAATGGGAAAAATAAAATTTTCTTTTGTTAATATAAATATTCATTCATCAAAGCATTCATCTAAGTAGAATGATAGGTACTGATGGAATAATACTACCTACTTATGAATACATCCATCTTATATAGAAAAGCATAAGAGTTAAGTTAATAAAGTTTAAGAGATGGACTCTAGCACTCTTAAACAGCACTCGCATGTTGCATGCACTACCACTGCGGCTGCGTCACGCCGCCGCCGCTGCGTTTAGATAGTAGGACGCGTTCCACTAGGATATAATACAGATCCCAAGGCCCCTTCATTTATTAAAACGTATTCTTTTGGCGGCGTGGTCAAAGAATTCGCACATTAAAATACTGGCGCGCGAGGGGATTCCTCCTTTCCTTAACTTTGTGAAATGTATTTGCGTAATGTGACGCCTGATAGTAATTGAAGTGGTGGTGTCCTCCGGCAGTTACTTGAAGAGTACCTGACGGAGGCCGGCCTACACGCGCTGGACGCGGAGGAGCTGGGCGGCGGCGGCTGCGACGTGGCGCCCAACTTCGCGGAGATCGCGCTGCTGCTGCAGCAGTCCGCCAACATCTACGGCCGCAAGGTGGACTTCCTCTACAAGCACGTGCTCGCCTGCAGCGACTCGCTCCTCGCCAGCACGCAGTACGTACCATGCACCACACTCGTCCACCGCACGGCAGGCTAGTAATGGCCACTAAATCATAAAAAAGCTTCAACACAATTACTGAACATCTTATTTTCCACGAAATCTCTGAACCTACCGGAGCTATGAAGTTCATACCTCGCATTGGGATTCCTTTTAGTTCGTAGGTATCCCCTAAGAAGGGATTTTTCGAAATTCTACCCCTTAGGAAGCAAATAAGCGAAAAACGGTTTTATGGAAGTTCGTCATTTTTAAAGTTAGAAACATGAATTCACGTAGTTACACCTGTCTTTGGTTGGTTACAAATAAAATAGGCACATAAATCGCGGTTTTCCAAAATTTATTGGGTACAACATGTAGGTGCGCCGTAAGACGGAATTTTGCGAAATTCTACCTCTAAAGATCTAAATAAGGGATAAACTTTTGTATGGAAGATTGTCATTTTCAAAGCTAGTAATTTGAACTGAACTGACATACATTTACCTGATTTTGGTTACAAATAAATGGGCACGTGTATCGCGCCATCTATAAGGGGGTAAACAGGGATTGTAAGTTTATTAAGTGTCATGGATTACGGGTGTGGGGTGCAACGGCTATCGGGCAAATCAATACGAAAAGAAAATTTATTTTCTTATTGACTGTATATTTATTGAGGAAAGACTTTTTATTATCACACTATTGCCTATAAAAGCTGAGCAGTGATTATCGATGTCAACAAATCTGACAAATTTTTATTCACTTCCAAAGTTATTCACGGGCGAAGTCGAAGGGCTCCGTTAGACTAACATAAAAATGTTAGGTGGAATCGTATAATATAGGTCCACAGAAAAGTCTGCGATGTGATAAGTCTATCTCAGAAGGATAATATATTAGCTTACTATATCACCGGGGGAAACGGGCACGGGAAAACTTGTGTACGCATCAGGTAGTATGATATGTTGCGTTCCCCTGCAGAGAGCTAGCGAACGCCAGCGCGGGCGGGTCGGAGGCGCACACGCCAGTCGGGCGCGGCCGCAAGCTGCGCGGCTCGGTGCCGGGCGCGGAGTTCGGCGACCTGGCGCTGGCGGCGGCGGGCGCGGCGCGGGCCGAGCCGCCGCGCGCGCCGCCCACGCTGGCGCGCGCCTACCTGGAGCTGGAGCCGCGCGCGCCGCTGCCCACCGACCTGCCGCTGTACGACTACGCCGCGGAGAACATCGGCCTGCTCGCCGACTTCGCCGTCACCTGGCGCCTGCACGTGAGTCGCATCCCACCTCCGCCACCATCTCTCCCACCTCCTCCACCACCACCTACGATCGCTCTCGAACCGCCGTCTGATATTTTGAATACGTTCAACAACAAACATAAAACACACGATACCTATGTGGCTAGGGATCGAACCCGTTAGAATAATTTCGATGTTTCCTACCATACTCGTTCAACGAATTATTGCAATCGATCCCCCTATAAACAACAAAAAGATGTTTATATGTTGATAGTTCGAACACTATCCTTGCTAAAAGATTTTATCTGTCCCCTTAGCTACACATAAAAGTTTTTATTTTAATTTCGCCCTCATATAAATATATCAATTTATTTCTATCTATCTATTTATATCTATCTATATATTTATCTATCTACCATTAATAACAAGAGAAACAGAGATTCCAGTTTCTAATTATGTGCTTGAAGCATTAGAGAGAAAAGGTCTTTGTTGATTTGCATATTTATTGAACTGTTTATTCCTAAAGATAGAAAAACTTGTGCTACGTAAATGTTGTTAATGTGAGACACTAAAGTAAATGTAAATGTTTAAACATGCGACAATACCCAAATGTTACTGTCGAACGCGTCGGTTTCGTATAAAACACTGATTTTGGATAATTTAAAATACATTGGATTGATAACAACAGTACCTGAAATACCACGTGACCGAGTTTATATCACATATTCAATGTCAGCATTAGACCTATTCAGAAGAGCCTTTTTCTGTCAATAAAAAACTTGAAATACTGTGCCAACCCTCTACTTACAACCCTGGGTTTCAAGCGAATTGAGAAGATGCATATCATTGGACCTCCAACTTGAGGACCACTGTTAATAGTCCTAAGAATTGTGACAGTTAATTCTTAATTTGCTAGTGGTCGCTATGGCTTTTCATTACAGTTTCAGCATCTCTTTGATGACATAAATATTCCTTTTATTTTTCTGTTAATTCGGCCATAATTTTATAAATCAAAGGAGATATTGGTGCTAATTCTGTTGTTGAAACCGCTAAACTAAATGTCTCTAAAATTGTCTTATTTTTATTGAGAGATTGCCAAATGCTATTCGGTTAATATGTCGAACTAAACTTGGTGATATCATAAACAGCACTAAATTTGTATATGACATCACTAAAATTCCTTTTAAGTGATAAAATTTAACAAAACATGTATTTAATGCCGACTAACTTGGTGATTGAACTGTCTATGTACATTTTTCACTATTTGTTGAATTTTATCACATAAAATGAATTTTAGTGATGTCAGATATAAATTTAACGTCACACAAAATTTTAGTGGGACGTTTATTAATTTTACTAACCGTTTGAAACGTGAAAACGTGTAAAACATTGTAACGTGAAAAATGTACATAGGCAGTTTAATCACCAAGTTAGTCGGCATGTATTTACATTCGATTGTCTATGTACATTTTTCACATCTAGTTCAATTTTATCACATAAATTGAATTTTAGTAATATCATATACAAATTAAGTGCTGTTTATGATATCACCATCTTTAGTTCGACTTAATAACAGAATAGCATTTGGCAATCTCTTAATAAAAATAAGAAAATGTTAGATAAATTTAGTTTATTGGTCTCAACAACAGAATTAGCACCATTGTAAATTAAACAGCAATTAGTCTTCTTTGTTTTCACTCAATATCAATAGATTCACAATCTGGTACAGGGACAATCGTTGACGGTTGATTGTAGATGTATAAGATGCTGGTATTGTGGATGTATAAAATGCAATATACTTATCAGTCACACTTTTATCCCCAAAGAGGTAGCAAAATTTAAAGTGGAATAATTTTCAATTTGGACCGAGACTCGAACCCGCGATGTTTCACTTATTAAGAGACAAGACACAAGTCAAGCCTAAAATTTTCGTCACTTTAAATTTATTGTGTAACTAGCACACTAATTGCTTTTCAAAGTGACAATAGGAGGATGATAGAAGTCACGTATAAATACAGAAAAACTGGTGTGTATGTCAATAAAATAAAGTTGTGTAAATGATAGAGGATAGTGATATGTAACAACAGCGAGCGAAAGATAGAGCGTTACAAAGTTCCATAGTGTACGGCGATCGGTTTGGGCCGTACTCGGTGGCTGAGGTGAGTGTGTTACAGGAGGGCCTGCTGGTGGACGAGCTGCAGGGCGGCGCGGAGGCGGCGCGGCCCGCGTCGCTGCTGGAGCTGCAGGCCGCGCTGGCCGCCGCCGCGCCGCCCCCGCCCTCGCCGCCGGCCTCGCCCCCGCCCCCGGCCTCGCCGCCCCCCTCCGCCCCGCCGCTCGCCGCCAGCACGCCGCTGCCGCCCGCCCCCGCCCCCGCCCCCGCGCGCTCGGAGCGCAAGCGCCGCAGCACTGTGCACCTGGACGATGTCTTTAGCGGGCCCGTCAAGATCGTCTTCGATGACGGTGAGTACGCTCTGTCGACAACACGTCATGTCAATTGCAACAACTACAAGCTCATTTTAATTCAAATATGCTACTACATAAAGAGCAGTATGAGTTCACAAGGGGTCGTTCTACCATTCATGCAGGTGTGACACTTCTGAATCATATATATGACGCCTGGGAGAATAGACAAGATGCTATTGGTGTATTCTGCGATCTCTCTAAAGCATTTGATTGCGTTGAACATAAAACACTATTGCGAAAACTCTTTTATTATGGTATCAAAGACTCTGCACTGGATCTTGTTGCCTCCTACTTAAATGATCGGATACAACATGTTGATGTTAATGAAATTCGCTCCTCTGGAGCATCTGTAGCTATGGGCGTACCGCAGGGATCAATTCTAGGTCCGTTTCTAATTTTAATTTATATTAACGATCTGCCATTCTATATACAGAACTTGTGCGACATTGTTCTATTCCTTTATTTTTAAAGTAGATCGTACGCTTACTGATTTTAACAGCGTTAATAGTTCACTTGCCCAAGTTGTAGATTGGTTTACGACCAATAATTTACTACTAAACGCTAAGAAGACAAAATGTATCAGATTTAGCATGCCTAATGCTATTTCAATGTTATAATTGCGGTACAAATATAACATTGAACGGTGATACCCTTAATATTGTAGAATCAACTGTATTTTTGGGGATCACTTTAGATAGCAAACTGCAGTGGAACGCCCAAATAACGTGTCTTGCAGGTAAACTCAGCTCGGCAGCCTTTGCCGTTAGTAAAGTCAGGCAGCTCACTGATGTAGAAACTGCCAGGCTGGTATACTTTAGTTATTTTCATAGTGTCATGTCTTACGGCATTTTGCTGTGGGGCAAAGCAGCTGATCTACAAGTAATTTTTGTACTCCAGAAGAGAGCTATACGTGCAATATATAAATTGAGTGCTAGAGTGTCTCTTAGAGAGAAATTTAAAGAAATTGGCATTTTAACGGTTGCATCACAGTATATATTTGCAAATATCATGTTAGTTAAACAGAACATACATTTATACAATAGACACAGTGACATACATTCGATAAATACTAGAAATAAGCATAAATTAATTGGAACGCATCATCGTTTACAAAAGGTTCACGACTCTTTTGCAGGAATTGGCCTACGCCTATATAATAAAATTCCTTTAGACATTATGAACCTGCCGTTACATAAATTTAAGGCGGAAATTAAGACGCACCTTTTGAAAAGGGCTTATTACACAATTAATGATTATTTGAATGATAAAAATAAATGGAAATGAGTTGCTTGCTCTTCGCTCGAGCTATTTAGGATTCGAATGAATCTTGTGTTATATTATCTACTTGTCTTGAATCTGCATATATTTGTTGTATTTTTTTTTTTACCTTATTTTTGTTAACATTCTCCAGTATAAATAATTTTAAACGCCAGGCAACTAAAGGTATGGCTGCGTTTAGTCCCGGTAATAACTAATATACATAATTATATGTAATTTGACTTTATTATTGTGTGAGCACTATGTAGACTTATTTATTATTTAGAAATTGACATGATAGTTGCTGTGTAGTTTTTGGGTATGTCATGCTCGCCTAAGTGTCCTGGCAGTGGTGGCGTATGTATAGGGTCGCCTTGTTTCCTACAATACGGTTGAATAGGGCGATGGCTGATATATACGTCATACCCGTGAACGGGTGCCGTCTGTTGGGACTGGTCAGCTCATAGCTGTTATAGCAATTGTTACAAATAATATTATTTAAATTTAAGGCAAACTAAGTTTAGTCGACTGTTCTCACATAAATTCAAAGGAACTAAGTAAGTGTAATTTTAATGAACACAACATTTATTTTGATTTTTTTTTTTGTATAAATTCATTACTGTATAATTGGTCAAATATCATGTTAATCAAACTGTGTCAAATGGCGGTTAGAAAAGAGTGGCCATGAGTTTTATTGCCAGGTTCTTCCTCTGGCTCTACCTATTGCTTTGCGAATCTGGCAGTAAATGTAAATGTAGAAGCAGTAATCTTGACGTTCATAAGTGTTACTTTGTGACCTACATGAGTGCAAGATGGGCATGTTTGCAGTTGTAAAACAGCATTTTTTTTTTTTCTCAATTGTGTATTCTGAAATACACACATATTTTTTTAACCTTATTCGTACTAACAGTAGTATAAGTTTAGTTGGAAGTATCCCAACTGAAGGTACATGCATGGTTTGGTTCCAGCGCTGATGCAGCGGCTGCGAGCGCCGCGCGAGTTCAGCGTGGAGCGGCGCTGGGTGGGCCGCGTCGTGGCGCGCCGCAAGCTGCACATCCTGGGCGAGCGGCGGCGCCTGCGCGACCCGGGCGGACCCCACCCACGTACGCACTCTCTCACTTGCTACTTGTGTCTCGCGCCCCGCCCATACATATCTTAGCGCGCCGCAAGCTGCACATCCTGAGCGAGCGGCGGCGCCTGCGCGACCCGGGCGGACCCCACCCACGTACGCACTCTCTCACTTGCTACTTGTGTCTCGCGCCCCGCCCATACATATCTTAGCGCGCCGCAAGCTGCACATCCTGAGCGAGCGGCGGCGCCTGCGCGACCCGGGCGGACCCCACCCACGTACGCACTCTCTCACTTGCTACTTGTGTCTCGCGCCCCGCCCATACATATCTTAGCGCGCCGCAAGCTGCACATCCTGAGCGAGCGGCGGCGCCTGCGCGACCCGGGCGGACCCCACCCACGTACGCACTCTCTCACTTGCTACTTGTGTCTCGCGCCCCGCCCATACATATCTTAGCGCGCCGCAAGCTGCACATCCTGAGCGAGCGGCGGCGCCTGCGCGACCCGGGCGGACCCCACCCACGTACGCACTCTCTCACTTGCTACTTGTGTCTCGCGCCCCGCCCATACATATCTTAGCGCGCCGCAAGCTGCACATCCTGAGCGAGCGGCGGCGCCTGCGCGACCCGGGCGGACCCCACCCACGTACGCACTCTCTCACTTGCTACTTGTGTCTCGCGCCCCGCCCATACATATCTTAGCGCGCCGCAAGCTGCACATCCTGAGCGAGCGGCGGCGCCTGCGCGACCCGGGCGGACCCCACCCACGTACGCACTCTCTCACTTGCTACTTGTGTCTCGCGCCCCGCCCATACATATCTTAGCGCGCCGCAAGCTGCACATCCTGAGCGAGCGGCGGCGCCTGCGCGACCCGGGCGGACCCCACCCACGTACGCACTCTCTCACTTGCTACTTGTGTCTCGCGCCCCGCCCATACATATCTTAGCGCGCCGCAAGCTGCACATCCTGAGCGAGCGGCGGCGCCTGCGCGACCCGGGCGGACCCCACCCACGTACGCACTCTCTCACTTGCTACTTGTGTCTCGCGCCCCGCCCATACATATCTTAGCGCGCCGCAAGCTGCACATCCTGAGCGAGCGGCGGCGCCTGCGCGACCCGGGCGGACCCCACCCACGTACGCACTCTCTCACTTGCTACTTGTGTCTCGCGCCCCGCCCATACATATCTTAGCGCGCCGCAAGCTGCACATCCTGAGCGAGCGGCGGCGCCTGCGCGACCCGGGCGGACCCCACCCACGTACGCACTCTCTCACTTGCTACTTGTGTCTCGCGCCCCGCCCATACATATCTTAGCGCGCCGCAAGCTGCACATCCTGAGCGAGCGGCGGCGCCTGCGCGACCCGGGCGGACCCCACCCACGTACGCACTCTCTCACTTGCTACTTGTGTCTCGCGCCCCGCCCATACATATCTTAGCGCGCCGCAAGCTGCACATCCTGAGCGAGCGGCGGCGCCTGCGCGACCCGGGCGGACCCCACCCACGTACGCACTCTCTCACTTGCTACTTGTGTCTCGCGCCCCGCCCATACATATCTTAGCGCGCCGCAAGCTGCACATCCTGAGCGAGCGGCGGCGCCTGCGCGACCCGGGCGGACCCCACCCACGTACGCACTCTCTCACTTGCTACTTGTGTCTCGCGCCCCGCCCATACATATCTTAGCGCGCCGCAAGCTGCACATCCTGAGCGAGCGGCGGCGCCTGCGCGACCCGGGCGGACCCCACCCACGTACGCACTCTCTCACTTGCTACTTGTGTCTCGCGCCCCGCCCATACATATCTTAGCGCGCCGCAAGCTGCACATCCTGAGCGAGCGGCGGCGCCTGCGCGACCCGGGCGGACCCCACCCACGTACGCACTCTCTCACTTGCTACTTGTGTCTCGCGCCCCGCCCATACATATCTTAGCGCGCCGCAAGCTGCACATCCTGAGCGAGCGGCGGCGCCTGCGCGACCCGGGCGGACCCCACCCACGTACGCACTCTCTCACTTGCTACTTGTGTCTCGCGCCCCGCCCATACATATCTTAGCGCGCCGCAAGCTGCACATCCTGAGCGAGCGGCGGCGCCTGCGCGACCCGGGCGGACCCCACCCACGTACGCACTCTCTCACTTGCTACTTGTGTCTCGCGCCCCGCCCATACATATCTTAGCGCGCCGCAAGCTGCACATCCTGAGCGAGCGGCGGCGCCTGCGCGACCCGGGCGGACCCCACCCACGTACGCACTCTCTCACTTGCTACTTGTGTCTCGCGCCCCGCCCATACATATCTTAGCGCGCCGCAAGCTGCACATAGGTCACTAACCGCGTGTGTACGACCGCAGCGTTCCCCGGCTGGAGCGGCTCGCAGGCCACGCTGGCCACCTCGCTCGTGCCGCGCGGCGACGACAGTGACTCCGAGAGCGGCTTCTTCGACCAGAGCTCCGGCGGCAGCTCGGTGCAGCTGGAAGGCGACCCGCAGCTGTCGCCGGCCGAGAGGCAGGCCCAGGCCGAGGCGGCCGCGTGGAAGGCGAGCATACTCAAGCGAGCCCAGGCGGCGGAGGAGCGGGGAGCCTTCGACGTGCACGCGCTGGGCGCCGCGGTGTTGCGCGCTCTGCCGCCCTCGGAGCCCACGACCTTCACGGCGCTGCTGCGGGAGCAAGTTCAGCACGAGACGGACGTGGCGAGACTCATGCTCGCCTCGCTGTTTCTGGTTAGTGGCTAATCATCTGTAGAAAGTATACTTTTGTTGCCAGGTTGTTTCTCAGGCTTTGCCTATTGCTTTGCGAATCTAGCAGTAAATGTTAATAGAAACAATAATCTTGATGTTCATACGTGTTACGTAGTGACCTATACAACGTGCTACAGAAATGTAATCATTTTTGACCGTCGGTACACATGTCTGATAACTAGAGCCTATGCTCCGGCACGATTGCGAAATGTCAACAAAGTCACGGCCTCGGTAATTTCATACAAATTTAAGAAATCTTTCTTTTTCGATAGTATATTAAAATAATTACGTCGCAACACTAACTAAACACCTAATATCTATTACGTTCATTGACCCGCGCTCAGCTGTGAGAATTATGTACGCCTGGTAATTTACCTACTAGATACAATTCAGACACAGTGGCGTCATAACTTTGCATTTGCGGTCTGGTGTTTCTGTGCCACCTGGCATTCTGGTATATCAGCTAAGGCGTGTTATCAGTTGACATATCTACAATTAATGCTACGATGATAATGATAATATGCACTGACAAAAATACATAATTTTATTAAAAACTCAGGCACATTGTAAAACTATTAACAAAAACGAAATCTTGCGTAAAAATACCCACGTGTTGATATCGATTGACAAATTGTTTCGGCTTCATCCGGAAACCTTCATAAACACTTGCTACACTTACACACACACACACACACACACACAACGTAAAATATTACACAGTCTTTTTTGCAATGTAATCTTTTTACGAGTTCAATGAAAGTGACCAAGTAGGTACAAGACTACAAGCACTAAATTACTCAAATAACTCGATGTTCACTTCACATAACAAAAATCCATTACAGTAAAGATTCGATATGTTCACCCTGCTGCTTAATCGCCCCATGAAATGAACCTGTTTAGTAGGTAAAACTGATTTACCATGTAGCTAAAATATTTCAGAGACTGAAACCACCGCCACACCGCGCCAAGTCAAACAAATCTATCTCCATACAGACTAAATACTATCAGCGGCACCCACACAACGCATTATTTCATAATATTCACAATTACTTAAAATCGCCATAATCGCAACTAACTACTAACTACACGCAACACAACAAGTTACTATGAAGAAATGAAATTCGGAAGTGACAGTGTTGCCATTATTCAAAGCCTATGTACCTCAGCTAAAAAAGCTTTGATAAAAAATACTCAGTTGTCAATTGGGTACATTTGATTCCAAAAATCCAAAGTTCCAAAATAAATCACCACTAATTAATACTATGTAAATTATATTATTATAATATTTAAAGCATAAAAACATATGAAACACGTGAAAATAACCTATTAATTTTTTTCTGGATATCTCTTGATACTCTACGTTAGGATAGCTTATTTTCTGTTATTGTTAAAAACGAAAAAAATCAATCAACTTCGATATGTCAAATCACCTACGCAGGGGGAGATGCGGACTTAAGCTAGTTCATTTAACTAAGTACCTTCTCAATTATGCCAGCTTTCAATTAACGAAAACCGCTTACCTGAGATAAACTTAAACAACTAGTGATGAAACTTATTATCAGTGATCATTGTGATCAAGCTTCAAAATTCAGTTCCCGTTTACTAGGTAAAAATCCATTAATAGTAGTCCATAAAAGGTAATACTGTATATGGTACGGAATTTTAGGTATACCTAAAATTCGACCGCCACCGCCTTTGCACAGTACCGCCGCGCACGACTCGTCTAGACCTCCTAATGTACCAGGAGTACACTTATTTTTTACGCATGAATTTATTTGGTTCCGTACAGATAAGTTGTTTAAAACATTAACGCAATACTTTAATTTGTTGTAATATTTGCCAGATACGTGTTTCTTTAGATCTTTCTTCATCTTAGTGTCTTCCCAGTTGCTTTAAAATCGTAAATTGATTTGGAGTCTGGGGTTCACTTTTATTTGGCTGCAAGGAGAAGCTATAATTAAACTTTTTGTTTTTAGCATTACTGGTAGCGACTTCCATCTGACCGCGCGACTGATCGTTGCCATATCCATTAATATGTGCACTTACACATCCATTAATGTGAATGATGAAAATGATACTGCACAAGTAAATTCATTTAAAAATTCAACTGAGTATCGTGATGTCGCGGCAAAACCTGTCACCGGAAAACCATTCAAAACTAATGAAAAAATTTGTCTCAAAATCGGTGAGACTGTTTAGGCTACAGTAAGTCACAATGGAACGTATTTAAATTAAACAATGGATTTAGGCGTAGTTTTCATCAGTAAGTAGATTTTTTCCATTATTTTCTAAACATTTTCTTGTAATTAAAGTATCAGAATCATAATAAAACACTAGATGGTAGCGTCAGTGTCAGTGTTGTAACGTTACTATTTTGAAAAGTAAAGTTTAGGAGAAAACTATCACCAGGACTGGAGGAGTCCCGGCTTAAAAGGAAAAGTAAAAGAAAAAGGAGAAAATGTAAAGTTAATTTAATACAAGTTAAAAAATTAAAAAATAAAACCAGGGAAAACCCAATAAGGTCTTGATTGTTTTTTTAAAAGAGCCGGTTAGCAGCACACGTAGCTAAGAAGGGGCCTCGCGTAGGCCGACACGTCGCTAAGAAGGGGCCTCAAGGCCTCCACGTCGCCGACCTCGGAGAAGCAGGTCGCGGTAAATTAAGGCAGGCAGAGGGCTGAAAATAACCAGCCGTCGGCGTCACATGCCACTGCAGAAAATCACTTTATTATTTTAGAGGGCACAACCCTCTCACTCAGCACTTATTCCTCAGCACCTCTTGACAAGACGAGCACCAAAACTAGACTGATTTGACGGCCCCGGCTCCCTTCTTTTCAATAGCATTTAGCATTTCAAAATTTAAACAATATTCTATAACATTATAAAAATAATTATTAAAACAAGGTCTAATACCTATAAAATCTAACCTACTGGCAGCTCTAGCAATAAATTAAAAATAACACCAAGGCTTGTCATTCATCATCATCCGAGCGTCTGTCCCAGTTGCGTCTCGCGACGCCAGGGGTCCGCTTTCCTACATTTTCTCCTCCACTTCGCACGGTCTTCGGCATCCCCTGTAGTGAGACCATTGACACGCATGTCATCCCTTACGACGTCAAGCCAGCACTTCTTGGGTCTTCCCCTCTTACCGGGACCCGGCGGGGCTGACATGGCCAGACATTTGTTACCTACGTAGCCCGGCGGTTGCCGCAAGACGTGACCATACCAACGAAGGCGACACTCTTGCAACTTGTCTGCAATGTCACGGACGTGAAGGCTGCCGCGGATGCGAGAGTTCCTCACGCGGTCCATCCGCGTGACTCCACACATCCACCGCAGCATCTTCATTTCCGTGTGCGTGTCACGCTTGTGTCGCTCCAATATCGGCCACGTCTCACTGCCATGTAAAAGGACAGGTCTAATAATGGTTTTGTAGACCTGTCCCTTCAACCGGATCGGCATTTTAGGGTCACAAATGACACCGGTCATCTCCCGCCATTTGGCCCACGCGGCAGCAATGCGTGACTTGACATCGTAATCGATGTCACTGGACGTGTGAAAAACAGATCCCAGGTATTTAACCTGGTCCGTGCGCTCGACCAAATCACCGCCTATGCGGACGGATGTGGGATCTGTCGAGTTTAGTGCCAAGTACTCGGTCTTCGCCACATTTAGTTTCAGACCGCCGTTCTCAAGCGTCTCCTTCCACGCCTTTACACGTCGCACCAATCTGCCCCTGTCCGCGTCTGCCAGCGCAATATCGTCAGCATACATGAGCAACCATGGAGGCTGCTCATGCGAGTTCTTGATGCTGTCCGACAATTCGTCTAATATTACACTGAACAGAAGCGAACTAAGGACCGAACCCTGGTGTACCCCGACGGTGATGGGGAAGGGTTTCGTGTCGCCAACAGCAGTCCGAACCATTGAATCGGAGTCACAGTACATGTCCCGGATAGTGTCAATATAGACCTCTGGAACCCCTTTGGACCACAGTGCCAGATCATCGCACGAGGAACACAGTCGAAGGCCTTCTGCATGTCTAGAAACAAACAGTGCAGAGGCGTGTTCTTCGACCTGTATTTCTCTGCGACAACCCTCAGGGCAAAAACAGGGACCGTGGTCCCATAACCAGGGCGAAACCCATATTGACACCCCGAGAGAGTGCACTCCTGCCGGATCCGAGAGTGTATAATCCTCTCGAAGATCTCCATGGTGTGGGACATCACCTTAATACAGCGGTAGCTCCCGCACTCCTGCACTGACCCCTTACCTTTGAAGACTGGAGTAATAATACTCAGTCTCCATTGGTTTGGGATCTGCCCGCTGAGGAGTATGCGGTTAAAAAGGTTTACTAAGACGCCCACACCGCGAGGACCCATCGCCTTCCAGGCTTCGATGGGGACTACATCGGGTCCGACAGCTTTCCGATTCTTCATGCGGCGAAGCGCAGTCAGGAATTCTCCAGGCGTTACCGGTGGCACTAGTCCCTGATTCGGAGGGAGGTCCCGAGGCTGCACCTCTTTGTGCTGTTTATTAAGCAGCTCGTGGAAGTACGAGCGCCATCTCTCCTTTACCGCGAGGTCTTCGCTTAACAGGTTGCCCTCAGGGTCTTTTACACAGCGACACTTGGATATATCCTGTGCCGCTTTGACTCTGGAGCGTTGTAAGTGGTCACGTCTGGCTCTGGCTACAGCTCTCTTTGTGGCGCGCTTGGCAGCCCTGTACGCGTTGCGGTCTTCAGGAGATCCGGTCGCTTGCCACTTTTTAAAGAGGGCTTTCTTCTCCCTAGTCTCCCTCTGGACTGCGTCGTTCCACCACCAAGTTTCCTTGTCACATTTGCGTCCACCATTAGACTCACCGAGCACCACCTTCGCCGCTCCAAGGATGGTAGCCTGAACTTTGTCCCAGTAATCTTGAACTGGTTCGCCTTCAGTTTCGTCTCAGCTGTCGGTGCACTTGTCACCGACAGCTGAGACGAACTCCTGGGACCTAGTTTCATCAAGCAGCCACCATCTGATGCGGCGCTGGCACCGCTCGATGCGTTTGCCTTTGGGCTTCACGCAGAGGTCCATGACAAGGAGACGGTGTTGTGCAGTAAGACTCTCACCGGGTATGACCTTGCAGTTGGCCACCTTGCCGATGCTGTGTCGCCTAGTGAGTAGGAAATCGATCTGAGTTGTACGCCTCCCGCTCTTGTAGGTGATGAGATGTTCGGATTTCTTTTTGAAATACGTGTTCACAATGGCCAGATCGGCAGCCGCACACGTTCTGAGGATAGTTTCTCCTTCAGCGTTGCGGGTGCCGTATCCAAAACCACTATGAACACGCTCAAACTCCTCACACCTCTCACCCACATGACCGTTTAGGTCGCCGCCTAAAACGATTCCCTGTGACAACGGAATGCTCCGAAGCACTCCCTCGAGTTGACCCCAAAACGACATCTTATCGGCGTCGCTACAACCGGCCTGTGGCGCGTAGGCACTTATCAGGTGGGTAATAGTCCCATCGATAAGCACCCTCACGATCATAAGCCGGTCGCTACAGCGTTTCACCTCCAAGATACCACTCTGCAGCCCCTCGGAGAGCACAACGGCCACCCCGTTCTCCCCACCAGGCGCACCCGTGTAATACAGCTTGTAGCCGTTCTGCAAGGGCCGGGCTCTGTTGCCCTTCCACCGAGTCTCCTGCAGGAACGCCACGTCCACCCTCCGCCTGGAGAGTACCTCGGCCAACTCTACCGCTCGCCCAGTCAGCGTGCCAATGTTCCAAGATGCGAAGCGGATTCGGGTTGGGGCTAACTTCTTTAGCCGTGCTGGCCCGACACACGGCAGCCCTAGCCCACTTGCCACAGGAGTCGGGCGGGGCTACAAGGCTTGTCATTATCTGACATTAAAAATTACAAAAGGTAAACAAACATCGAAATATATTTTTTTTAATACTTATTTAATGGCCTGGTTTCTAAGACCTTTTAGCCAAATCTTATTTTTTATATCATATTTCTTCAATGTTATCTTCTAATTAGTCCTGTCCAGTCGTTGTCGTGTCCTCAGGCTACATCCTGGTCCTTGCCCTCAGTATAATGGTGATTCTTATACTAAGGTTGTCAGTGGACGTTTCGCGGCAAGAGAGAAAATAGCATTTCACTGCATATATATCATTGTCTTTCACTATAGCACGTTAACACAACTTTTATGTCCAAGAACCACCACTCCCGCACATAAAACAAGATAAATGCACTAGTTTTAGAAAATAATATAAAGCAAGCGTCCGCACTTGTCACTCTTCCCGCCAAATGTCTCGAAATATAAAGGCCTAGGAATGCTACAGATAATAGCCATGCAAATAATTTGAGAGAATGAATAATAAAAGATTTAACGTAAGTATACATACATTACAGTGTTTACTGAAAAGTGCTTTACGGTACCCTACGACGATAGTTATAATATTGGGAAACGCCCACATCATACACTCACACAAAGAAATAATAGGGTTGAATTAACCAATAATTAGTCATCTCATAAAATTATTCTTTATATTAGTGTCTTCACGGTTGCATCGAAAGTAATCGAAACCCTTCTTTACGAACTTGATAAACTTGATTTGGTTTTTTAGGTATTAACATTATCCTGATTATTACCGATTTTCTTTATTTTTGTTAATTTAGCAGTAAAAAATTAAAAATGATGATAGTAAAAGTGGAATATTAATCACGGTTTTGTTCACCGGTAAGATTTTTGAGCGATATTCTCTTAAAAGTTAAAGTAGTCGGCTACCAGTGTTCTGCCTTTCCACGTTCCGTAAAACCAAAATTTATGACTTAAGTAAATAAGCTATTTTACCCTATTGTATCTTTGTAGTGGGTGGATAATGGGCGTTTCCTAATATTATTTTAGAGTACCGTAAAGCACGGTCAAAGTAAACACTGAGACAAACACTTTCTACAGTATTATGTAATCCTAGTCTGTCCTTCATCTTAGTGTATTCCCAGTTGCTTTCAAATCATACCTGGATTATTTGGATGGAGCATTCGGTTCATTGTTTTTGGCTCCTAGAAACAACTATGGTTAAGCCTTAAATTTTTGGCATTGTTGGGAGCGACTGCCGTCTTACCCTCCGACCCTGTAAGGTCTTTCTTGCGTCGTTGCCTTGTCGATTGGTCAGCAGGTGAAGGTTTGAAATATTTCGAAATGTTAGTCAACGTACCTTAAAAAAGTATTTGGTTCCAATTGCTTCTGCTACATAAGTACACACAAATAAATTAAAAGAAAATGATTTAAAAATGTATGTAAAAATGTACTTACTTGCTGGTAAAAATTGTTACATAATTAGACTAAGAGGAAGGGTATTGTTTTTTTTTGTTTGTATCCGTTCCTTTCATTGTAACTTCATGTGCCCTAAACTGTTTGACCGATTTTGAAACAAGTGGTGTCATTCGATTAATATGCTTTCACAGCGTGTCATAAACTATGCGGCGCTCTTACGATAATCGGAACAATTTTTAATAAAAGTCACTTATGCACAACATAAAGTCACTTGTACACAAATAAAAAAATAATTTATTATCCAGAACCTACTTACATATCTGGCAAATATTGCAACAAAAAAGGACAATGTTTTAAAATATCTGTACGGAACCAATTCATTCAAGCGTAAAAATGAAGGTGATATACGTTATTTTTACGCCTGGTACAGGAGTAGGTTGACAATATGTTTACGAAGCATTCAAGACAATCTCGAAATCTACATTGATACCAAATAAGTTCTTAAAATGTTGTCTCTGTACTTAAATGAGACTCATTGTTTTTTATCTTATTTTATGGAATATTGTAAGTAGACTTCGTCTTAGTTTGCAACATAAATTTACTATCTGAGCTGAGTTTAGCGTTCTGCAGAACAAAAACCAGACAAAGCCGTATTGATTTCAATATTTTGGTGAACCTTCTCGGGTTCAAAGCTAGAGTTCATTCGAAATAAGTATGTTTATTGTTTGTGTTGGGTATGAACATAAATACAATATCGATATTTTGCACTGTCGATGAAAGATAAAAATCATTTCCCACGACACGACAAGTCTATGGGATTCAAAACCTCGAGCTGTGCATTACTGATATGATTCTCAATACCAACTTCAAATATGACTACACATTTCTGTAGCACGTTGTATACATACAGTACATACAAATGGACAATGGTAACCAAGTGGATGTTATATACACCGATTATAGTAAGGCTTTCGATCGCATAGACCATAATCGACTTATCCTGAAACTGGATATAGGAGTGTGTGGTGACCTATTGAGATGGTTCTCATCCTACATTGAAAATAGGTCGCAAGCAGTAGTGCTCAGCAATTACATGTCAGGTTGGGTCCCTGTACCAAGTGGTGTTCCACAGGGTTCTTTACTTGGCCCACTACTGTTTATTGTTTATATAAATGACATAGACCAGTGCTTTTGGTCGTCTGGTTTATTAAGTTTTGCGGATGATATGAAGATTTATGCTACGATATCTTCACAAGAAGATATAATGTCATTGCAGACTGACCAAGATCGTCTGGAAGTCTATTGCAGGGTCAATAAACTAGACCTGAATGCTAGCAAATGCTCAGTGGTAACATTCACTTGTAAACGAAGAATTATTCCCACTAGTTACACTCTGGGAGGCCGAAATTTGGCTAGGGTTAATTCAGTTCGTGATCTGGGTGTGCATATTGACTCGAAATTAATGTGCGATGTGCATATTGACAACATTTTAAAGAGAGCGTCCAGAGCTTTGGGTTTCATAATGTGGTTGTCCAAGAGTTTCACACAGGCGACAACTTTAAAGATCCCATACTGCTCATTTGTACTGCCTCATTTAGAATATGCATCGCAGGTATGGAACCCCTGTTATACTAAATACATAGATAGAATTGAATCTTTACAAAGAAGATTCATGAAATACTTATGCTACCATCAAAACATTCCATATAGCTCTCAAAGTTATCTTAACCTATGTAAACGGTTTCATATCTTGCCTCTGTCAATTCGCCGCGAGATTGCGGACTATTTGTTTTTGCTGAAAATAACAAACCATGATGCCGATTGCTCAGAACTCCTCTAAATTCTCCTTTAATGTTCCAAACAAGGTAATCAGATTCAATCCTCAGCTGCATATTCCACCCGCATCAACAACCTATAGACAGAATACTTTCATTGTTAGGGCGACCCGTAATTTTAATAAATTATCCAAACAACATGATTTTGATGTCTTCTCTACCAAAGAAAACGCTAAGTGTAGGATTTTTTGGTACACCTGACTAAATGGGTAATTCGGTTTTTTTTTTGTATTCTTTTTATTTATTGTCTACTGCGTGACGTCCGCTGTTTCTGTCTGCATTTAATTTATCAAGAAAACTAAATAAATAAATAAATATTGTCACACCTTTATCCCCGAAGTAGGTGAGGCTATACGCCCACATTTCACCGTATGCATTTTTGTCCCACGTAACAGGTGGTAAGCCCATTGTCGTGTTGAAATTGACTGACGCAGGCTGTGGCAACTTGCCTTTGAAATTTTTTCATCCGTCCATGTAGCCTTCAATTAGGCTTAACGACTGCCATTTCACTGACAACCGGGGCCAACGGCTTAGTGCCTTCCGAAGCATGGAAGCGCTCGCAAATGTAAATTCCACAAAGTGGTCACCCATTCAAGGGTCAACTATAGCGAAGGTTTCCTAACGCTGTGATCGCTTACAGAATACTGAGTTAGCGGGACCACGAGAGCTTCAACGCAATTTTTTTTTTAGGCAGATAGATTTTTTGTTTAACCTTATTAATAAAGATTTTTCATTTCAAACGAGTTAAGAAGTATTTCTGTTGTATGACTGGTAGGATAATAATACTTCTTGTTAGCTTAGCTGTTAAATCTCGCTTTTGCCTAAAATTGATAAATCCAAAAGATGCTATACGAATTTACAAATGAAACTCAGGACCTGTGCCATTTAGACATAGCTTTTTATGAATAAATTATTATTATTATTGGGTGATCACAACAATCAGAGCAGACTCTTCGCTTTACTGTTTGGAATTTTAGGCAAGAAATCAGTATAAATTAGTATAAAAAAACAGTATACTTATTTTAATAATTCTGTAAACTTGTAATCAAGCTGATTCGTCACTTTTGTAGGCCAACGCAGGCAACGTGGAGATAAGTCAGGGAGCGCCGCTGTCCCTCAACTCGTTCTCGCTGCGCCTGCTGTCCACCGACATGCGGCGCTTCCAGCTGGCGGCGCACCACGACGAGCTGCTGCGGTGACCCCGCGCACCGCCGCCCGCCACCCATACACCACAGACCACACAGACTTCACCACAAACCACACAGACTTCTCCACAAACCACACAGACTTCTCCACAAACCACACAGACTTCTCCACAAACCACACAGACTTCACCACTAACCACACAGACACCATTACAAACCATACAGCCCCCACCACGAACTACACTGATATCGCCACAAATCACACAGACACCGTCACAAACCATCCGGACCCAACCACACACTAAACAGGCCTCACCACAAACCGTACAGATACTACCACAATCTACTCAGACCTCACCACAAACCACACATATACCACCATCAACTACACATACACCGCCACAAACCACACAGCCCCCATTACAAACCACACAGACTCCGCCACAAGCTACACAGACACCACCACAAGCTACACAGACACCACCACAAGCTACACAGACACCACTACAAACTACACAGCCACCACCACAAACTAAATTGTCACCACCACAAACTACACAGCCACCACCACAAACTACACAGCCACCACCACAAACTACACAGCCACCACCACAAACTAAATTGACACCACCACAAACTACACAGCCACCACCACAAACTACACAGCCACCACCGCAAACTACACAGCCATCACCACAAACTACACAGCCACCACCACAAACTACACAGACACCACCACAAACTACACAGCCACCACCACAAACTACACAGCCACCACCACAAACTACACAGCCACCACCACAAACTACACAGCCACCACCACAAACTACACAGCCACCACCACAAACTACACAGCCACCACCACAAACTACACAGCCACCACCACAAACTACACAGACACCACCACAAACCACTCAGTCCCCACCACAGACTACACAGATTGCACAACAAACCCTACCACCAACCGTACCATCAACCACTCAACCCCCACCACAAACCATACAGCTCCCACCACAAATCACACAGACCACACCACAAACTACACAGCCACAACCACTAACTACACAGACTCTATTACAATCCACACAGACACCACGAAAATCCGCACATGATCCACCACAACCCACACATACCTCACCTCAATCCACACTCACCAACTACAACGTACACAGATCCCAACATAGCCGAATCGGACCCCATCACTTCCAACACAGAACATACCACAACCCACACAGACCTCACCATAACCCACACGGACCGAACCATATTCCACACAGACCCCACCATAATCCACACAGACCTTACCACGTGACACACGGACCTCATCCTAACTCAGACGGATTCCGCCATAATCTACATGTACCTCACCACAATCCATACAGACCTCACCACAATCCATACAGACCTCAACACAACCCACACGGATTTTACCACAACCCACGCGGACTTTACCACAACCCACACAGATATAATCTTCCTAACAACTGGGTAAAAGACTATTGATTCAGAGATTTTGTCAATGTTATTCACACAGGAAAGGCTATGTACTTCTTAGCATAGTTCAGTATTAAATACATAGTAACCACGTACATAATGCAGATAAAGAGAAACATGTGTGCTATGTCATTCCTCTTTCTTAATGTTAAAACAGTCAATAGAGGTTTGGGTGGTGATGATTATTGTGGGCAGCTTATTTGCTATATATTTTGGTTGAACAGAAATCGTGGTCCAGTTTTAACACGTCGACTCCGGTAACTTTGAAAATAGACTTTACAAATTGATATCTTGAATCGTAAATCCAAATTTTATGCGAAATGGCTATCTATTGATATATTTTTGTAAATATAGTTCTTAAGTGGATGTTAAATATAATATATGAATGAATTAAGTACAATAAGAGTATGTTAAGTATAGTAAATGATATGTAAATGTTAACGCACACGTGTCCCGGGTGCCACACTGCCGGGTGCAACTTCGTTCGAGGGACATTCACTTACTATGAACGTTGAGTAATACTGACTTACGAATTTATAATAAATAAAAAATTAGGACAAAGTAAGACTATAATAGTCATGATATGTGACTTAATGATGCATAATAGTAATGGATAATAGTGTCAAAGCGATGTGAAGATGCTGTATGGAGTGTGGTCACAAAATGTAAATAATCGATGGCGGACACCGACGACCTCACAGAGTGTCACATCCGTCAAAATTGATGACGAGACGACTGGTCAAATTAATTGTTTTTTTTTTGTTAATATCACTGATCCCACGAATCAAACTGAATCCAGTATCGGTACAGGTCTGGTGCCCTACTGGTGTCCCGCCCGAGTTACTGACTCTTGGCCGACGGTCGGCAGCGAAATAATGATGTTGCCGTGTTAATCAGCGTCGTTACACACTAGTTCGCCGTCGCGTCCCTCTTAACTGTTATATAACAACACTTAGATATAATTTATTGAAAATGTACATAGTGTATAGAGGTATACTTGTATGAGTATTGTGTGAAGTGCGGTGTGGTGCGGGGACTGTTACTTGACAGTATCGGCGCCGTAATTAGGACAGTATTACATAGTAATTATATTTAGTGTTGAATTATTATCGACTAAGAATGATTTCACGAATTGTGTGAAACTAATTTGTTAGATGTAACGTTCGTAAATGAATATTGTATGTTCAGTGTTGTGCTCCTGTGATTGTCGTGATAGTACTTGATTGTTACCGAGAGGTAACATGTGAAGCATTTGGACCAAATTTCAAAGTTTCTTTACATTACAAATAAAATATAGGCGCCCAGTGGCGGTAACGAGTTCAAACTCTTGGCATAAAGCTATACGTGTTGGCCGCTAACCCGTGGAGTGCACCCGGGCTCGTACTTCTGATTGCAGCGTGACACACGATCATGTCTAAAAGACACCAGTTATTTTATTTGGAGATCAAATAAAATTGAATGTTATATTTAAATGAATTTAGGTTGTAATTGTTTTATTTCTCCTTTCACCACTTGAGTTTCTTTTTATGTGATTTTTTACAAATTGAATCGACCCTTCGGCGTGTCCTAATTCAACGCGAACACGCGAACATCGTAAGTGCGTACCAACTTATTAGCCCTTTTAGTACCCACTAATAGTCCGATTAAGGAATGACTCAAAGGAGGTTATAGAATGCGTGATAGCGAACTTAAATGATTTCCTTAGACCATTAACTAAGGCAAGTCGCCTTACGTGATCCATCGCATACATAAATATTCTGGTAGTAGTGACGGGGCGCGAGGGGAATGACACACATTCGCAATTCACTACATCGGCTCACTGTCATCACGTAGTGACAAACGCACACAATAAAAAACTGCATCACACTTTTTTTAATGTGTGAAAATCCCCTCTGATGTCATGCCGGACTCGAACCGGCTAAAACCACACGGTCCATGCATAACTGTCTATTGCCGGACGCCCCGGCTTACTCCTCGGAAAGATGTCCCAGAGCTCCCGGCAGACTTTGGCTACCACCGCGGCCTCACCTGGGGTTCGGGTGTTATCCCGCTTCTTTGGGGGGTTGGTTCGGGTACTATCCCGCTTCTTGGGGCATGAGGCGTGCGTGACATTTTCACGTCATGCCGACGTCTTGGGCCTGCTTCACACTACAATAATTTGCAACACACTGTTAAAAATATCTCATTGCTTATTTTTCTTCTATTCTCGCACATAAATGTGCTACGTAATTTGCAAGAAACACGTGTGTCATTCTACTTTGCTTATTGCGTGTTAGAGTAAAGGTTGATAATAAATCAACCAAACCCATAACTATGGAGCAGCTTATGCAGGAATTATGCAGTATCAAGTTGAGTTTGGTACCTTTGGCAGATGTTATCTCAGGCATAGCTGAAATAAAAAATGAGATAACGGGGGTCAAAGCCACTTTGGACACTCATGCAGACAAATTTCGAGTCGTGGACCAAAAATTACAAAAAATGGAAGCTACCCATAAGATTGTCGACCAGCTTGGGAATAAGATGGCTGCTATGGAGGAAGATCTTCGTGAGAAAAACCAGTGGATGCGTCTAAGCAATGCTGAAATAAAAGGAGTGCCCATGAAAGACAATGAAAACCTTATAGACATTGTTATCAAGATCGGGACCAAAATCATGCAACCTGTTGGGAAGAGTGATATAAACTTTGTAGCCAGGGTGCCGTCACGTGGCAATCAAACAAAGCCAATTATAGTTTCATTCTCTAACCGATATGTTAAGGAAAATTTTGTTGCAGCGGCTAAATCCTTTAAATCCTTGGCTCCCATGGACATTGACCTTGGCGCCAAAGGACGGATTTATTTCAATGACCATCTAACAGTTGAGAACAAAATTCTACTATCCAAGGCAAAAAATCTGGCGAAAGAGAACAATTTCGAGTTTATATGGGTCAAAAATTGCAAGATTTTTGCTCGTAAACATGCACAAGTCAAAGCTTTTTTGATAAGGAAGGAAGAAGATTTACTAAAATTAAGTTGAAACTACCAAATTTTAATACTTTAAGGAAAATATCAATTATTCATCATTGTTCTTATAATACTGCATGAGAAGCTTGAGAACCATAGTGAGGAGCTCGTCTACACATTTTTTCTATTCAATTCTATTCATTCGTGTTATGCATGCCCGGTTAATTAGCTGTTTAATACCGTTCCCGAGTACGTGCATTTTATTCAATATTTTGCTTATTGTATCGAAGGATGTCTTTTTGTTTAATGCATACTTATTTTTATTCAAACGACATTTGGTTATATTGGTGTTTCGTATGGAACTAAAATATTCTCATAACAGGCAAATACCGCGTACTAAAAGTATTATTTTCTTGGTGAACTGTTATTTTAAACTTGTATTTTGTTTGAGTCCACTTTCTAAATATATTAAAATAATTATCCATGTGGTTGTGGAACAACTTCACTGGCACTCCTGTATAACTTCGTATAGTGAGCTCTCAATGAAGGGCATGAAACACATTTTACTAATCGTCATAAATTGTTATGGGTAAGTATGTTAGGTTATCTCAAAGTGGTAATTTTAAATGCGTCTGCCTTTTACTGATAATAACGTATAATAAACTAGTATTAGGCCTAGTTTTGTATACATTGATAGCCTTATGTTATCTCGTTCGGATAGTGTTGTGGATATTTAAATATACTAAAAATAAAAATACCAAACTACTATGGCATATGCAACTGATTGTGATTACATTCACTTTTCATATTTTAATGACCTATTTTAAATGTAGTGTTACTGTTACCAATGGTTAACATTTATTATCAGAATTGTAGAGGACTCAGGACAAAAACTACCGTATTCCTGCGTAACCTTTCCATGTCAGACTACGATGTAATTTCACTTACTGAAACATGGTTGCTCGATAGCATTTCTGACAGCGAATTGTTTAGTGACAAATTCTTAGTATATAGACGGGATAGGGATTATGCCCGTACCCAACAAACTAAAGGGGGTGGAGTACTTATTGCAGTCCGCCGTGCCTTAGTGTGTAACAACATGATGGAGTGGAGATCCTCAGCTGAGGATATATGGGTTACTTTGTCTATTCGCAATAAACAAAACAAGCGTGTAATTAAACTTCACATTTGTACAGTATATTTATGTGAGCAAAATCTGGGGAACGGTTTTTCTGATCAGTTGGATAATTATTTAACTAAATTGAAAAGCATATTTGAGATCGCACTCCAGGATGAGTTTCTTATATTGGGTGACTTTAACATGAGCAGCATCAAGTGGACTACATCTGATATAGGCTTCAAACCGGTGAGTGTAAGCGGATCACCGGAAACCAATTTTGTTACTGCTCTTTATGACTGCAACTTGAGACAGTTTAGTAATCACTTGAACTGTCTGAGGAGGTTGTTGGACCTGGTTCTCTGCACCAATACTGTGTTTGTTTCAGCCTGCCCTGATCCTTTGGTGCCTGAGGATCCCCTTCATAAGTCTTTAGTCATAAAAACTGCATTTTTGGAAGTTGATGCACTCAAATTAACCAAACGTCTTCAAATTGCGTGATCGCTTTGTTCCAATTCGTCCTTCCCCTAATTATATGTTAGTTACCCTCCTTGGTACAAACCTTCCTTAATTAAAATTATTAGAGAAAAATTTAAATATTTCAAAAAATTTAAAAATTATTCTAATTTAACCGATGAAAATACTTATAGATTACTGCGAGATAGGATTAAAATAGTTGAAAGTAAATGCTTTAACCTTTTAGCTCGGAATGCGTATGAATTCATACGCACTATTACTTGCAACCGTAAACGCGGAATGCGTACGAATCTATACGCACATGCGACTATTTCAATAAGTTTATAATAGTGTTGCTATCTCACTTTGTACTTATTAGGTTTGTATGAGAAGAAGCGATACAAAAAAGTCTTCTTTAATTTGAGGTATTACACTTGGGGGTTTTTGTCTATGGGATAGAGTACAACATACTTGAAAACAATTTGTGAACGTCGCAAAGTGAGCTGTGTGTTTTGTGTGAAAATATTGGTTTTATTATTGGAAAGTGAGAGAATATTTGAGAAATAGTAAGTATTATACGTGAATTGGTCTTATATATACGTAATTTTATCATAAGTTGAATAGTACATGCAAAAATACTTTAGTTATGTTGATTTTCAAAGTACCAAGTATAGAACTTTTCTTATTTCCGAGTATTTTGAAGTGTGTTTTGACCAATAGAAATATTTGTGTTTGTTATTTATGTAAACTAATAATGGCAGAACATTATCAGTGTTTATGTATTTGCCTGTATTTTATATCAAAAACGTGTTCAATTTCGTAAACGAATGTTTCTATTTACACCGGCGCAAAATCAAGATCAAAACCGGCGCCATTTTTCTAATCATTTATGCAGTAGAGCTTGCGCATTGACTTGTTGATATCGATATAATATTTTTATTGAAATTAGTGACAAATAGTTTTCGTTTTATCTTTGGGTCGTGTAATTACAATAAAAAAAGACCTCGTACGGATAATGTGTCATAAATAGTTATATATATATATACATGGAGAATTAGAAATGTTCTATATTTCTTTCTATAATAAATCTTTTTATGTCGGTCGCTTTGTTTCAATAAAAGAGACCTCGTATGGGAACTGTATCCATAAATAGTACATAAAATTTTCTTCTGACAATAATCTCACTTATTTATATGTTTTAGATGTGGAGACCGGGAATAGACGACGTGCCGGAAGAATTCCTAGCCATCCTCGACGAGGACGAGTCCGAAGAAGAAATTATTGAGGAGGTGGAAGTGGAACCTCACATTTCAATGGCGAATGATCTCGAAAATCTGACCGTTAGTTGCAAATATTGTATATAACATAATACGCATATGTATAATTGTAATGTATCTATGCAAAGATACATAATAAATTTGTTGTTACTTTTACATTTTCTAGTACTAAGAATAATTTTGTGTTCTTGTAGATACGCCCTGGAAGTGAATTCTTATTCTTCGTGGTGCAAAATGATGATCTGGTACCTTTGGTAATACCAGAGCCACAGGTACCAGGCACTGGCAATTTGTATGTATTATCATAATCTACTTACTACATTTCAATCATAAAATCCGCATACAGAAGTTTTGTTCTACAATGTTGTATTTTGTTTTTGTACACAGAGCCAGCGATAGCAGTGACGAAGAGTACCAAATGGCCCGCACGGCAGTTCTACGGTCTATTAGCCCGATGTAAATCTGATTTTTTAAAATCAAAATTACTTTTGTAAACCGAAGGAATACATATACTTAATTGACCTTTCTATTTACAGAACCCCTAGCTGCAACACTCCGCAGCTTGATGCAGGTTATTACCAGCGGGAGCAGCAGAGGGCGCGGCCGAAGAAGCAGGACTGGAAGAGGCGGGCGTAGCGGACGTAGCGGACGTGGAAGTCGAGGAAGAGGTCGCGGGCATTTTGTGAGTAGTAGTGAGACTCGAAGTGAGAGTGGACGTTCTGCATGGTCGCGCAGTGAGCCCTTCGTTGAGCGTTTTGCGTCTAACGAAGAGCTCGCAGCGCCATTACGAGAGGACATCGAGCGAATAATTGATGAGCGTAGGAGAAGAGAAAGAACTATAAATGCAAGGAGAACAGCGAATGTTGAGGTTCAAGAGGATATGAGTGATGAGGTTGTTTTTTTTTTATTGTGAGGAGTTTGTTTGGTCGTCTATGGATGAATGGCATGGAATAAAAGAAACTTTCGTACCTGATAATTCTGGACCTACTCAGGTGTTTGAAAACGCATACGATGCGTTTCGCTCATATTGGGAAGACTCTCTGTTATCCCATATAGTAGAGGAAACGAATCGATATGCACAAGGGATTCAGAGTGCACGGTTTCGTCGAGTTTGGTATGCCACTAATGTCGATGAACTTCTTGTCCTGTTCGCATTCTGGATGATGTTGGGCATTCATAAAATGCCGACAATCAAATCCTGTTTTTCAAAACATCTCCTTTTGCGGACAGAAGCATTTCGGGCCATGTTTTCTGAAGAAAGGTACTGGAATATTAAGCGAGCCTTCCATTTTGCCAACGGGTCACGAGATCCAAATGATCCTAATAATATTTTATACCCTATGGGGCCCATCATAGACCAATTAAATAATAAATTTCAGCAGAATTACAAGCTACACCAGGACATTGCATAGATGAGTCGTTGACACTTTGGAAAGGGCCGGTTGGGTTCAAGCAATATATCAAAACGAAATCGGCCCGGTTTGGTATTAAAACATTCCAATTATGTGAATCTACAACTGGGTATTTATGGTCATTTTTTGTTTATATAGGCCGCCGAACGACCAACTCTATTCTTCCCTCGAGCGTTTCAACTGTAATCAAACTTATTCAGACTCTTTTGAATTTGGGTCACGTTTTATACATGGATAACTGGTTTAATTCCCCAATGCTTGCGAGGTACCTCAAACGCAGGGGAACGGATTGCGTGGGAACATTAAGATCATCCCGCAAAAACGTCCCTGCCGTCATTCAGAGGGCCCCACTTGTTGAGGGCGAGTTCGTTGCAAGACATTCTGGAGATGTTATGGTTGTGGCTCTCCAAGACCGCAAACGGCTTACCTTTCTTTCAACCTTCCATGGAGTGAACCAAGTACACAAAGAGGCTAGACCTGGACGACCTTCGCAATATAAACTTCAGTTGATCGAAGATTACAATCAAGGGATGGGTGGAGTTGACCGATTAGATCAAATGCTTGAACCCTATTTGATAGAACGCAAACAATATGTCAATGGACAAGGAAACTTTTCAAACGCCTTCTGAATATCACTATTCAGAACGCAAGAATTTTGGTGGAGAAATCTAGTAACACAAAAAGCGTCGACAGTGCGTTTGGTGCACTGCCAATGGTCGTAGAGGGAGCAGAACTGCATACGAGTGTCCAAAGTGTAAAGTATCGCTTTGTTTGGACTTCTGTTTCGAACAGTTTCATACCATACCGTAGTCGTTCTTTCTTCGTCCAATTGATACATTGTTGGTGATGTGCAAAAAAATTTGATAGAAAGTAAAAGTGTAATAAGAGAGTAAGAAAGTAATTGGAGTATCTCACTGCTACTCATAGCTGATACCATAATATTGTTTCTTTCAGGTTGTCATAATACAAAATATTTCAAATACGTTATAATATTGCGTGAGTAATTGATTTGGTGAGTAGAGTTGATAAAATTACTGTTTACTTTACAGCATTAGTTTCGTTATTTTATAATTATCTTCTATGCGTGGTTTTGGTTTTTAATTTTGTTTCAATTTTTATTTAATTTTAATTTATTAGCAGTGGAGTTAACGTGTGCATATTTTATTGAATTTCTGTGGTTGGTTTTGAAAATGTTTGGTTTTTGATGCGGCTGTTGTATTTACTTTACTAATTATGGTTTAGGCAATGTACTAATACTGTATATACTAATACGTGTATTACACGAGAGTTGACGTCGTCTGCCACATATGTATAAAATTACTTCATACGACGCTCATTGAGTGTATAACCTTACCTCGTGCCATTTCCGTTCATATCACTGCTTTTACTTGTTTTCTGCTGCTTGCCATTTTATTTTTGGCTTGTTAGTAGTGTATGTTATTGTGTGTGATGTTTCTGTATTTTATTTTGTTATATGTACAGAGCGTTTCCGTTACGGTTTCAACTCCCTACTATCATGATCAGGCTGTATTTTAGAGCCCCTTTACACTAGGTCTGCGCCGCCTGCGACCTAGTGTGAAGGAGCTTTTGGAGGATGTTTGCGATAGAGACAACAAAGCGACGGTCCCGGCTACCTGCGTTCCACCGGTCAAGGGACAGATTGCATCCCTTTTTTTTGTGTATTTCCAAAGTGTATAAAACGATCACAGCTTAAAATTTAAAATTACACTTGTAAATGCGAACAATTATAAAATGTTCGAACGTAACTTGAAGCTTTCAGCCGTCATCATTATCAGCCTAATCACGCGGCCAAATTACATTCTAAACGGGAACGCACCGTAAGTAAATAAAAGTTTAGGACAATATTGAGCTAAGCAATTTTTTTATAAAAATATTTGAAAAAAATCTATATAAGTATACTAAACTTTTATCGATATTCGATATTTTATTGCAAGAATTACGATTTCGACATCTTTTTTATCTTGCAACATAATTCATTTTGTACTTATAGAACGCCATTTATCGATAACATCAAATAGCATGGCACATCACTATTAGGCTTAATTTTTCATACAAACTAACAATGGTTTTGATGGTGATTTTCTTATGTTTTTTGTTTCAAATACGACTAAAATAAATATTATATAAGAAAATACATATATTTTACCATAATATGGATTGTTTTATTTCGTCTAAAAACATTCTTGGTATGAGTTTGAGTAAAAAATAAAAACATGGATGCTTTTCACAAGTTATTTTATTTATTCTTTCCCATTGAATATTTCGACCATCTAACCTATGTTCCAAATAAATAAGTATATTTCCTTCAAATATTACTAGTTTTGCTTTCAATTTCTCTCAAGATTATCGATTACTTGATATTACAAATGTTCATTTGCTACGTAACAGACAGTAAGTGATCGATTTTTTCTAAGGCATATACGGCAGTTATTTTGTTTGAAAGACATACTTATAACAATATAGGTTATATAAACTATACGTCAGACATTACAAAAAGCAAAAACTTATTGTTTCAAAGTTGCCGAGTATTCCATAAAAATATTTATTTACATCAATGCCTATGAATTTTCTTTGTGTATTTTTTACCAGAATTTATAATAGTAAGAGAGGATTACATCACTTTAGATTTGTAAATAAACATTACTAGCATTATCATAGAGTAGTTCTCTTTTTATTTCAAGTAAAAACTCGTTTTAGTTTTTGAATTATCATAGTTTTTGTAAATATTGACAATTATTTTCCCGTGACGCCATGACAGCGCGCGAGCTTACGGGTGTAGAGCACAACACGTGTCGATCGAGCTTATGGGTTAAAGATTATATGCAGACTTTGGAAAGGTCTATATCTGTCAATCCTAAAGTTTTTTGGTCTTATATAAAAAACAATCGAGGCAGTAGTTCGTATCCGGCATCAATGTCCTACTCTTCTGTCACTAGCAGCTCGAGTGAGGGCATTTGTCAGCTGTTTTCTAACTACTTTAGTTCAACTTTTTTGGCTGGGGGATCATCCCCAAAAGCAAATCAAGACCGAGGATCAAGGGTTCAACAGGCCTGTGATTTATCTTCAATAGAAATAACACATGAAAGAGTGTATAAATTACTGTTACGGTTAGATACAAATAAATCGGAGGGTCCTGATGCCCTTTCGGCATTATTCTTGGTTAATTGTGCGAAGGAATTGTCTATTCCTGTATCTATGCTTTTTAATCGTTCATTAAAGGATGGTATTGTACCAAGTTTATGGAAATCGGCATTTATCACACCGATCCATAAGAAAGGACCAAAGACTGACGTTGAGAACTACAGGCCAATCTCTAAACTCTGTCATCTGGCTAAAGTTTTTGAACGACTAATTTTCGATCAAATATACTATTGCTTCAAAAGTGTGTTCATTCCTCAGCAGCATGGTTTCATTAGAGCACGATCTACAACAACAAACTTGGTAATATTTAATGACTTTTTAACCTCAAATATGGCTAAAGGTAATCAAATTGATGCCATATATACTGATTACACTAAGGCTTTTGACAGAATAGATCACTCTAGATTACTCCGAAAAATCTCCGACTTCGGAATTCATGGTGATCTTTTGCATTGGCTCACATCCTATCTGATTAACAGAACTCAAGCTGTGGTCCTAAATGGCTTCGCGTCTCCGTGGGTAATTATTCCTTCAGGGGTTCCTCAGAAGTCGCTACTTGGTCCACTCCTGTTTGTTGTGTTTATTAACGACATTCATAAATGTTTTTTAAACTCCAATTTTTTGTTATTTGCAGATGATATGAAAATCTATCGTACTATAAATAACAGTGCTGATGCGTTACTTTTTCAAGATGATTTAAATAGATACGATCTATACTGTCGTGAGAATGATTTGGACTTAAATGTATCCAAATGTAATGCCATCACGTTTACTAGGAAGCGCAACATTATGAATTTCGATTATAAGTTAAAGGGTTTTACAATTGAAAACGTGAAAGCCATTAGAGATCTAGGAATTTTGCATGATAGTAAACTAATGTTTGATCAGCACGTGGACCATGTTACTGACAAGGCTTTCAAATCTCTAGGATTCATTATGCGCGTTTCAAAGAATTTTAAAGATATGAAAACCATCAAAATTCTCTATTGTGCGTATGTCCGCAGTCACCTTGAATATGGATGTCAAATTTGGAATCCCCTTTATGACTCATATAGTCAAAATATTGAGAAAATTCAAAAACGGTTTGTTAGATATCTAGGTTTTAAATTCAAGCTTCCTCATGACGACTACCATCGTACATGTACCGTAAAACGTGGCAACTTGACCAAACCTGTGGTAACTTTACCACATCATAGGTATTTGACATAAACACAAATAACTTTTCATTATCTGTAGATAGATACTTCGTCGTAATGGTGATAGTTTTTCGATATCTTCCGGCAACATTTTTGTATTTTTGTAACTTATAACACAGATAGTTTCTTCAATAGGGCTGCATCAAGTCGGCTATAGTGATAACGTATTTTGGTAATAGGTGTAAAATTGTGGTCTCAGAGGCTAAACTATATGTTGTAGGTTAGTGAAATTTTGATATTATGTGTAAAAAACGGTTGGCATTTCTCTTACAAGATCAGCTAATTGTTATTTCTTCGCTTTATTGAAATATCTCTTGGGGTATTGTTAATAAGGTTAGGTAAAGTTACCACTGGGTGGGTCTTGGCAACTTTACCTGTAGCTAGGGTTGTCTCAAAAATCAAACATTTATATTTATAACTAGTTGCCGCCCGCGGCTTCGCCCGCGTAGAAAAGTTTTCCCGTTCCCGTTTCCCACAGGAACTTGTTCCCGGGATAATAAGTAGCCTATGTGTTATTCTGATATATAAGCTATATTATTGTAATGTTTCAACATATTAGTAGTTTTTCCGTGAAAGAGTAATAAACATCCATACAAACTTTCGCATTTATAATAGATATTATTAAGATTTTCTTTAGTCATATATAATAGTTTTTGATATAATTTCGAAGGTATTGTAAAATAATCTTAACGAGATTGCTTGTAGTACATAATATTAAATGAACCATATCCGTCCGTTTTACTTCATGCATGTGCATTGTTTTAGAACAAAAAAAAAACATTCATTCATATAAAAAATAAAATGATGAAATGACGGCCCTGGCTATTGAAATTCTTAAAATAAACAAAATATCTTCCTATGAGGCCGACTAAAAATTTAAAATGCCACGTAGGACTATAAAAATAAAGATAAAATATCTCCATTCAGAGAAAATCAACATCAGACGAAGAATTGTACTTCAATAAAAGCCTTATTGTGATCTTTGATTACGGTTCTCCTCTATCACAACTAGACTTCAGAATAGCCGTTAATGAATTTTTGCAAAAAATAAGAGGATACATTTGGCGATTCGCCTGGAGAATGGTGGAAAAAGAACTTTGTTGAGCGACATCGAGACCAATATTTCAAGAGCGGAATATAACATTAAAAGAGCACAAGCGGAAAAAAAAGTAAATAAAAATTTAACAATTGAATTTTTGTATTTTCACAACCCTACGCGATAAAACTTTTTGTATGTAAATTACAAAAATTTCAGTGGCAACTATACCTACGGTCATTTTTGGGTCTCCTTCATTGAATTATTTCCTTATTATTTTTTTGATAGTAAAGATAATCTTTGATACAATCATCTTTACCTAAATTAGTATTAAATATGCAATAGTTTATAAAAAAATATACAAGAAAAAAATGTAGGTAAATTTACCAATTTCGTGTCAATTTTACCTGTGTTGTTTATTCTTCTCTATAGCTTTAATTAATAAGTTTTAGATAGCGACTTATACAGAAAAGGGTACCCAATAGTGTATTACGTATATAAAAATTGATTTCTTATTCATGCAACATTTAGTTAAAAAATAGAAGAAAATTTTGTGAAAAAATATGGTCAAGTTGCCACGTTTTACGGTATTACCTTACACCTTATACCTCTCCATCTCCGCAGAAAAATAGCGGATTTAAGTCTCCTATGCAATATAGTTCAGAATAAACTGGACTGTCCCGAACTCCTCAACATGATCTCATTATATGTGCCTCCTCGAAGATTACGGGTAAATAGTCTGTTGCATGTGCCATTTAGCAATAAAAATTATAGACGCAATAGCTTTATACCACGAGTATGTCAAGTGTTTAATAAACTGAACCTTGAAACACAAATTGACTTATTTAATTATAGCACTACAAAAATTAAAAGATTATTGTGTAATAATACAGACTTGCTACTTTAGTTGCCTCATTATAGTTAAAATCTGAGTTTCTTTATTTTATATAGTTATCAAATATGTACTACTTTGTTTTTTGCCCACATGTGGAAGCTTGTAATTGGCATGTAATTGTTTACAAATATGTAAATGTACTGTAAAATTAGCCGTAAGCTCCCCAAAAATAATAAAATAAAATAATAAAATAAATACAATAAATCAATTTAAATAAATTATTAAAGACAATCGCGAAGCCTGGCTATCTGTCCTCTCTGACTACCCCGTCAGGGATACAGCGTGAAGATAGTTAGTTATAAAGACAAATGACTCGATAGTTTTCAAAATCGATATGTTTCTAATTTTCTCGTTTCTCATTTATAGAATGGGTTTATTTTATTTTTTAATAAATAAGCTAACAGGAAAATAATATTTAAATAAGAAATGTAATTCCATCTTTCTATAAACTAGAAGTGGTTGAACGTTTTTGCCGTTATTTACAGCACATTTCGGCATTATGTAGGAGGACGCACGATGATTTGGCAGAGGGGAATTTTCATGTAAGGCGAGTCCTTTATTTAGATGGTCTAAGGTGATTTCTTCAGAAACCTAATCTATATAAATCATAGAATGAAAACGTACTAAAAGTCATTACATCTAGGAAGTGAGCCGGAGGATTTGGGTGACAAAGGTCCAATTTAATATAAAGATTCATTAGCAAAAAAAAATTGTGTTTTTTTTCTGTTATGTTGTAATTGTTATATTAAATAATATATCATAATTATTATTACAATCTAGCCGTGAAGCTAATAAGTAACTTAGTTTTAACTTAATTTGCTAAATACTTAATGTTAAGAATGTGACCAATGTCACTTTTCTTATTGTCTCTATTGAAGTAGAATATCACTTCATGTGTTCTTTGGGCACTAACTTATTCTTGTAGCACTCACTGCACTGCACTAATATTAACTCTAACTATACTAACTCAAATGGTTTAGTTCTTTTTAATCTTCTTACAATGTCCGTGGTGTCTAGCAGTTGTATAGCTTCGACATTCACATGTTGATGAAGCCTTTGTTGATGTGCTTCGGCATATCTTCTTATAACTTTAGCTTTTTTTTTCATTTACAGTTTGTTTCACTTACAGTTAGTAAAAGGTCCACTCCTAAATCTCGGTGTATATCCTCATTTCTGATATACCAAGGAGCATTTACTATACTCCTTAGTATTTTATTTTGAAATTTTTGTATTATTTGTACATTCGTGTATTTGTACATGTCTAACTCTGAAAGTTCTTTCTGTTAAATAAGATTATAAGATTTTTTCAAATTGTTTTGGAAGCATTTTTCTTAATTTGCTTATAAGACCTGTGTGCCGAAATTTTTTCAAAAGCCTGTGCTACATCTAGAAAGACTGCTGAGCAAACTTTCTTTTCCTCTAGTGTTTTTTCTATTGTATTTATGATTCTATGAACTTGATCAATAGTAGAATGATTTTCCCTAAATCCAAACTGGTAATCAGGAATTAATTTTCTATCTTCTATGATCGGTTTCAATCGCCTTAAAAGAAGTTTTTCAAATAATTTTGATAGCACTGGTAAGAGTGATATTGGTCTATACGAGGTTACTTCGTGAGGTGGTTTTCCAGGTTTAGGTACCATGATGACTTCAGCAACTTTCCATATGTCAGGCACATGTTTTAGTCGTATTGCGCCGTTGATAAGAGTCGTCAGTTTTACTATAGCTCTCCTTGGGAGGTTTTATAGTATTTCACTAGTGATGAGATCGTAACCAGGTGATTTCCTTTTAACCAACGTTTTGATCATATTTTTAACTTTCTTTGGCGTCACGAAATTTATTTCAAAATCATCTTGACTGTTGTTACTTAACATTATATCTGTAGTGATTTCTTCATCGTTTATTTGAAATATTTCCTCTAAATGCTCAGCAACAAACCTCATTGCCTTCTGTTCATTGCTTATGGCCCATTGCCCAATAGTTCTAGTTTTAATCGGTGGACAATGTATGATCGGTTTAATTAATTTTTTGGTAACTTTCCATAGCGAATAATTTGTTGAACTATTACTGGTTAATGTACTAAGATAGTTCTTTGTAGATTCGTCATGATAATTCTGAATGACTTTACTTAAGCGTTTTGTGAGATGATTTAATATGTTTTTATCAGGGGGATATTTTGGGATATACTTTTTAGTGGTACTTTGAGGTCTATAAATAAATAAATATCCATCACGCCTTATCCCCGAAGGGGTGGCAGAAGCATATTATATGCCCACTTTTCACCGTGTGGATTCCTGTCCCACGTAATAGGTGGTGAGCCCATTGCCGTGTTGAAATAGACAGACGCAGGTTGTGGCTACCTGTTGTTGAAATTTTCAAGCCGCCCATAAGGCCTTCAACCAGGCTTAACGACTGCCATTTTACTGGCTACCGGGACCAACGGCTTAACGTGCCTTCCGAAGCACGGAAACGCTCGCAAATGTAAATGCCACAAAGTGGTCACCCATCCGAGGACCAGCCATAGTGAAAGTTGCGTAACTCAGTGATCGTTTACAGAACACTGAGACCGCGAGGCCACGAGCCTATAAAGTCAGATCTATAAAGTAGTGAGGTCTATAAAGTAGTTTAAATCACATTTAAACTGTTCCCAATCTGTATTTTTGTTAACAAGTGCTGGAGTTCTTTCTTTTTTTACAACTGTTTCACTTACAGTTAGTATAATAGGTGAATGATCTGAGTTCATATCATATCCCTCATGTATATCAATAAATGCTTTACATAGATTTTTAAAAATGAAAAAGTCAATAAGATCTGAAAGCTTATGAACATCAGTTGGCCAGTAAGTGGGTTTTCCTGTTAAAATCACATTGTTTTTGTTTTCTCTGATGGCACAAAGTAATTCCTTTTCTTTAGTGTTTGTGAGTCGACCCCAAATTTGCCTTGAAGTCACCTCCTAATATAAATGTATTCCCTAAACCATTCAATATGTAATTATACTGCTCTGTTTTCATATTATAGCGTGGAGGGCAATATATAGCTGCCACTGTAATATTATGACGACTTTTGGTTCTAATGCTAACGGCTACAGTTTGTGCTAAAAGGTTCTTCACACTTCTGTTGTAAGTGGTGGTAGATATGCTCTTTTATAATTATAGTGCTACCCCCTCTTGCAGTGTTATTGGGATGGAGTGCGTGGTATACTTTATAAACCTTAATTTGAATATAGGATTCTCTGGTGAAGTGGGACTGATATAAGGCATATATCTATTTGTTCTGTGTTTAGGACTGCTTTCAACTCGTTGTAATGTTTAGGGAGCCCGTTTGCGTTCCATGCCATAATTTTTAACGTGTTTTTCATATTTGATTGATAATAGATAGTTGATTGGCACCACTTTCCAGGTTCCTAAGCCTATTGTCGAATGTTGTTAGAAGGTTGAAAATCTTATTTAAATTTTCTTCTGTCGTTGGTTGGCTGGGCTGGCCTGACATTTGTGGCTGGGAGTTAGATTTGGAAGTCTTTGTTACCTGCGCATAGGAAATATTATTACTTACTGTTTGGTAAGTTAATCGTGGTGTTTGACTTTTGTTAGTACTTGCAGCTTTTAAACTTTGTTTATTGTCATTTTTTCTGTGTTTATTTTTTAATAGTTGCAGTTCTTTCGCTACTATACACCCACTATAGTTAACTGGGTGTGATTCACCACAGTGAATGCATTTTAGTTTGGATTCTGCACCAGTACATTTAACATATCTAGGCTCTTTGGAGCAATATTTTTGTGTGTGACCATAAGCTTGACACCTTTTACATTGGGGGATCAACTTTAATGTTTTTATAGGCTGTAAATCTACTTTACAACCTAGTATGACTTTTATGCTGTATATCTTGTTTATATCTTCATCTTTTTCAAAAAGATTGTGGTGATAAAGGCTTTTAGGTTTTTCGTTATTGGTTCCTGCTCACTCACTCTATATTTACTTTCTAGATTAGAATCTAACTATTCTGCTCCTGAATCAGGTTTAAATGTGACGGCAATGACGAGAGATACCCCCAACAACCTCGCTTCGAGAAGCTGTCGCCTCATTTGTCACCAGTCTCACACGCAGACTAATATACCGCAGGTTTGGATTCTGTTTGCTGTATATTATTTTTGTAAACAAGTGTATAATTTAAGATTTTGTGTTTATATTATACGTATAGTGTTGGAAACTGTGCATGAGTGAAGGAAGGTTGTATGTTGCAGTGCACAGTGGTGTAAAATGCCGTTTTTTAAATTAGTGCGGAATTACCATAGAAAGCAGTGTATATATCCCACAGACATAAAGGTACTTATATGTCTGTGAAATATATACTACTTATAAGACTACATTCTTAATCTTAATAATATTATAAATGCGAAAGTTGTGGATGTTTGTTACTCTTTCACGTAAAAACTACTGAATAGATTTCAATGAAACTACAATAATATAGCTTATACATCAGAATAACACAGTCTACTTTTTATCCCGGGAACAAGTTACTGTGGGAAACGGGAACGGGAAACCTCTACATGGGCGTCAACTAGTACTCACTAATTTCATGGATATATCCATATAGAGCAGTATACTAAAGTCAAGGCTGTATAGACTGAGTTTCCTTTGCTTGCCCTAGGTGGGCGAACATAACTAGTAGCGGTGGCAAAAACGTATCTTTGTTGAGAATGGATCAGTTCAAAGATTCGGATCAGTAAAGTGCTTCAGTGCTTCATTTGTATTAGTGACTCAACTTGTATCTAAGCTCGATTTATTAGCGCAAATAAATTAAAATGAATCGTTTTTATTGACCTTTGTTTGAAGAATTATGTAAAGTATATATTATGTTAGTAATATTAATATAGTAATATTATGTTAGTATTTTGTTAAATTGAATTTTATTTGCATAATGTATTGTGTACCATAAAATCGATTTTCCTTTATACACTATCAGGCTTAGGACTGACAGACTTACTCTTTCACTAAACTGTCTTTAGTTCTTTACTTATTGTAACACTTATGTAATTGAAAATTACAGACCCAACGTAAACAAACCGGTGTTTTCTTAACAAACAAAGGTCAACTAAAACAAACATATAAAATAATAACGCGTACCTAATGCGTGCTGACTGATAGAGATAGCAACACTAGCTCAAGATGAGCTAGTGTTGCTGTCTCTATCAATCAGTCAATCACCCACTAGTAGCGAATCGGTGAGAGAGACAGAGTCGGCTCTTTCCGCCGCGACGGCGACTACGCGACCCGAAGCGCTCCGAACAGTGTATCTCACTCAATCGTGTCAGCGAGCGCTGCGAGCCGATTGAAATCGAGATTCAATAGAGCAAAAGATTCATTTCAAGCGGTGTAAAAGATTTAAATCAGTGACTCACTTTAAAGAAACGACTCCCAGAGTCGTTTCAGTAATGAGCGACTCACCTTTGATAACTAGGTAACAATCTAGCAACGACGCACGTTCGTCGTATATAATTGTCCAAAACTAGTGTAAAGTTCGTGTTTTTGTGTATAATAATAGTGGAATATTATACAAAAGAGATGGAAAGTGATATATTTCAATGATTAGCGGTGTTTTTTGTGTTAGTGCCAATTTTCATAGAAAGCAGCAATAAGTGATCCACTGCCCTATTGATGCAAGGACCAGGACCTAGAACTGATTACTTGATTTCGACAAAGGACTAGACATGACTAAATACCAAGAAAATATCAAAACTGAAGACTACGCTGTATGGACCAAGTTTCCTTTGCCGGCGAAGACAACAAAAAATATCTATGGTCTTAGCCATTGAGGAAGGATTAAATGGAGTGAGCGTGTTGTTCTATATGAACTATCGGTTATGCAAATATGATCTAAATCATTGTACTCATAAACTTATAGCCACCTTGCTTTAACTTACTTGTAATACCCCATGTAAAAAAAGACAGCAATGTATTTATTCCACTTAGTTTTGGCAACATAAAAACGTGACGCATAGCAATGCTTTACAGAGGCCGTTCTTCTGCTTAGTTTCTGACTTTAAACTGTGAAAGTGAGTCTTTAGAGCTGCCCGTCAAATCATTTTTCATATTGATTCTTCAAATGTGAATTGTAGAGTAATAATTTTAAAAAACGGGCTGTTTTATTTTAGGTTGCCTAAAAATTACAGTAAAAGAAAAATATGACTGGTTGTTAAGGCAAGCTGCAAAATACACCTAAATCAACACCAGAGGTCGCAGCCTGTGACGAAGATAACCACCTACCATTTATGACGTGATATTAAACCAATCGCATCAAAGTATCACGTCATTGGCGACCAATCACAGCGCTCGATCTATGGACGAACTACGAAGCTTTCAGACTGAATACCTACACACTTCTCGCTTGAACTTTGTAACTCTTAAAACTGAAAAGCTACTCTGTAAATCAATTTTAAATATAATAGTATTTCTCGCAAGTTTATCTTCTCAATTCTCTCCATCAACTCAACCTATAAACAAAGCAGCATTACCACTGGTTATAATAGTAATGGAAAAGTTAAAAACTCATATAAAATCTATTTTTATAAGCTCTCTTCATTTAGAAGAATCATGTATTATATTATATCTCAAAGTGTTTAGGCAGTGTTTTCGTTGAAATCTCCCAGACTGCTTATTTTATCCGACACTCCCAACTAATATCGTTATGATTTAGTTAATGTGTACAATAACTTAACCAATTATACATAAGAACCTTTCTTATGCATCATTCTATCTATTAAAAAAAAACCGCATCGTAATTCGTTGCGTAGTTTTAAATATCTAAGCATACATATAGATAGACAGCGGGAAACAACTTTGTTTTAAAATATGTAGTGATGATGTGTATAAAAAACAGGAACATCATGCTAATCCTATGAAAATGATATCTTTTTGCAAAATAGATATTTAGGTTTTATTTACCTTTTATTTTCTTAATTTTGAGATAATATTAAAACGATACCAAAATGACTTTTTGGGTGCCAAACTTCAGGTACTTTGAATATGACATTGGTTAATTGGACACAATCTTGGGTGCCATCGTAATAGTAATTTTTGGTATTGTTTTGTGGATAGTATTAAAATATATCTCATTATCCAAAAATAAAGCACGTATACAATAGTATGCACACTTCTGTAATGTAATGAGTAAATAAACAACTGGTTAATGTAGCTATTTTTCAGTGAAATTTCTCGTAACTTATTTTTTTTTCTCTATGACGAGTAATAATTTTTGAATTGATCTGTATTTAAATTGATATGCGATATCGAATCTTAAATACTTTTAAAATAAACAATTAAAAAAATCTTTAAATTATTAAATACCTGCCATTTCAAGGAGAGAGTTAGACAACTGTATGAATTAAAAGCCCTTAAATTGTCTCCGGTCGAAACTAGGACACACTGTATTCTAACTTCATCTTTAAATATATCGATATACAAAAGGGCGGCACTACGGAAAGGTGCCATTTTAGTTTCTCATTTTGAGTAGTAGGCATACACGCATATTTTGTAGGTATCTAACCTCTAGTTACTCTAAGTTCTCAGCTGACGAATTTGACAGCTTGACTTGCAATATTGGATTTGATAGATTGTTTACTTGTCATTTGTTGTCTTGATAATTTGCGCCGGCTAGCGGCTATCAATAATTTTTTCGCTGCGGTCGAATAAATACGACTTGAGAATTGTTCTCTTTAGAATTTTTGTATTGAAGTTCTATGAACTAAACTAAAGAATCCATTGTTGTGGTACGTGAACTGATGTTATTTAAGATATAATCTACATTTATTTAGTGAGAAATGTTTCGATTCAATTAATTACATATTTGTTCGTAATATGATTACAGAGTCCGTGCGTGACTTGCAGTTAACATGGGAAAATTGCTGATACTTTTCTTGGCATTCGCCACTACTTACGTGGCTGGCTTTCTCAGGTAAACCATGACATTTGTGCTATTAATTTTGCGTGTTTTTTTTAATATACTTTGCATACAGGTAGGATTTTTGAGTAGGGGATGTACGGGTAGGTCCCTTAACCGATATAGTTACAGGTTAACGTTCTTAGAAGACGATCCACCATTTTTAAATGTATTCTTAACTGTAAATATTCACATCCTTATCCATAAGGGATTAATGCTATGACACATTTTTTGGTGCCATTCGATTTATTAATTATTAAGTGCACCGCTAGCAGGTGAGGTCATTTGGGCTCCAGAGATGTCGGTGGGTGAGACACCCTGCACCACATCAAATAGAATTATAACACACATGTCTCCCTCTCAACTTCCTCCTGATCATACTTTTCCTAACATTAGACATTTACCAGCTTACTCTTCAAGTCAAGAAGTTTTATTTCAAAATTAATTGAAATTTATTTATCTTGTGAAATATTGGTTCACAGGATATTATTTTACATTATTGTATGACCATAATCTAAGTTAGCATGCTAATTAATATATTTGACAAGATTTATAGCATTTTTTTTTGTTGCTTAATATTTATTAGGGGGTTTTATCTATACAGATATGTCAGCCCCATCATACCTTTGAAATTATGAACCTAATAAGTACAACCTAACTTCAACTAAATCTAAACCTATCTGAGAGTAAAGTCACTAACGTAGAGCAGACACTAGATGGCATAACTTTTTAGTTGACTCCGCATTTGTTTTTGACAACATAGTCTGAACGAGGCCTGGCCTACATCCAACCCGTTTAAGCCTAATTCTTTAATCAGTCACTCTCTCTCAGTTTTATTCCGTACACATTCCATCAGCAAATGTTGCACATTCTTAATAATTATTTAATTACATAATTTCAAAAAAATTATCATAACTCAGGGAATTTCCATAATATTATATACAAACTGGGTGTTATAATTACACTTTAACGCTTTTACTCTGAGTTCTAGTTCTCTGATGGATAACCTCCATTAGACTTTATCCCTCAAAAGGACTATGGGCTTTTATGTTATGCAAGATTCATTTTAAACGGCTCTAATAACCGATTTAGATATGATTTTACAGAGCAAAAAGACATTACATTACAATGCTCGACATCACATATAGTAAAGTAAAAAAGAGGAAATTAAATTTTTGATAATGTAGAGTGCATGTGGTCTGCATACATCTGAACTTCTTTTATATGATTAAAAATGAATTTTAATCAAAAGCTTTTAGTCAAAATTTTCCTATAGGAGTCCACTGATGGACAAAGGCCACTCCCAATTCACGCTAAAATACATGGTCCTCTGCTTTACGCATCCAGTTCCCACCTACAACATTTTCCAGGACATTGATCCATCTGGCAGGGGTGGTTGCTTAAGTTTACAGAATCATGTTTACCACTCCAAAACTTGTTTGTTCCATTGACCATCTGTTGTTCTAAGGGGGTAGGCCCACTATAACGAATTTACTACTGATGAATAAACTCATTTTGGAGTTTATCCCTCAAGCCTAGGCATAGAGTTATCAAAATTAAATTATTGTTTGATATAACTTTAAAATTTATTTTTCGGATTTTCCATTAACTGAAACTTCTGGTATTATTTGATTTGGATAATCGGGATCCTACTGTATGTGAAATAACCATGTTTAGCACGGGTAGTAACAAACATACGTATAGGTATTATGTAATTCTTTGTCCTCAGCTCGTAATTTTTATATTTAAATTACATGTTTGACATGCACCTTCACATAATAATAACTTAAGTATTAAGTTTTGTTATTGTTTGATTTCTCTTTTAAATCAATTATCCAGTATATGGAACACTTACTACAATGGTTTAATTTGATTTGGATAAATTGGATTCTACAGTATTTGCAACATTATTTAGACATGGATATAGCCCAAATAGTATTAAGAGATTATATTCAATATTTCTAACAGGGTGCCACTGTACCGCATGGAGTCAGTGCGTCGGCACTTCACCGAGGTTGGCACTGACTTGCAGATGTTGAGAATTAAGTACCAAGCTAGCGGGCCAGCTCCTGAGCCACTGTCCAACTACCTGGATGTAAGTATTGTTTAACAAAATTATTATTTCCAAGGTAACAAAATAACATATGCATACACATCAGAAGGCAGAACAGCCTGGAAACCTATGAAAGCTTAAAGAAGTAGTTCCATGAAAAATAAATAAAATAAAGTTGCCTTTATTTCAGAACTTACCACTCTGGTTAGTATATCTGTTACTTTTGTCCTTGATCTTAAGTCCTCGTTTCTGATCCTATCTCTTAGCCTCACTCTCAACATACTTCTCTCCATAGCACGCTGACAATGGGCTAGCTTATGCCTTAGTTTCGTCGTTAGGGACCAAATTTCAAAAACCCCTAATATGATACCCTACATGACATTTTATAATCGGCGGATCGGCGACCATATTTGATTGAAATGAAAATGAAATTCCTTCTACTCGTGTCCTTACTCGTTCAGTACTAACCCCAGATGTTTTACTGTGTCCTTCGACACTTGACCATGTCGGCACTGGTACGTATGGGTGTAAGCCCGAGTTCTCTGTGCATCAACAGTGAAACTCAAACCGACTCAAAACGGTTCGTCCATCTAACTTTTAAACTTCAATGAGCATTATACCTCCATGCATAACTACCTAATAGATGTGTAAACGTTGTCCTTGGTAGCTGTTGTTGTATGTGTTGCGGCCGACTTAAAGGAAAACATTATACAATAATAGCATATGAGTGATAACCTCAGTGAACCGTACTTATCGGTCACTGTTTGCGCCTGCGGTCATTACCGCAGCCACAACATTCTTGTATAAATACAAGATTAACATTTTACGATTAAGTCACACAATTTTGTTGAACTACACAAAGAGATCATTCCTTTCAGAGATATTTCGATTTCAATTCGAGTCGGCCTATAATTGTAGGCATTTATTCGCAATAGATGATGACATCTGCCTTTTTTCGAGTTCAGCACCTCAAAAGGGAATCTTTTACGGCATCACGTACGTCAAGACCTTTATCTTGAGAATGCGTGGAGGTATCAAGTTGAAATTAACACTATGTACTGAGATCACCAATGGTGTAATTGATGGGGCACCAATATCTCCGCGGCCCCAGGACCTCTGCTGCTGGCGATGCACCTATAAACCCAACTAACTGAAGAGACAACGCTTACGGTGTTGGACCGTGGACACATACTCCGTCTCCCTAACTATAAGGCGCATAACAGCATTACCCGCAATTAAATACTATAAAATAATATTATCTATAGTAATATTATAAAGCTGAATTTGTTTGTCTGGTTGAACGCGCTAATCTCAGGAACGGTCGAATTTGAAAATTATTATTGTGTTAGATAGCCAATTTATTGCGGAAGGCTATATGCTATATATCATTACGCTACATCCCTGGAGAGCCGAGCAGTTGTCATAAATGTCGACAAATCGACGGGATTAAGTAGATGCGACGGGAGTTCGAAGTATGTCACGGGCGGAGCCGGGGGGTCACATAATGTAATATAAGTACGTGTTTGATTATTATAAGCTTTTATTATTTTGCAATACGCAGTCACGGAACGAAAAGGATTTTATAATTGATTTGTTCAACGTATCGCAAGCGAGCGCAATATCTTTAACTGATTGAGCTGAAGTGTTGTTTACACATTTGATTTCAATGACATTGCACACAGTTAGCTGTGTGACGTCATTGTAACTTCAACATAGGAAACATCCAAGATAGCACACTAGTTATTTTAGATGGACTGCTCAATATGGGTATCAAATATAAGGGCTTGCTGACCATAATTATAAAAGTTATATGACATCACTCTGAATCCAATATGACTTACAAAGAGGCCCGTTTAAGTTTTCATGTTTTCCTACAATATGGGTATCAAATGAAAGGACTTATTATTTTTGTCGCATAATAAGAAGCTTGTTTTGAAAAAAGATGTTTAACTTTTAATATATCAGTACACACGTGGAGTTATGTCACAAGTGTTGGCGCGTGTGGTTGCAGGCGCAGTACTACGGGCCCATCTCGATCGGCAACCCGCCGCAGACGTTCAAGGTGGTGTTCGACACGGGCTCCTCCAACCTGTGGGTGCCCTCCAAGAAGTGCCACTACACCAACATCGCCTGTCGTGAGTACCTACTCCCTCTCATTGTCTGCCTTATCCTACTCATTACATATTTTATCTGTATTTTCACCTCATTGGTATTTAAAACAACATGTCCTACAAAATTAAAAACCTACCACACAGCCGTCCATCGTTGTAATTTATTATTCCTCGTATTAGATTATGATCTCACATACTATAACATTACATCCATTACATTACATCCTGTTATAAGCAGATCTTATGCAAATATCTACGTTATTTATAGATTTTGCTATTGATTGAGTTAAAAAAAAAAAAAAAAAATATCTTTATTTTGCATAGACCATTTTAACGGCGCTTACAAAATGTCATACACTATTTAAAATATTTAAAGCGACCACCGGTTCGGAACGCGGCCCACCTGAGAAGAACCGGCAAGAAACTTAGGAAGGCTTTTTTTTTTTGATGGCCTATTTACAATTTAATATTATTTCATTTTGCCAGCAGATCATTTCCAGGCGTCCCTGTCCTGCAAATAGTCTGTAACGGAGTAAAAACCTTTTTCACAAAGCTTGTTTTTAATAAACTTTTTAAATTTATTTAAAGGTAAATTTCTCAGGTCACAGGGAAGCTTGTTGTAAAAGCGTATACAGTTACCCTGGAAAGAATCGCCAATCTTATGTAGTCGACTGTGGTGGACTGAAAGATTATTTTTATTTCTAGTGTTTATATTATGTTTATCACAGAGTTTAGAAAACTGTGATAGATTTTTCTGGACATACATAAGATTGGCAAAAATTTATTGTGATGGTACGGTTAGAATATTCACTTCTTTGAATTTTTCTCGGAGAGAAACTCTGGGGCCCAAATTATAAATAGCGCGTACGGCCCGCTTTTGTAGAACAAAAATAATATTTAAATCTGCAGCACTCCCCCAAAGGAGAATACCGTAAGACATAATACTATGAAAATAGCTGAAGTAAACCATTCTAGCCGTATCCACATCTGTTAGAGTCCTGATCTTTTTTACAGCGTATGCAGCCGAACTTAATCTAGAGGCTGTCTTTTCTATGTGTGGGCCCCACTGCAAATTGGCATGTGTGATTATTTTAATGCAAGTGGTCCACACTCCCGATACTAAATCAAATTCGCAAATTTTACCTATAACTGGCATTTTTATTCTACACTGTTTTAATTTCAACATACAAACGGTGGTATCATTGGACGCAATCCTGATTCCTTTACCTGCCTGATTTTTTTTGCGGCTCTCAATAAAGAATTATTATTATTATTATAAAAGAAAAGCGTAAATAAATATATTTCTGAGCCGACACCTGGTCGGGATAGTGGCCCTCAATCACGGGTCGTCGTCTCTGCTTTCTAGTTTGACGTGTCAAATATAAAAAAAACACTTATTCAACATTTTAAATGAAGTGAAGTGTGAACTAAAGCTGGGTCGTGTTGCAGTGCTGCACAACAAGTACGACAGCAGCAAGTCGCGCTCGTACCGCGCCAACGGCACCGACTTCGCCATCCACTACGGCTCCGGCAGCCTCTCCGGCTTCCTCTCCACCGACGACGTCAGCGTGAGTAGCCCTCACTTTAGTGTTCAATGCTTGAGTCATCACCTCGTTCGGTGAGCATGGCTGAATAGGCGAAAGGGCCCGACAAAGACCTTCCAGCCACCGCCAGCCAGACGAGGTCATGACGAAAAGATGAAAATATAGAAACAAGCCATTAGCCATTAGGACGACAGGGCTATAATGCTGCCCAACGGCATTTCTCTATCTATCTACTCCGGTTAGCATGTATTGATTGTTGCCAACGCGTGTCGTGCGGCAGGTGGGCGGCATCACGGTGAAGGCGCAGACGTTCGCGGAGGCGCTGTCGGAGCCGGGGCTGGCCTTCGTGGCCGCCAAGTTCGACGGCATCCTCGGCATGGCCTTCCCCAGGTACGCACACACAACACATTATGTACTGTTATGGCCTTCGTGGCCGCCAAGTTCGACGGCATCCTCGGCATGGCCTTCCCCAGGTACGCACACACAACACATTATGTACTGTTATGGCCTTCGTGGCCGCCAAGTTCGACGGCATCCTCGGCATGGCCTTCCCCAGGTACGCACACACAACACATTATGTACTGTTATGGCCTTCGTGGCCGCCAAGTTCGACGGCATCCTCGGCATGGCCTTCCCCAGGTACGCACACACAACACATTATGTACTGTTATGGCCTTCGTGGCCGCCAAGTTCGACGGCATCCTCGGCATGGCCTTCCCCAGGTACGCACACACAACACATTATGTACTGTTATGGCCTTCGTGGCCGCCAAGTTCGACGGCATCCTCGGCATGGCCTTCCCCAGGTACGCACACACAACACATTATGTACTGTTATGGCCTTCGTGGCCGCCAAGTTCGACGGCATCCTCGGCATGGCCTTCCCCAGGTACGCACACACAACACATTATGTACTGTTATGGCCTTCGTGGCCGCCAAGTTCGACGGCATCCTCGGCATGGCCTTCCCCAGGTACGCACACACAACACATTATGTACTGTTATGGCCTTCGTGGCCGCCAAGTTCGACGGCATCCTCGGCATGGCCTTCCCCAGGTACGCACACACAACACATTATGTACTGTTATGGCCTTCGTGGCCGCCAAGTTCGACGGCATCCTCGGCATGGCCTTCCCCAGGTACGCACACACAACACATTATGTACTGTTATGGCCTTCGTGGCCGCCAAGTTCGACGGCATCCTCGGCATGGCCTTCCCCAGGTACGCACACACAACACATTATGTACTGTTATGGCCTTCGTGGCCGCCAAGTTCGACGGCATCCTCGGCATGGCCTTCCCCAGGTACGCACACACAACACATTATGTACTGTTATGGCCTTCGTGGCCGCCAAGTTCGACGGCATCCTCAGCATGGCTTTCCCCAGGTATGCACGCACAAAACACATTATGTACTGTTACGTGGCTATCTGTTAGATATTCCTAATCGGTGTCGTGTCGGTTGCAGCATCTCGGTGGACAACGTGACGCCCGTGTTCGACAACATGGTGAGCCAGGGACTCGTCAAGCCTGTCTTCTCCTTCTACCTCAACAGGTAACTCTACCGCTGTTCGCTGCGATTCGATCCGGCGCAGAATCGAATGGAATCGACATAAACAACTTGAATTTGCAGAAATAACTTTTAGACGGAAGCTTCGTCCTTCGACTCTGCACCGGCTTGAATGATAGAAATGCTATCCCCGTGAACTATGTGCTTCGTTTGGAACTTCAGAAAAGTTTTCCGACCGTAGTCCCCGTGTCTCCTACCTGCGACCTCACTTATTCATCGCATCAGGCCCAAGCAAATATCAGTGACGATATAAGTCGTAGTCAAATCTTTTAGTTGAACCATTTGTTGAAATTAAGTTTGGAAATCCTTAAAACCGGTTGGATTAGACGGGGCTTAGAATATAAATGGTTAAAATATAATTATTGAGAAACGGTTTGCCGACGGCATATTCCCTGTAATAGCAGACTCCGGGACGCGCGACCGAATGACAGCGACGGGCCCACACCTTGACCCACGTATTTTTAGTATAAGAAGTATCATCCGCAAACAGTACGATCTCATGGCTATCCCCAACATTAATTCAAGTCATTAATATATAAATAAAAAAAATTAAATGGACCAAGGATTGTGCCCTGTTTGGGCACCCACTACAACTGGAGTTCCTACTGATAATTTGCCGTTTACGATTTTCTGTTTAAGTAAGAAGTCATAAAGTGGAGAGTTTTGTTTCTGGTATGGTGTGGCGCAATGTTTAACAAGAATTTCGTGATAAACACAATCCAAGGCTTCAGATAAATCGCAAAAAATCACTAAATGCATCCTGCGCATCCGCAGCGTAAATACTTTTAAGTAAAACAAATCCACCGTTGATAAACTCTTTGTGAATCCGAACTGTTGTTCCTGTGTAATAAATTATGTATATTAAATGACTAAGCCACAGTCAAGGCATTAGCTTTACGAAGATTTTGTTAAGTATGCATTGGTAATATTAAAACAGGCCGAAAGTTAGATGTATCTGCAATATAAAGAAGATTTGAAACCAGGCTCGACACAGGAGTTGAACATAGCTGTCAGATGTGGAGCTATTAGAGTGGTAACATGAGAAACAGTCTTAACAGATAGAAACAAATCTTTTGTGATTTTCATTAGAGAGAAGCTTTTTCAACAGGTAGGGAGACTGTAATTTAAGGAAGAAATATTTTCTCGTCCCCTGCTACCATTTTAAACTAATGCCATATTTCTTTGCTTTAGGCAGAATATTATCACTGTATATATTATATTTTCATAAATCATTATAGAATATATTCCTGATATTAAGGTAAGATGGTGTGTTTTGTGACATTTAGTGGCTGACATACTTTAAAACTTTCAAGTCAGGTTCACGGTGCACCGTGGAGGTTAACCGCTCCTGGTCGTAAAAGTAAAATTAAATGCATAGTGAAAGAATAGGGTATGTCAGCAGTTCCTTTTTGCTGGACAGAAATAAATTTCGGGTGAAAGAACTGGCAAGAACATTAAGCAGCTCATTTAGACCGTTACTCGTTTACTCTTTTTAAATAGGATAGGACTGAGAATCGAGCCCCGAGCACTCCCATTTTAAAGGTAATCCTAAAGATGTATTCTCTTGAATTCTCATATATCCTTCACTCTGCTTAGTTTGGTAGGACGAAATAGGGATCAAATGCATTAAAATTAGTATAGATTGCAAACCGTACTTTCATAGGCTAAAAATACTTACCTTACCCTGCATCTATATCCTGGAGATCTGCAAATTCGTGCAAAACAATATGTAATTTTTTAAAAATAGTTACTTAATAATGGTGATGAGAATTGAACTAACAAACAAACAAACAAACAAACAAAAGTTATAAACTCGTTTCAGGCGCCAGGAGGATAAGTCCTACCAACTTTATGCACACGGATATCAGCGATAGAGATTGAGCTTCTAATCATAAGAGCAGGAACCAAAAATAATAGAATACATCTCTAGAAGAAAGTTTCTATACTTTTATAGGCGAATTGATTGAATACACATTATAAACATTATCACTATTGGTATAATTTATTCCAGTGATCTAGTAAGCCAAAGATTAACTATTCACAGGGTTGAGGCGTGAAATTTAGAATATCCAGCATAATGCCAGCTTATAAGTCAAAATATATATCGTAACATGATTCCAAACATGAGCCAAATCATTAAGTCGTTACATGGGCCTAATCATGAGTCTTTGGGCCTGTTCCTTGAGTCGTTACATGGGCCTGCATCATAATTAGATTAATCTACACAAAAATAATTCAAACTAAGTACCTGCAGGCGGTTACATTACCACCGGATTCGAAATCACATCTGCAGATCGCGACAGGTTTCGTCTCCACTAGAATGGCGAGCCCGTAACCACATGGTCAGCATCCATGGCAAATTTTATCCAACAATAGAATTAAAATATAAAAAAAAGTGCTATTTCAGCTGCAAAGGAAAGAATTAGTTCCATTAGATTTGGAAAAACAATTGGTTTGTGATTCGAATGCATAAAGAGAACTTACCACTTTTTTAAAGAAAACCCATAAATCTTGAAGAGCAGGCCAATATTCCATAAACGCCGCTTTAAAAATCGTACGTAACAAGCTATAAACAAGCGAATAATCCTTCGTTAAACACACCATGTCATCGAGGTTATAAATGTGGTTCCAAAAATCCAAAGATCTTACCGAAATACATAGTCATCCTGACATAAACATTGATAAGAAGTCATAGGCGTGAACTTCCATTTACAATTTATAAAAGATTACTTCGTTTTAGCTAAGTTTAAAAAATATATTTACGACCGACATTTTTCTTCGTCGATCGTAGCCAGGCGAATGACGTTCCGTCACCAATGTCAAAAGACATTGACCAATTGACAGAACTATTTTAATTCATTCGTTCTAAGAACAGGCTAAGACATTCAAAAACATTCTGCCTACTCAAAACGTAAATTATATAAATTCGATGACAAGTAGTGAGAAAGAGTCAACAGTCTACTCTCCTCTCTCTCTAAATCTCAAGACTCACAATGACACTTCAATGTGACGTTTTACAACGTTACAAATTGTAAAACGTGGACACAGACATAGACACAGATAGACTGGTTAGCACGAGAACCGCCTGATGTTACCTACTTCTCGCATGACCTTACACTCCAACAGCCCATACGTTATGTCCATAAAAATATTTAACCAACTTCCAGAATCTATAAAAACGGAAGCCAGTACTGATCTATTCTTAAATAAAATAAAAAACATGCTCATTGAAAAAGTATATTATGATATTACCGAATACTTAAATGATAAAGAAATAAATCAATACTTATTCGAAATTCAATAATAATAATAAATTCAATAATAATCATAAATACAATAATAATAATAAATTCAGTAAGATAATAAGACGATCGCAAGGAGGTATGGCAGAGTAAGGAACTGCATGGACGGTTTTATCGGGCTTTACATAGGCCCGATGTAGATTTATTAGCATCTGTCTCCTGGCTACGGTTCTGTGATTTATTTGGCGAAATCGAGGGTTTTGTCTGTGCAGTTACTGATGAAGTTGTTTGACGAATAACTATCGGAAGTATATTCTGAGAGATGGTACGGTTGACATATGTCGGGCATGCCACCTACCTGGTGAATCTCTTAGACATATAATATCTGGTTGTTCTCGTCTTGCGGCGAGTATTTACATAGGCACAACCAAGTAGCCAGGGTTGTCCATCAGCACCTTGCACTGAAATATAATCTTGTCGATTCAGAGGTACCGTATTATAGGTATGTACCCGACCCAGTTCTAGAAAATGGTCGTGTCACATTGTACTGGGACCGATCTATTATCACTGACAGGACTATTGTAGCCAATAAGCCTGATATAGTGGTAATAGATCGGTCAGAACGCCTCGCATTAATCGTTGATATAACCATACCAAATGACGAGAATCTCGTAAAAGCCGAAAAAGATAAAGAAATCAAATATTTGGACCTTGCTCACGAGATTGTGGACATGTGGGATGTGGATTCAGCGATGATCGGCACATGGTCTGCCAAGAGCCTCGACCAACATCTCAAGAGGCTCGCGTTAAGCAGTTGGGTCAAGGGCTTGATGCAAAAGGCGGTTCTTCTGGGCACGGCACGTATTGTGCGGAAGTTTTTGTCTCTGCAGCCCTGACAACCGGTAGCATGGTCCCTGTACTCGATGCCGGCGGGATACTATTTTTTATATTTTTAAATAGATTTTTAATATGTATAATTTATTTAAAAATGTAAATTTTATGTAAATAAAGGAAATAATAATTCAGTAATAATCATAAATTAAATAATAATAATAAATTCAATAAAAAGGACAAATATAATATAAGGACCAATATGTCCCCATGTAAGCCTGCCAAAAGACCGGGGTATCTTCATAAGAAAAAAAAAGAAGATACCCGTGAAGAAGAGACAATTCAATAATAAATTTAATAATCATAATAAATGTAATTGATTTAATAATAAAAATTCAATACTTAATAATAATAAATATATAATAACGACTTTTTTATGTGAATTGTCAATAAATAGAAACTGTGAAATACTAACCAAAGAAATAAATAAAATATTATCAAGTACTGAATACATGCAATTTAGAAAAATAAGTAAATCGTATTGTCTTGTATTATTAAGTATATCTTATACATATACGATGCTTCCTCCTCTCTTCTACGTTGCCGTGCTCGACAGGATCCATAATGTACCTAATTATATATTTTATAACAACTGTAATCACCTTATGGAGCGCAATAAATGAATATGATATTAACGCAATCATGCTTATTTACCTTGAATTAGCTTGACGTTTCGACTGGGTGGCACCAGCACCTATCAATACCTGTATTCTATACTCATTTTAATCACGGCACGCGAAAGTTTAAAAGTTAGGATTAAATGCAGCTTCGCCTGCATCACCAATCCCTCCCACTCCTCACGTAACACTGCGGCGGCGCAGGGACCCCAGCGCGGCGCAGGGCGGCGAGATCATCCTGGGCGGGTCGGACCCGGCGCACTACCGCGGCAACTTCACGTACGTGGCGCTGCAGCGCGCCACCTACTGGCAGTTCCGGCTGGACGGGCTGGACGCGCGCGGCGTGCGCCTGTGCGCCGCGGGCTGCCAGGCCATCGCCGACACGGGCACGTCGCTCGTCGCGGGCCCCTCGGCCGACGTGGCGGCGCTCAACCGCGCCATCGGGGCCACGCCGCTGGCGTTCGGCCAGTACGCCGTGGACTGCGCGCTCGTGCCCGGCCTGCCGCGCGTCGTCTTCAGCCTGGGCGGCGCGCGCTTCGCGCTCGACGGGCAGGACTACGTGCTGCGCGTGAGTACCCTGGCCGCGACCCGATAGCGGCCTAGACGCAATTGTATCATTTAACCCAAAACCTTCGGTCGCGTAGAGCCACGATGTACTTGACTTGTTGTAAGCTTTCCTATTCGTATTACAACTTATACTTTATCTTGTTTCATGGCGAACCGACGGAACTCAGACGGTAAGCGACCTCCTCGTCCCATTTGTAATATTACTGGGAGAGGGATAACAGTTAGGGCTTCGCAGGCGATTATTATATATACCTTTACATCAATACTTAAAGTATTCAAGTACAAATTCCTTTGATTTCGTTAACTTGAGATAGTGATAATAAAAGGAGAATGCCCACTTTTGGGCCAACAAAGTACAGAGATAGCAAATGCTGGAAAAAAAATGTTATTTTTTGTTGATACAAAAAGACAAAAAATTATTTTAAATCACAATGGCAAAAAAAAAATTTTGTTTTTTTATTTGTGTCCCTTCATGTCATTCGCTCTGTGACTCTTCTATAGGTAGGTAAATATTTTTCTATTTGTTGAATTTCTGGCATCTTTTTGTAAATTTTCATCGAGTATATAAGTGAGGAATAATATTCATATAAAGAATTCGTCATCCGATGAGATCTGGATTAAAAGGTGAATAAAAATATATCACGAACAACATAACCTAAAAAAATATTCGGGTTCATATTTCTTGGGAATACCATTGTCAATAAAACTGTAACTTTGGCAATTTGAATTTCATTTTTTTCCCTTACTAATGACACTAGTTTGGATCCTGTACTGGTTTATCATTTTTTGGGCCAAACGATGTATGGGATATAGGCATTCTCCTTTGTGGGCACTTAAGCAAACACAGGTTTCATGTCTTTGCTTCCTTACTTCGCTGGGACGACCACTTAAAAAGACTACACGAATACGTGGGGTACAAGGGTCTGGCCACTGCGTGACTTGACGTGGTGGACGACGCGCACTTTTGACCTCACTGCTCAGATAAGTTCTGTGTGTAGTAATGTGTGTGTGTGTGTGGTGCAGGTGACGCAGTTCGGCAAGACGGTGTGCCTGTCCGGCTTCATGGGGCTGGACATCCCGGCGCCCAACGGGCCGCTGTGGATCCTGGGCGACGTGTTCATCGGCAAGTACTACACCGAGTTCGACGTCGCCAACCGCCGCCTCGGCTTCGCGCCCGCCGTCTAGCTGCACCGCGCACCTCTTTCACTATTAGTTCACGTGCAATCCGTTTTTTACGTTTGTATTTCGTAAATAAATATTTGTATAAATATGTTACGGCTGTTGTGTCTTATTATTCACCTTAGTATTTTCGCAGCCTGAATTTGGAATCTTTCATTGACTGCTAGGAGCAGCTATGATTTGGTAATAGTTTATTGGGCAAGCGCATATCCTCATCCGTTGGCAATAAAGTGAACCGCGTGCGGTGCAAATGACTGTTCTGGGACCCAAAGATTTTGGTGAAATACACTAATTTTGAAATGATTAAGTTCTTGTTGGTATATAAGTATGTATATAAGGACGAGCTGTGCCGCTCGGCCTGCACGAGGATTTTCCAATGTACGTTTCATAAAATCAACATTGGAAATAACTAGCAGACCACTTTCCCGTCTCCAAATCCACCTATTCTTCAAGGATTTTATTTTTAATAATATTTGACTTTGCAAGTTAACATGTTTGTTTAAATATCTTAGAATAATATTTAACATATTCCTGAAAGGTTTGGTTAAAATTATGTGATTTTTCTGAATATAATTTGTTTCTACTGTTAAAAATACCTGGTGTAGCCCAATCACTGAAAACAGGACGACCACCAATCTGTAGAGGTTTTGAGGTAAAAACTTTTCCAAACTCATCATTAATCAAATTAAATAAGTTTGTATATGACTGGTCTACACAAGTGAAGTCAGGTAGATATGATGGCAATCTCTACTATATTTTCTTTAAAAATATTCAAACAACTTTGGTTAATTAGTACATATTTAATTTGTTTTTTGCAGACTTTATTACTAGTTTTAGAAACTTTATCCATTGGCCACGATCTGACTCTACAGGATCCACAAAACTTTTATTTATTGGTTTAATATCTGTCCTCTCTGACTATTCCGTCAGGGATACAGCGTGAAGATAGTTAGTTAATATCAGTAAAAATATTATCAATACATTTTGCACTAATACGAGTGGGTTCTAAGAATGTACTATGCAGATTAAAGGATTTAAATAAATTTTTCATCTTATTTCTCTCTATATACATACATACATACATACATATCATCACGCCTGTCTCCCATCGGGGTAGGCAGAGACTATGGCTTTCCACTTGCTACGATTCTGGCATACAACTTTCGCTTCGTCAACTTTCATAATTGTTTTCATACACGCTCGCCGATTAAGGGTACTCTTGACCTGGCCTTTTGTCAAATGATCTTCAATTTGATCGGTATATGTACGTCGAGGTCGACCCTTACCAGTTTGCCCATTTACTCTCACCGCAAAAAAATTTCTTCGTCAGTCTATTTTCATCCATCCTCTCCACGTGTCCAAACCATCTAAGCATCCCTTTTTCTATCTTAGTCACTACGTCTTCTGTCATACCGCAATGTTCCTTTATCACGCTGTTCCTTTCTTTATCTATCAATTTCACTCCAGCTATACTTCTCAGACTCCTCATTTCTACTGCATTAATTTTACTCCTATGCTTCTTCTGCCATACCCAACTTTTACTGCCATATGTTAGTGTAGGGACAAGCACTCCTCTATGCACAGCCAGTCTTGCCTTTTTAGACACGTTCTGGGTGCCCATAAAGGTGTACATTGCTCCATTCACTTGATTGCCAGCCAAAACCCTTCTTTCAATGTCATCATCACACTTTCCATCTCTCGCAAATTTTGAGCCTAGGTATATAAATTCTTTCACTTGTTCCTCTCTTTTTACTTCCACAAAAATCGAGCAATCTGTGATGTTTTTCTCTCTTTCAAAAACCGTTCGTCTTATTTACATTCACTTTCATTCCTTTGCCTTTCAGCGCATCATGCATAATATTAACCATCAACTGCAACTCGTCCGCTGATGATGCAAGTATTACCTGATCATCAGCGTAAAGAAGACATTTGATAGTCAGATCAGTCATTTTTAGACCATACGCACTTTCTTGCAGTTCTTTCAAGCAACTGTCAATGTATAGGTTAAACAGCCACGGTGACGCTACACAACCCTGTCTCACACCTTTTTCGATGTGAAAAAAGTCTGTGCAAGCTCCGTTGATTCTGACACAAGCACTGGATTCCTCATATAGAGATTTGATCAAGATGCTCGTATCAAGTTACTGCTGTCTCCATACATGGACAATGTTGACCACAGTTCATTCCTCACCACTCTATCATAGGCCTTTTCCAAGTCTACGAATGCGCAATAAACTTTTTGACTCTTCGCCAAAAGTTTTTCAATTACGCATCGTAAGGAAAAGACCTGATCCGTGCATCCTCTTCCTTTCATAAATCCTGCTTGCACATCCCACGTTTTCCCTTCAGTTTCATTCATCACTCTTTTTATCAAAACTTTCGCATACAATTTGCCGACGATGCTGAGCAAGCTTATGCCGCGGTAGTTTTTGCACTCTTGCTGCGACCCTTTTCCTTTATACAGCGGTACGATGACAGCTTTACACCAATCTTCTAGTACGCTGCCACCCCTCCAGCAAAGGTTAAAAAGGCGGTACAGCTGGCAAACTACCACGCCCTGTCCCGCTTTCAGCATCTCGACAGAAATCCTATCAATTCCCGCAGCTTTGCCTAGTTTCATACTATTCAATGCTTCCATAATTTCTTCTATACTTATATCACTTTCATTGCCGCTTTCACTCACTTCCCAGCAATGTCTCTGTGCTTGCATACCCTCTTTTTCAAATAAACTCAAAATATTCCTTCCATCGTTTGAGCACAGATTCTTCACCTTTCACAACACTGCCATCATGGTTTCTGATATGGGTGAGCTGCGATGTTGTCTGTTGAGCTCTCATTGTTCTTATGGATTTCCAAAAGAATTTTATATTCTTTTGGAAATCATCAGATAACCTGTTGTCAAAATCATCTCTGTCATCCTTCTTATTTCTTTTTATCACCTCTTTTGCAACACGCTTAAACCTTTTATATTCATCCTTTGCCATTCTTACATACTCATCCGTTGCCTTCTGCATTCTTTGATTGACTTTTGTAGTCAGCCAATCCAACCATGCTTTCTTCTTATCGGACAACGCTTTCATGACTTCAGCACACATTCTCTTTACCTTACATCCTTGGCTCCTCTTGTTTACTCCACACACTTCAATCGCAACTTCCACGAGTCCTTCCTTAAACAACTTCCATAATTTTTCATCTCACATTCCTCATCTAAATTTTCAAATTTCTTGCTCACTTTACTTAAAAATTCTTCTTTTATACCTATCTCTTGCAAATTATCGACTTTTATGCGCTCTAGTACACTACAGGGTTCATGCACACGGTACCGCCACCGTTGAAACAGACCTCTTACTCGACTCATAACCAAGAAGTGGTCTGTGTCAATACCGGCACCGCGGTATGCCCGGGTGTCTAGCACTTTCTTTCTCAGCCTTGCATCTACAGTCACAAAATCAATCATGCTTCTCTGGCTTCCTTCTTGTCTCGTAAACAAGTGGATATCCTTGTGGTTGAACATGGTGTTGGTTACCACAAGATTCCTCTCCAAACATACTTCAAGCAAGCTTTCTCCATTTTCATTATCTCGTTCGTCACCATATTTCCCCAATACACTTTCATATCCATCACGCTTCACACCAACCCAACTGTTAAAATCACCTAACATTACTATTCTTTCGCTCTGTTTGCATTTACTCAGAATATTACTCATACTCTCCCAAAATGCCTGCCTCTCGCTTTGGTCTCTTGAAGATCGGTACCACCGCGCATCTTGCAGAGCATAAACTCCTACAACAAAGATGCGGGTGAGTCCAACCTTAAACCTCAACCAAAGGAGTCTTGGGCTCACACATTCATATTCTGTCACACATTCATTCATTCTAGCGGATAGTAGCACACCAGCACCCTGGCACGCTGTACTGGTATTGGCTACACCTGACCAGTAGGCGGTATAGGGTCCATGTGTAGTGGTGTCACATCCTTTCCTCTTTGTTTCATTCACCCACAAAATATCAAGTCGTCTCTCTCGCATCATCTTGCATACCTACACTATTTTGTCTCTCATTCCTCCTCTTACATTCAATGTAGCAAAGCGGCTATCCCTAGTCCACTTTTCGCCTCGATGGGAAACGTGACGTGACGGGTCGCGAACCACATCGCCGCCATTTCGGATTTTATTTTTTCTACTTATATCCATAGCGTACCCACGAGAAGCTAGGGAAATTTAGAGTACGCCTAGACAGAGCCCCGCTTGTCTAGGTAAAAATAAAAATAAAAATAAAATAAAAATATCTTTATTTTGCATAGACCATTTTAACGGCGCTTACAAAATGTCATACCCTATTTAAAATATTTAAAGCGACCACCGGTTCGGAACGCGGCCCACCTGAGAAGAACCGGCAAGAAACTTAGGAAGGCTTTTTTTTTTGATGGTCTATTTACAATTTAATATTATTTCACTTTGCCAGCAGATCATTTCCAGGCGTCCCTGTCCTGCAAATAGTCTGTAACGGAGTAAAAACCTTTTTCACAAAGCTTGCTTTTAATAAACTTTATAAATTTATTTAAAGGTAAATTTCTCAGGTCACAGGGAAGGTTGTTGTAAAAGCGTTTACAGTTACCCTGGAAAGAATCGCCAATCTTATGTAGTCGACTGTGGTGTACTGAAAGATTATTTTTATTTCTAGTGTTTATATTATGTTTATCACAGAGTTTAGAAAACTGTGATAGATTTTTCTGGACATACATAAGATTGGCAAAAATGTATTGTGATGGTACGGTTAGAATATTTACTTCTTTGAATTTTTCTCGGAGAGAAACTCTGGGGCCCAAATTATAAATAGCGCGTACAGCCCGCTTTTGTAGAACAAAAATAATATTTAAATCTGCAGCACTCCCCCAAAGGAGAATACCGTAAGACATAATACTATGAAAATAGCTGAAGTAAACCATTCTAGCCGTATCCACATCTGTTAGAGTCCTGATCTTTTTTACAGCGTATGCAGCCGAACTTAATCTAGAGGCTGTCTTTTCTATGTGTGGGCCCCACTGCAAATTGGCATCAATAGTTATACCTAGGAACACAGTTGATTCTACAAACTCTAACACTTGTCCATTCAGTTGAACATTGGCCGCAACTTGTTTTACATTTGGTAGAGTAAATTTTATACATTTAGTTTTATTTTCATTAAGGCAAAGATTATTTGAGCTGAACCAATGAACAACTCTTGCAATTGCATTGTTTACATCGTCATAGTTATCTAATTGTCTTTTAATTTTAAAAATTAATGAGGTGTCATCTGCAAACAAAATAATCCTATTCCTGTCCCCTACATAAAATGGTAAATCATTAATATAAATGAGGAACAAGAATGGCCCAAGTATCGAGCCTTGCGGCACACCCATTGTTACCATGGATCCTACAGAACGTGTACCATTAATATCGACCCTCTGTATTCTATTGTTCAAATATGAAGACAGAAGGTCGAGAGCTTTGCCTCTTATTCCATAGTGGTGTAGTTTCCTGCACAGCGTTTCATGTTGAACGCAATCAAAAGCCTTTGATAGATCGCAAAATATACCTAATGCATCGTGCTTGTCTTCCCATGCTTCATGAATACATTTTAATAACTCAACACCAGCATCGGAAGTTGAGCGCCCTTTCGTAACCCCAAATTGATTCGCATGGAGTATTTTATGACTATTAAAATGGGATAGCATTTGATTCAAGATTATTTTTTCAAATACTTTGCTCAAAGTTGGCAGCACTGACACTGGTCGGAAATTAGACGGCTCTGTAGCGCTGCCAGCCTTGAACAAGGGAACGACTTTGCTGTGTTTCATTAAATCAGGAAATGTACCACTAGAAACACAGTCATTAAACACAGTTGCTAGATGGGGCGCAATTACCTCAATTATACATGATGCAGTTTTGACCGATAATCCCCAAATGTCCGCGGTTTTCTTAATTTCGATACATTTAAATGTTTTTACAATGTCCTGAGCACAAATATCTGTGAATACAAATGCATCCCTGCAACAAAGAACAGATTCTTCTAATAAAAGTTCAGCGGAACTGGAAGATGCTTGGAGAGATTTTTTTGTCAATATATTATTGAAAAACACATTTTTGAAAAAGTGTTCAAACTCCGTAGCCACTTCCAGGTCCCCTGTAACATGGCAACCATTTACTTTTAAGTGGAAATCCCTTTCAGTCACTAAAGATCTACCGCATTCAGAGTTAATGATGTTCCAAGTCATTTTTATTTTATTTACAGAATTAGAAATTTTATTTTTAATGAAGTTTGACTTAGCAAGATGACACGTTTGTTTAAATATCTTTGAATAATTTTTAACATATTCCTGAAAGGTTTGCCTAAAATTATATGATTTTTCTGAATATAATTCAAATAATTTATTTCTACTTTTAAAGATACCTGGTGTTGCCCAGTCACTGAAAACAGGACGACCACCAATCTGTAGAGTTTTTGAGGTAAAAACTTTGCCAAACTCATCATTAATCAAATTAAATAAGTTTTTATATGACTGGTCTACAAAAGTGAAGTTAGGTAGATATGGTAATCTCTTTAATACATTTTCTTTAAAATTATTCAAACGACTTTGGTTAATTGGTACATATTTAATTTGTTTTTTGCTGACTTTGTTACTACTTTTAGGAAATTTTATCCATTGGCCACGATGATCTGACTCCACAGGATCCACAATACCTTTATCTATAGGTTTAATATCAGTAAAAATATTATCAATACATTTTGCACTGGTGGCTGTAATACGAGTGGGTTCTAAGAATGTACTATGCAGATTAAAGGATTTAAATAAATTTTTCATTTTATTTCTCTCTGATGGAGTTAATGATGTATCTAATATATCAACATTAAAATCTCCACAAACTATTATAGATTTCTTAGAACATTGGCATTTGAACAGTGCTTCTTCAAGCTTTTCTTCAAATTTAATGTAAGAAGCATCAGGGGGACTGTATACGCTTAACAAGATGAAATGCTCAAACTCAATACTGGCAATCTCAATAACTCGCTCAATGGAGAGGGCTACTAAATCCTTACGTTCTTTAAATTTTAAGTTTTTATTAATTAATATTAAAGAGCCTCCACGTTTAGAATGTTTTCTATTGAACGAGCTAGCAACCTGGTGATTTACGAAGTTCAACAATGTGATTTGATGATCTTTTAACCAGTGCTCTGTAGCACAAAAAATATTAATAGAATTTGCATTAATGTATAGCTCTAACTCTAAATCTTTACCATTTATTAAACCTCTAACATTATGGTGCACCAGGTTTATAAAAACAATATTTTTACTAAGATTATTCTCAGGGGCCAAAGTCAACTGGCCAGATTTATTATCTGTTGTCCTATAAACTAGTTTTTTGGAATTTCATTTTCCAAATGTGAAGTATCAAAACTATCCTGCTCAATAAAAGCAGTTGTACTAGCCAATAATTTGGCTTGAAAAATTAAAAAATTAGATAGCAACAGAGCTACCTTTCGTTGTAAAAATTTTGATAGAAAATATCTATCTAATGTCAACAAACTATTATTATTGAAAATTATGTTCCAATCGAACAATTCAATTTTTTTGGAATATGATACCATGGTATGTAGTTTCATATTTAATTTGTATCTTAAGTGATTTTCCTTGTGGCTCATAGCAGTGCTGTATGGCAAGGTGGACAAAATTACTTGTTTTACTTGCAGACTTGATAACTTATCAAAAACTTTTAAAAGTTTGTCACTATTAATATTGCCTCTTCTGCCAACCAGCACCACTATAGTAGACTGCATGCAGTGTGTACCAGTCAATATAAAATCTATAATTTGAGAGTATGAAGCTCCTGGATATGTATGATTTATTACAGAATGACTTAACTGTGATAAATAATGTCCAAAATTTTTACCTATTTCATCGCAATAGACTATGGTCTTTGCATCACTTTTTATTTGCAACTTTTCTATTATACTCGTAGATGCCTCGCAATTACTACTTGAACTTAATATACTAAGTACTTTACTAGTAAGGCTAGCCTTATTCTGGGGTCGTCTGCTCCCAGGGCAATCAGGCACGTTTAAAACTAGGCTCGCCCCTAGCTACGCAGCACATCGGCACGGCAACCTTCGCTTGGCGGAGAGAGGATGGGACGAGGACAGGGTAGGAAAAGGATTAGTGGATAAAGAAAAATGAATGAGGTAGGAAAAGGACTAGGATTAGGGTATAATAATCTTAACCTTCAGTATTCCAATCCGTAAAAAATCAAACAGCCAGGACAGTTGTTAACACACCTTATATGACCTCTGCAGTCCGTCATTTCTCTCTGATGGAGTTAATGATGTATCTAGTATATCAACATTAAAATCTCCACAAACTATTATAGATTTCTTAGAACATTGGCATTTGAACAGTGCTTCTTCAAGCTTTTCTTCAAATTTAATGTAAGAAGCATCAGGGGGACTGTACTCGCTTAACAAGATGAAATGCTCAAACTCAATACTGGCAATCTCAATAACACGCTCAATGGAGAGGGCTACTAAATACTTACGTTCTTTGAATTTTAAGTTTTTATTAATTAATATTAAAGAGCCTCCATGTTGAGAATGTTTTTTATTGAACGAGCTAGCAACCTGGTGATTTATGAAGTTCAACAATGTGATGTCATGATCTTATAACCAGTGCTCTGTAGCACAAAAAATATTAATAGAATTTGCATTAATGTATAGCTCCAATTCTAAATCTTTACCATTTATTAACCTCTTAACATTATGGTGCACCAAGTTTATAAAAACAATATTTTTATTATGATTATTCTCAGGGGCCAAAGTCTGACAAAACTGGCCAAATTTATTATCTGTTGTCCTATAAACTAGTTTTTTGGAATTTCATTTTCCAAATGTGAAGTGTCAAAATGATCCTGCTCAATAAAAGCAGTTGTACTAGCCAATAATTTGGCTTGAAACATTAAAAAATTAGATAGCAACAGAGCTACCTTTCGTTGTAAAGTTTTTGATAGAAAATATCTATCTAATGTCAACAGACTATTATTATCAAAATACCAGATCGAAAGTGGTAACTGAAGGTGATACCCTCGCACTGCCGACAGAAGTGGCGTGGCACACCTGCAGGTGTTATAAAGTCAGCCATGCCTCCAGTATAATGTAATGACTACCGTATTTCTAGCACCGGAGATACCTTTCGAAGCACCCATCTAAGAACTAACGGTACCGCACGATGCCTACCGATCAATGCGATCGTTTACAGAACACTGAGCCAGCGGGGCTACGACATCACGTAAAGAAACCCCATCATCGACGAGTACTCGTAGATCCGACATTAAATATCTGGACTCTCGATTGATCATCTGTTTCGGAAAAACATATAGCAACAGCAACTCTTTCTTAATCTTAGTGTATTCTCAGTTACTTCTAAGCCCGCCCTGGATGTGAGCTCCACTTTTATTTAGTTGGTAGGTGCAGCTATTGTTTGGCTTTGATTTTTGGCATTGTTGAAACTCCTGTCGGGCGCCTGCATCCTTGCCTCGCCGGATAATGAGCAGGTGCGCCTCTAGCGGGTTGAGGTCGCTTGGGCCCCGGAGCTCTTAGTGGGGCCCCTTATCCCCAATATATAAAAGTACCGTTAGTTAGTTCGTTTAGTTAGATCGCCCCGGTCTACTAGAGACGCCTTACCTTATTGCATACAAGCAAGCGTGTCAGGTTACTGACGCCCCGTAAACTTTTACTCGAACAATCACATGATTATTATAGACGAATGGTAGGAAAGATACTTGTAGCACTTGTACCTAGTTCTGTTTTATAGGGTTCGTTGCATAGTCGCGCGTGAAATAAAAAAAAAAATATTTATTTGGAACAGACAGATTTTCATTTAACATAGTTTGATAGTGACTGCAGCAGTGAAACACTGTGGCACAGTCACTAACGCCCTCCTCTCGTGCATGTGGTCCTTATAAATAGCAATCTTAAAACTAAAGATGCCTTATAAATAAACTATTATTATTACAAGTAGCAATTTATTAATTTTTAATTAAGTAAAATTAGGTACATAAAATTTGGAAAAAAGGTCAAAAAGTTGTGGAGTGTACACTAGTGTGTTTGTGTGTGTGTGTGTGTGTTTGCTTGTAGTCCATCAGTCGGTTACGGTTGGTCTGATAAGTGGGGGTTTTTGTTAATTTTAATATTACTATAAATGTTTTATGAGTGAAGCTTAGAGCGTATAACCCATTTTAAATGATGGAACTGATTAAGTTTTCGATTTCCTCGTAAGATTGTTCGTATAGCCAGTCATTTACTCGTGTTTTACATGACAACACAGTGTGAGGGTAAATATTTAAAATTCTGTTTATTTTATTATACAGTGAGGGGGCTAAAAAGTGATAATGTCGTTTGGCAAGTTGAGTTCTACACAACTCTATTTCACAGATCCTATCAGATCTACGTTTGTATGGGATACCGTAGTAAGGAAGCTCAGCATGCTTACGGAGTACAACTCTCAGTACGAAAAGCTTTCTAACCGTTAGAATTTTTAGTTAGCTATAAAGTTGAGAGGAACTCTCGCTTAAATGTCATAATTTTCAAGACACCCCTGTGTGCTCTTTCAAGAGTAAGATTGGATTTTCAAGATTCAAGCTGCAATACAGTATCATGCCACTGACTGTACCAGGGCATGAAAAACCATCTTAAGTGAAGTAACATCCAAAACCAAGCGCAACTGTCTATATAGATACATCAGTTTCTTAATTCTCCCAGTTGTGACACGCTTTGCATCACGGGTTGAGGCGTCTGGTTTAGCTTCAAAATACAATATTTTAAAACGTTGTTAAAACGTTTATTTGCATGTTTTCATCAATATTGCTGCTTCTTTCTGGCATAACTGGCTATTAAAATTTTCCGTGAGTACTAAAAGTGAGATCAATTTTACGAAAACCACGAGTTACGAGAGACGATATTTAGTATAGTACAAATCTAGTGCACGGGAACCATTTCAGTAATTTGTTTTTTTTTTAATAATTATTTAATGGCCTGGTTTCTAAGACCTTTTAGCCAAATCTTATTTTTATATCACATTTCTTCAATCTTATCTTCTAATTAGTCCTGTCCAGCCGATGTCGTGTCCTCATTGTCCGTCCTGGTCCTTGCCCTCAGTATAATGGTGATTCTTATACTAAGGTTGTCAGTGGACGTTTCGCGGCAAGAGAGAAAATAGCATTTCAGTGCATATATATCATTGCCTTTCTCTATAGCACGTTAACACAACTTTTATGTCCAAGAAACCACCACTCCCGCACATAAAACAAGATAAATGCACTAGTTTCAGAAAATAATATAAAGCAAGCGTCCGCACTTGTCACTCTTCCCGCCAAATGTCCCTCAGTAATTTGTAAGGTTCCAATGATACCTATTTATTAACTGCACACTGTTTATAAAACGCACTTTCGAACTACACAGATAAAATCAAATAAACATTTTAAATGCCCGCTAAAATTCGACGCGTCACGTTTTTTTTGTTACTATTTGACCAGTGGCCAGTCAAACCAAAACGTTCCATTTTCAAATGAATTTAGACCACGCCCTGTGATGGGACGACGAAAAAATTCATTTAACCGTGGAGCCACTGGATAATGGAACGAAAATAAGATTTACTGTAGTATCACTCTCCATAAAAACATTAAGTGATGTAACTAAATTTTATGTGTCTGTGTTCCGTGGTCCCGGTGTATCGGCCCATTCCTGGGTCCATGAGTAACGTTAATTATCTGTGGCTCTATGGTACTAGGAATTGTTACCTGAACTTTTCTCATCGTATCAAAAGAAAATTAAAACCATCAGTTACATACGATAGTTACCTACCTTCCGTCATCATCATCATCCGAGCGTCTGTTCCAGCTGCGTCTCGCGACGCCCGGGGTCCGCTTTCCTACATTTTCTCCTCCACTTCGCACGGTCGTCGGTATACCCTGTAGTGATACCATTGGCACGCATGTCATCCCTTACGACGTCAAGCTAGCACTTCTTGGGTCATCCCCTCTTACCGGGACCCGGCGAGGCTGACATGACCAGACATTTGTTTCCCACGTAATCCGGCGGTTGCCGCAAGACGTGACCATACCAACGAAGGCGATACTCTTGCAACTTGTCTGTAATGTCACGACCGTGAAGGCTGCCGCGGATGCGAGCGTTCCTCACGCGGTCCATCCGCGTGACACCACACATCCGCCGCAGCATCTTCATCTCCGTGACACGCAGCTCCTGCTTATATCGCTCTAATATTGGCCACGTCTCACTGCCATGTAAAAGGACAGGTCTGATGATGGTTTTGTAGACCTGTCTCTTCAACCGGATCGGCATTTTTGGGTCACAAATGACACCAGTCATCTCCCGCCATTTGCCACGCGGCAGCAATGCGAGACTTGACATCGCTATCGATGTCACTGGACGTGTGAAATACAGATGGACGGACGGATGTGGGATCTGACGAGTTTAGTGCCAAGTACTCGGTCTTCGCCACATTAGTTTCAGACCGCCGTTCTCAAGCGTCTCCTTCCACGCCTTCACATGTCGCACCAATCTGCCCCTGTCCGCATCTGCCAGTGCAATATCGTCAGCATACATGAGCAACCATGGAGGCTGCTCATGCGAGTTCCTGATGCTGACCGACAATTTGGGGGAAAGACCTTGGCTCCTTCCTTCCTCCCGTTTTGTTCTTGTGTCACGCTCCAGCTAGCGCCAGACCGCGAGTCTTCTTGCGAGTGGGTCGGTAAATGAAATGTCCGGTCTCCCGTCCTGCCACAACAATTCGTCTAATATCACACTAAACAGAAGCGGACTAAGGACCCTGGTATACCCCGACGGTGATGGAGAAGAGTTTCGTGTCGCCAACAGCAGTCCGAACCATGGAATCGGAGTCGCGGCACATGTCCCGGATAGTGTCAATATAGACCTCTGGAACCCCTTTGGACCACAGTGCCCACCAGATCATCGCTCGAGGAACACAGTCGAAGGCCTTCTGCATGTCTAGAAACATACAGTGCAGAGGCGTGTTCTTCGTCCTGTATTTCTCCACGACAACCCTCAGGGCAAAAACAGGATCCGTGGTCCCATGACCAGGGCGAAACCCATATTGACACTCCGAGATAGTAAACTCCTGCCGGATCCGGGAGTCTATAATCCTCTCGAAGATCTTCATGGTGTGGGACAGAACCTTTATACCGCGATAGCTCCCGCACTCCTGGACTGACTCCTTACCTTTGAAGACTGGAGTAATACTCAGCCTCCATTGGTTTAGGATCTGCCCGCTAATGAGTACGCGGTTAAAAAAATATTTAATAAGATACCCACACCGGGAGGACCTATTCTTTATTTTATTAGGAGGACTTCCAGTCTTCGATGGGGACGCCATCGGCCCCGACAGCTTTCCGATTCCTCATGCGGCGAAGAGCATTCTGGACTTCTGCAGGCGTTACCGGTGGCACTAGTCCCTGATTTGGACGGAGGTCCGGAGGCTGCACCTCTTTATGCTGCTTATTTAGCAGCTCGTGGAAATACGAGCGCCATCTCTCCTTCACCGCGAGGTCTTCGCATAGCAGGGTGCCTTCAGGATCTTTTTTTTTCTTCTTACACAGCGGTACTTGGAGATATACTGTGCCGCTTTGATCCTGGAGCGCGCCGACTTATAGATAAGCTTATGCTCCTCAGACGATTTCAACTTCTCAAATAGAGGTTGTAAGTGGTCACGTATGGCCCTGGCTACAGCTCTCTTAGTGGCGCGCTTCGCAGCCCTGTATGTGTCGCGATCTTTAGGAGATCCTGACGCTTGCCACTTTTTAAAGAGGGCTTTCTTCTCCCTAGTCTCCCTCTGGACTGTGTTGTTCCACCACCAGGTTTCCTTGTCACATTTGCGTCCACCCTTAGACCCACCGAGCACCACCTTCGCCGCTCCAAGCATGGCTGCCCGAATTCTGTCCCAGTAATCTTGTACTGGTTCGCCTTTAGTGTCAATGCACTTGTCACCGACAGCTGAGACGAACTCCTGGGAGCTAGTTTCATCAAGCAGCCACCATCTGATGCGGCGCTGGCACCGCTCGATGCGTTTGCCTCTGGGCTTCACGTAGAGGTCCATGACAAGGAGACGGTGTTGTGCAGTGAGACTCTCTCCGGGTATGACCTTGCAGTTGGCCACCTTGCCGATGCTGTGTCGCCTAGTGAGTAGGAAATCGATCTGAGTTGTACGCCTCCCGCTCTTGTAGGTGATGAGATGTTCGGATTTCTTTTTGAAATACGTGTTCACAATGGCCAGATCGGCAGCCGCACACGTTCTGAGAATAGTTTCTCCTGCAGCGTTGCGCGTGCCGTATCCAAAACCACCATAAACATGCTCAAACTCCTCACACCCGTCACCCACATGACCGTTTAGGTCGCCGCCCAAAACGATTCCCTGTGACAACGGAATGCTCCGAAGCACTCCCTCGAGTTGGCCCCAAAACGACATCTTATCGGCGTCGCTACAACCGGGCTGTGGCGCGTAGGCACTTATAAAGTGGGTAATAATCCCATCGATAAGCACCCTAACGATCATAAGCCGGTCGCTACAGCGTTTTGCCTTCAACAACAGCACCAAGGCCACTCCGTTCTCCCCACCAGGTGCACCCGTGCAGTACAGCTTGTAGCCTATCTGCAGAGGCCAGACTCTTTTGCCTTTCCATCGAGTCTTCTTCAAGAACACCACGTCCACTCTACGCCTGGAGAGCACCTCGGCTAACTCAATCGGGCGCCCAGTTAGCGTACCAATGTTCCTCGTTGCGAAGCGGATACGGGTTGGGCTAACTTCTTTAGCCGTGCTGGCCCGACACACGGCAGCCCTAGCCCACTTGCCACAGGAGTCGGGCGGGGCTCCTGCGCGTCGGCGCCCTTTCCCTAGCAGCATTCCTTTTATTGCTTTTCATTTTTGTTTCAGCGGGTGGCTTCTATGGGAGCGACGCCCTCAGACTTCCCAACCCCATAGGGGAAAGCCAGCGCCAGAGCCTCGTGCGTTATTCAGCACGCACTGAGGTTGACTTGGGCCGGGAAGATCTTGGTGGGGCCCCCTCCCAAAGTTACCAAGTTACCTATCTTCCGTATGGGGGTTTAATTTTCATTGTCGGTGAAAATAATAGAACATCGGTAATCGGTTAAATGAAAAGTATGATAATCCAATGCGATTTGAATCGTTTGTACCCGTTTTTGTAATGCGGATAGAGATTACGAAAAACAAGCGACTTTCGACCTTGAGTGACATATCAATACAAACATTATATAGATGACATTTGATAATTGATAATTTTGGTGCTGACGTTAAAGTCGAAAGCATTTTGTAACGGCCGACCAACGCCTAGAGACAAGAAACTAAACTAACGACTGTAATGATGTATGCATGGAATGGTCGTCGTGTGGGTCGTGTGAACCAACACAAGTTCGTGCAAGTGAGAAGTGAACAAACGCTGTACAACAACATGGACAGGAGTCGCATCAGACGGTTTATTATAATAAATAAAATATAATTATTGTGGGAATTTTTTTACACAGCGCCATCTTTACAAAGTAAGCTAAGATAAGCGGTGGTATGGGATCTAAACAACTGATAAACATATATTTCTTTCTAAATACATACATATTATACATAGGAAACATTCAAACTCCGAAACAATTACATATTTGCAAATCACACAAATATTTGTTCCAACCCGGGAATCGAACACGGGACCTCAGCGCGGCAGTCGCATACACTGCCACTTACGCCGTACACATCGAGGCAGTTCGCAATGTTAAAAGCTCTGCAGTCATGTGAGACTTCCAAAACAATATGATACAGGAATGGTACAAGTGCAACCCAAGAGAAACAAACTGAATAATTTCATAATTAAATACTATTTATTTAAATATAAGTTTAAGTATAATAGATCGTCCATACATAAATTATAATTACATTATTCTGATAGAACATCTGATGTACAAACGCGCCGGCGCCCGTACGCTGACGCTAGTTAGTTATAACTACACTATGTATAACACCGCGCTATAGTCCCAGTTTATGTTTTTTTCTAAACTTTTTGACGTACGCTTCGACGAGCGCCTGGATCTTGGCCGGGTTGATCTCGCCCGACTTGTTGTGACAGATCTGCAAACGAACATTCGTTATTATATTAGATACAGGTCGAGCTGACGCCGCAATTGCACCAGAACACATTTGGGTGAAAGCGCTCAAAAAAAAAACCTAGCTGGTACTAGGGCACCAATCCTCGATTTTATAGTGAAATATGTAAATCAAGAGATAAAGGTGGGCAAATGCTTGGTTTGAGGAGTCATGTGCCAACTGGGAACATGAATGGACGGATATATCCTGAATTGGGACGATTTTGTTGAATTTGAGAGTAGTTAGTATATAACCGAAAAATGAGCTCAGCAATAGTAAAATTAAAAAGTTACCATACATGTCGTGTGGTTCAATGCACTGTTGGCAATCCAAAAAAGCTCATGTTGGTAGTATGAGTGTGGCAACATTGTGTCTCTATATGTATAAGGCTTCCTAAACATAACACTAACACAAACATATCGTCACGCTTGTCTCCCATCAGGGTAGGCACATGTTATGGCTTTCCACTTACTAAAATCTTGGCATAAAACTTTTTCATACACTCATAGCTCAATTAGTGAATTGAGCACTAACATTTAGTAAGTGTAAAAGAAAAAAACATATTTTATACCGCGTAGACACAACAATAGATAAAAAAGAAGCATGGGCACAGGTTAACCATATGGTAATAATTATAGATAACAAAAAAAAAAAATAAGGTAAGCAACCCAAATGTCGATGTGCATCACACCTACTACGCGGAACAAGGTCTCTTTTCAGTGGTAAGCTGCCCCAGGAACAAACAGGTAGCTCCCATGACAGCACTGATTTTCAAAGAAGACCTTTTTAGCCGATAAGCTTTTGTTAATTCAAGATTTTTGAAGTGAAAACTTCTTTTAGAGCGCTACGCATATTTTTAGACGAGATTGAATCTCTAGATAGACTTGCCAGACCGTTACGAGACGCAGCTATAGTGTGTGCACATATGCATGTATATATAGCAGACCGCGAACGCGTCTAGATAATTAAATTTTTAATAGATTTAGTATTCACTTCTGTCGGCCCTCCCAGAGTGCAACCCGTTTTTTTTTCTTTAGTTTGTGAGTTCCAATAGCCATGTCATAAGTAATAAGCTGGCATTATACGTTTTAATACCTTTGCCTATTCTATACAAACGTCTACTATATACATTTACAGAGATTAACATTGAATCCGGTATCGAAAAATAAATTACTTTTCGATACACCTTAAGAATATGCCAACATTACGGGCCGGAGCGGATAGCTTCGTGGTATAGCTATATATAGGCGGAGGGCGACATTTTGGAAAGCTAAATAAAAATAACTTATTTAGCTCTCCAAAATGTTAATCTCCTGATGGAAAGCCATGTCGGCATCGTGCGAGGGCCACTTTTAATAGTCCGCTTCACTACAGACAGAGTCCACCAAGTTTGCGACCCAATAATGTGCTATGATACGCTACGCTTGAAAAACTCGGGGATGTGATTGGAAGAGAACACGTGCGCTGGCAGAGCTATCCAAGGTACAATGGTTCGACAGAGAAACGATTGCACGAATCACTCCGTTCTGGTGAACATTTTTGGAAAATCGACTTTGGTCTAAAATGAAAAATGACTACGAACACAATATAAAAATGACAACATATAAGAATGACAAAGTATAAAAATGTCAACACATAAGAATGACATACACGGAAAAATGACAAAGTATAAAAATGTCAAGGGCCGATCTGGTGGAGGCAAATCAACCACCTCCATAATCTAGGTATAAGCGGAAGAAAGCCCCTATCGAACTTTACCGTATGCGAACGCTCCGAACGCAAAGTGTGAGGATCTATGGCGAGCGGTGCATTGATAGAAATTAGCCGTGGGCATCGTATCAAACAGTTCCGCAAATTTGTTTTCGCCCCATACTACCGGCCTCCATGACCGGGGCCTGAGGGCTGCGGGTTGGCTGCTCACCACTCTTACAGAAGCAGTGCAAGCGAGCAGTGGCGACACGCATGCCCTTCACCCTCTCATTGATGTGGAATGGCACCCGAACCCTCCCTAAATAAGCGGGATAATACCCGATCCCCAAAAGAAGCGGGGTAAAACTCGAACCCCCGAAGACAAGGCCGCATTGGTGGCTAAAGTCTGTCAGGAGGTAAACTACCATACCATAGGCAGATGGCCAGTGTGGTTTTAGTGGGTAGGAGTCTGGCATTCATTTATACACATGGACCAAACTATACCTTGCATAATGATATAGTTTATTGTAGTCATTATTATACTTAATCATAGACTTAGACCAGACAATACTATGTCAAAATTTATTATTGACATTTTTATACAAGTAGACGTTATTTTACTTAATAATTTTTCATTTTAGGCTAAATTGGTCATGCCCAAAAATTTCTCCACTATACGAGTGGCATATCTGCCCGGCACGCGTTGTCCGGAAACGAAAAGGAGGGGGAGGGGGGATTAAGTTGAAACTTCAGAACTCTAGCCGCGGTAGATTCGGAAAAAATCAGTCAAGGTAACCATTATCCTCGCGGACTCATTCCAAAGTTGAGGGCATTATGAGACGCAAGAACGAATCTGCGCCTTATACAGCAGACATCTCTGGTGCGGCGTGAAGAATAGCCTCACCTTTTTCAGGACGCCTAGCTTCCGTGAGGCTAGCCTAGCCCAATACAGTTCTCCATTTATTTTTTTAAACTACATAGAGAAATATTGTCATTATTTTCGAAAAAAGAACACGCGAAGTACCTTATTTACCGACAATAAAATAAAATGCTGGAGCGTTTTTTTGAATTACAACAAAACGAATATTACAACGGTCCAGTAATGTTCTATGAAACGGCGCGCTGGGGTTATTAGATACTCTTTGATCGGGTCTCTTTTATCTTTCGTCTTTGGCGAACGCTACCTTTAGGAATATTTTTTGCGTACCCTTTTATTTTTTTGATTTTCCATCTTATCGCGTAAAAAAAGGGGTACTGTACACTGTAGGGCAATCAGTAATATTTTCTTTTAGTAATTGCCCCAATATGACACTAATGTAATTTTGAATATTAATGGAATGAAATGTATAATATTAAAAGTATATCTTATTTCCCTGCATTCATTCTATCTCGTATTATTTGTGACGTTCTCGCCTATGGCCCAGCCTTCAAACTCATTTCGACCTACAATTGCCTATATCCAGGCCTTGCAATATTTTACTATTGTTGCTGAGCTCATGACGAACGTCTATGCCGAGGATGTCTAGATTGTCCTTCATTGGTAATGAATGTAGCGTTCTGAAAATAGGCTAGATGTAGCAAAGGGATTTTTTCAGCTGGGACGCACACGCCTCTTTTGTTCCGGTGTTATAATGTATTAGATTTTCAGGACCCCATTGAGAAATGCGGTTCAGATCCCGGTCGAGATCAACCACAATGCAGATCCCGGTCGAGATCAACCACAATTTGCCGTTTACTGCCTTCAATGTCCCATCGCTGGATGAGCAGCATAACTCCCATGCAACGTACTATCATCTGCATAGCAATGACTGTTCCCGAGAGGCGACAATGCAGGCCCCTGTGGAACCCCGCCATTAATCCACAAACAGCAAGAAGCCTGCTCATCAGAAACCACTTTTTATGACAGGATTATAGGTTCAATTAGTGTAATTTTACATAAAACTGCACTTGATGAATTTAAATTAAATAAAAAAAAAATCACCCTCTTTAGTTTCCGATTCCATAGAAAATGTATGAGAAACTGAACGCTTTCACAGATCTTTCCTGTTTTGTTTTGTTTTATATGTATTGTTTAAGCAAACAAATACATTTTGAGACTCGAAACGCAACTAGCCAGCGGAGAACCGGTTCTTCACCGCCCTCCTCCGGGGTGTCGATGCGACCCACTTAGCCGTTCTACAGCACTCGCTTAAGACCACTTGCTTATCATTGTACTGAGATTATCAAATATATATATTTTAAATTGTTATATTTTGGTTTAGTATTCACAAGCCCCAGATCTAACATGTATATTTGTGTTTTATTCCAAATTTCGTCATAAGTTTAAGTAGAATAGAGGCAAATATATTGACCAAAGCATGTTAAGAGGAACCCGTCACAGCTAGTTGTACAAGTTGTAACGTTGTAAAACGTGGTAATGTCATTGTTGGTCTTGAGATTTAGAGAGAGAGGTGAGTAGATTGTTGACTCTTTCGCTCCGAGTGTCATCGATTTTCAACAAATTGCGATTTCTGTAAGGCTGTATGCGTGCCTTAGTTCCATGCCTTAGGGTAGACTTGGAAAGAAAGAAAAAAAACAAAAAAAATGTCTTTTGACAGTGGTGACGGAACGTCATTCGCCTAGCTACAATCGACGAAAAAAATGTCGATCGTAAATATATTTTTTAAACTTCGCTAAAAATCTTTTATAAATTGTATATGGAAGTTCAAGCCTGTGAATTCTTATAAATGATTATACCAAAATAACTATGTATTTCGGTAAGAACTTTGGATTTTTGCAACCACGTTTCTAGCCTTGGTGATCTTTAGTATTTTGACGAAAGGTTATTCATTTGTTTACAGTTTATTACGATGTTTGGAGCAGCGTTAATGGAATATTTGCCTGCTCTTCAAGATTTATTGGTTTTTCTTTAAAAAAGTGGTAAGTTCTCTTTATGTATTCGAAGCACGAACAAATATCCAATCGTTTTTCCAAATCTAATGGAATTATTTTTTTATCTTTGCAGCTGAAAAGGCACTTTTTTTAATATTAATTCTATTGTTGGATAAAATTTGCCATGGATGCTGACCATGTGGTTACGTGCTCGTCATTCTCGTGGAGACGACACCTGTCGCGGTCTGCAGATGTGATTTCGCATCCCGTGGTAATGTAACCACGTCATCAGGTAGGTACACAAAAACAATTCAAACTAGGTAGTTTGAATTGTTTTTGTGTAGATTAATCTAATAATGATGCACGACTCAATGATCAGGCCCATGTAACGACTTAATGATTTGGCTCATGTTTTGAATCATGTTACGATGTATTTTTGACTTATAAGCTGGCATTATGCTGGATCTCACTATTCTAAATTTCACGCCACAACCCTGTGAATAGTTAATCTTTAGCTTACTAAATCACTGGAATAAATTATACCAATAGTGATAATGTATAAAATGTATAATCAATCAATTCGCCTATAAAAATATAGAAACTTTTTTCTAGAGATGTATTCTATTATTTTTGGTTCCTGCTCTTATGATTAGAAGCTCAATCTCTATCGCCGATATCCGTGTGCATAAAGTTGGTAGGACTTATCCTCCTGGCGCCTGAACCGAGTTATATCTTTTGTTTGTTTGTTAGTTCATGTCACCATAATAAGACATTGAAGTATTATTATTACAATTGGCGTAAATTCCTCGCAATTATTATTATTACAATTGGCACCCTTTAGGGACCTAGTAGTCATCCTCGCCATTATTATTATTACAAAGTGCACTACACTACACAGTACCTTGGGCACGGTGCGGCGCAGGATGTCCTTGTACTCGTCCTTGGTGACGTGCTTCTTGTTGTAGTGCGGCTTCAGCACCAGCTTCACCTCCTCCACCACGCGCTCCTGCCGGTTCAGCTTCTTCAGGAACTGCGAACGTTCAACACCGTCACATCGCAACCCACGCAACTGCGCTATAGCGGTGTGGTGTGTATAACAGAGACTCACTTTGCTCTTGACCTGCATCTCGACAGCCGAGCTGGGCAGGTCGTCCAGTATCTTCAGATTTTCCTCGTCCACCTTGACGCCCACCTGCGTCTTACCTGTAACATACGCGTCGGCATATAACGCATTTGGTCACAGGTAGGACCCACTCCAGACGAACGTGTGACGATTTAATTAATACGTATAGCTTTTAATAATCGTGTTATCAACGCAACCCAGGTTAAGAATATCTCTTATAAATTAATTAACAGTGAAAAAAGGCAAGTCGCTTCGGAGTGGCCTTCGAACCAGTGACTAAAATTTTTAAAGCAATTAATATGCGAACTTTTTCATATAAATTTTACTAAAATGGTAAAAGACAACAGGCTTTAGTATAAACTCGAACCCGTGCCCCAACCAGGGCAATGCTCTAAGCCACCGAGCTACCAGAACCGTAACAAAACAAGCTAAAATTCTTCAGTGTATTGTAATCGTCATTTCAGAGTTTGACCAGAGCCATCTATGAGTTTGACCAGAGCCATCTATGAGTTTGACCACAGCCATCTATCTGACCTATTCTATTCGACCATCTATTTCACCAGAGCCATCTATCGAGCTACTTAATATATCAATAAACTGTATTACAACCATTTTTATACATTGATTATAAAATATAATGCTATAAAAATTTATCCATAAATTGAGTGGAGTGTGGCGAATTGCGAGTCATCTATTGAGCTGCTTTGCAGCTGCGACGTCTATAAATAAATACGAACTACAAGTATTAACGCGGTCATGCTTATTTACCTTTTTTGTGAGAATGAATACTCAAGAATATCTTCTATACCTACTTAGTTGTGAATATGTCTGGTCTAAGTTAATTATCGTAATTGGTTTTTAACCGTTTTAATTAACCTAGAATTCGCATTTCATTTCGACTGGGTTACACCAGAAGTTGCTGATTTTGGAATCTTTGTAAAATTATAATTTTAAAATATGTGATTTTCATTTGGTTTTTTCTTACTGACAAGATTAGTGAATCTAATGAAGAGATTCGATACTTAGATTTTAAAATTTTATTTCAAAATTGTGCGGGCGGAAGACCCCGTTAGGAACGAACTTCCTTACATTTAAAAAGTAAATAAATCATAAATTTAATTTAGTTTAAAAAAATACGTGTGTTGAGGTCTTGTTAGAGGGATGAAAAGAGACGGAGATTGAGAGGGTTAGGCACCCGCTACGTCATTTCGTTACGTGATGATTTTTAATAAATCGCACTACCCGTAAGCCCCGGTAAGGTCCCTTGTATCAAAACGTAGAAATGCAAACTAAAGCTGCATAAAAATATTGTGACTTTTATGTATGACCTGTGAGAGTAGCACAAATAAGAGTTTTGAGCAAGTGTGTCCAACACACTTGCTCAAAACGCTTTCGCTTTTGCTGTATATTATAGGACAAGTGCCTTTAGTGCAATATCGCCTTGTATATAATGGTCAACTTAGCACACTTGTATCATAATGTACTATTACCGCATGTTCGGGCCAAAGTGTATGGTAACTAGGGCGGCCATTGAAAAGTAGGCATTTTGACGAAAAGGCATTAGTTTTTGTAATTACTGGCTAGTTGACTTCTGGGTCATGGTTCGATTTTCTCAGGTGGACGTTACGTATTTAGTTAAAACTCTCGCCAGAGAATATTGCCGACGGTTCGGCCTGTTTTAAGAGATAGATGCCCCAATCGCGATTATAATATATATATATAATATTTATTCTATAAACAAATATTATTTGAAACAGAAAGCTATAGATTTTGTGCTAGTTTATTCTAGATTTAAGTTGAGCGCAAATGTAGATAATGCTGAGAGTCACCATAGTTTACCGGTGCGTTGTGTGATACAATATTTCTGAACACACTGCTATAGTAATACCACTTGTCCAATCCGGCTCAGACTCAGATTAGGACCATGTATAATTTCCAAAAAGTCCAGAGAGCCTTCAAGATATTTGAAATAAAACACTCTTGCTACGGACGAGACGAATTTACTTCAAAAAATGTTCTATAGTTAATTACTATCGGGTGGATGTTAATAGTGCGAATTAATATTACTAACAACGCCATCTATCGATACTAAAGATAAAGTTCATAACTTAACAGTGCTTTAAGTACTACTTTAAGTAAAGGTAGGAAGTAAATTGCGGGAAGATAATACATAGTGATTAGTTTTAGATATAAGATTTTAGTTTTATAATAATAATAATAAAATACCTCGAGGACAGTCGTTATCTTTTATAGGATTACCGCAACCCTATGAGGGCATAGTAGATTCGCTTTTTGAGTCATCCACTTTCTAATACCAACAAAAAAAATTATCAGAAAGTTATTGAAAAGCTCACATCTGCAGGGCAGCTTGTGGCGAGCTGAATGTGCGTGGCTACACATCGGTCCCGATTCCTCAGAGTTTTGTTGCCCTTCTGCACCGGTTAGGATTTAATGACCTAACGGGAGAGCAGTGAGAGTGCTACTCCCGGGAGCGCAGCAAACCTCAACTCTGGCTTGCCTTAATTGGCCGGTAAGAGGGAGGGAGCCAGAGCTATATGTGTCATTGTGTGTCATTTTCAAGGGCATAACTACGGGGAAGCCCGCTCCGGGCCTATCCCGCGAAGGTGAAACCGGCGCCGCACCGCTCGACACCCCAAGCCGCTCACACCGGTGTTGCCCCCTGTCGCCTTACAGGCTTATCATGCCTATGGTGATTGTATAGGGGGCCCATCTAGTGAGTTGGCGAGTCACAGTCAGCCAATATTTTGATTATAATATATTAAAATGGCAGACGCCGTCTTCATCCATAGTTCTTATCACCCAGTTCTATCTAACCCCCAACCCAATAGCCCATTTCGTAGTTAGCACATTTCACAATAGTTTAACTCCCATTGGAGGTGATCCATTACCGTTCTTCTACATAAGGCGGGCGTGGACTATCTGCAGTGGGGGTCTCATTTCCTATTAGATTAAAATTCTCAAAGGGCCTCTGCGTGTTGGACCAATATGTCTCCATGTAAGCCTGCCAAAAGACCAGGTATCTTCATAAGAAAAAAAAAGAAGATACCCGTGAACAAGAGACAATAATAATAACTTCTTTTTCCCCTCTCTCACACGGTTCAATTACATTATAGATCTTAAGCTAGGTTACACTTTTACTAGATTAAATTCTGTGTAAGAGACTGGTATCTGTAGTAGGTAAAGGATACCTGTGTGACAGATTACCAGCCTCTCCTAACTCTGGGCATAGGTACAGTGATAACAGTGTAGTGCATTCATTAATGGTTTGAATGTGAGGGGAGTCAGTAACAGTGTATGTGTGTGTGTGTGTGTGTGTGTGTGTGTGTGTGTGTGTGTGTGTGTGTGTGTGTGTGTTAGTGAGCGTGCGTGCATGCGTGTGGGCATGCTGAGGGAATTTTGTCTATGAGGGAACCTGAAGCAGATTTTCAGTTTGGTCATAGCTAAGGGACTTAAGCCAACGAGAAACAATGGCTTTACATTTATATTTTGTAAGCTCATTTACTTTATTGTATAAGTACACTCCTAAAAAGCCAAAGAACTTTCCTGAAAATGCCGTCGACCACCGATTTTTATTTTGAAAGACCTTGTGCTTTCTGCGTTTATGTAAAACAATATTAGACGAGTTATACGGGAGTATTGAGTGCTGTTTTAGGACAGTGTTTAGTTTATATAGTTGGCGCACCGTTAGGACATCCGAGACTTGGTAGAGATCCCTAGTAGGGTATAGAAAGGGCAAGAAGAAGTTAACCTTTAGGACAGCCCTCTGAGCTCTTTCCACTTTAATTAAACTGGATTTGCACGTACCTCCCCATACTGTAACACAGTATAATAAAATAGGTTGACATAGGGACATATAAACCATTTTGATGACCTTTCTGTTAGCGCAATGTCTTAGATTTTTAAAGATGCAAATGAGTTTGCGAGTCCTAGATGAAAGTGTTTCTAAGTGGTGATTGAAGTGTCGTGAAGTGAAGAGTACTTTCGATCATGACGCCCAGATACTTTATATGAGAGGCTCTCTCTAAAACATTACAAGTACAGGATTGGTATGATAAACAGAAATGGGCTTTAATATTGAAGTAGTTTAGTGTCCCATCAGGGATATTTTTTAATGCGAAAGGTATATATTTGGTTTTATCTAAATTAAGTGTTAGTCCATTGCACCTAAGCCACATAGATACTGCGTTGAAGCCTTTTTTATCGGAGACATAGGTAGCTTTCCAAGTGTCTCCATGAAAAACTAGTGCTGTGTCATCAGCGAAGGTCACAATTTTGGCGTTTGTCAGCTTGAGACTGCACAAGTTATTGATGTAAATAAGGAAGAGCGTGGGGCCCAGAACGCTACCTTGCGGTACACCAAAATCACACTGTAAGTCATCGCTCGTAAATTTACCGACTCTTACTCTTTGGCATCTATCTGTAAGATAACTGGTAAATAATTGGTGTTGTGTTCCACGGACTCCCAATTTTTCCAGCTTCTCCAGTAGAAGTGGTACAGATACGGTGTCGAAAGCTTTTGCTAGGTCTAAGAATATCGCAATCACTTATTTCTTCTTATCCAATTTGTCAACAATGTGATCCGTTAACTCATGAACAGCATCATTTGTTGAGGTTCCAGCCCTAAAACCAAATTGGGACTTGGATAGAAGTTTCTTGTATTCAAGGTAGTCAATTAATCTTTTGTTTAAAAGCTTTTCCACTAATTTAGACACGGTTGATAAAATAGAAATAGATCTGTAATTATTGATGCAAGCTCTGTCACCACTCTTATAGATCGGTATCACCTCCGCACGTCTCAACTCCTTTGGAAAGTTCCGCTGGTAAACATAAGGTTAAATATATACGTTAGGTTTTAGTATATGTGATACTCGCTTCTAGCATCTGGCAGACTGCGTGCTTTAAATCGTGAAGTTTAGAACTTTACAATACACCGCATGATGCAAAAAAAGTTATAACCTGATTAAATTATATCGTTTACTTTTTGTACTTACAACGCGGTACTAGGGCACAAATGTAAATTGTAGTCGGTTCAGTAAACCAAAAGCATCCGAGCGATAATATACTGAAAAAGCACGCGTGTTTAATACCAAGCTAGTAAGAGTCAACAATCGGAGCGAGCGTGTCGACAGTAGCTCACGGCACGTAGCACGTACCTTTCTTCCTGTTGAACTTGACGGGCACGCGCGCGGCGGCCGCGTGCGCGGGAGCGCGGCGGCGGCGGTGCGGCGCGGGCCGCTCCAGCATCGCGTCGAACGAGTCGGCGGGCTGCGGCGGCTCGAACAGGTCGCCGAAGTCGCTGGAGCCCGGCGAGTAGGGCGACTCGCCGCCCGCCAGCGGCGCCGGCGCCGGCCGCGCCAGTTTGGCCGCCGGCATGGGCTTGATGGGGTCCGACTTGATGGGCGACGGCTTGGCCAGGAACAGCTTGGGCGGCGGGCCGCGCGTGGGCGAGGGCAGCAGCGCGCGCACGGGCGCGGGGGCCGGCGGCGCGGCCGGGGCTGGGGGCTCCGCCGGCGCCTCGCCCGCGCCCGCGTCGCCCGGCGGCGGCGCGTCGGGCGGCACGTCGCGCGTCGACTGCAGCAGCGCCATCACCTGCACGAGTTTTGCTATTCAACATTTGGGAATTTTAACTTCAAAGTTTTAGGTTTTTTGAGTGCACACCGCACACTTATTTTTCCGTAGGTAGTAAATCAGGCTGATCCATCACGCTTTAGGCTGAAGGCTCGATCGGGTCGACTCGGCGACGCCGAGTGTACCCGAGCGAGAAAGATACGGTCGGCCGCTCATCGCTGTGGTGTCGCTGTGTTTAGTATATTCAATCCGGCACTACATTTTATTAAACAAAGTAGCTTTCCGCTGTCTGTCCTTATGTATGTTTTTATCTTTAAAACTAAGCAACAAATTTCGATGCTTTTTTTTAATAAATAGAGTTATTCATAAGAAAGGTTTTTACGTATAATTTGTTAAGTTTTTGTATACATTGACTACTACCGTCTGGGAGCTTTCAACGAAAACGTTGCCTAAACCTTTTGTATATAACAAAATATATAACAAATAATGTATGGTGGAATCGTGTATGTAATGTATGTCTACAAAAAAGTCCGCGACGGCATTCGAGGGCTGCTCTAAAAGTATCGGGAATGGAACATTTCCACTGTTTCTGTCATATTAAAATCTTTTTAATTGAAAACTCCTTGGTTTTAAACATCGAATACCATTTATTTATTTTAAAAAAAGATTCTCGGTCTTGTCACAAGGTTTTGTCAAACTCGTTTAGTCGTTGAGAAAATGGAATTGACTCGAGAAAATTCAAGAGCAATGATTTATTATGACTTTCGAAGTGGTTTAACACAAAAACAGTGTGTTGACCGGATAATTTCTGCATTTGGTGATGAATCCCTTGATGAGTTTAAAATTTTTTACAACTTTTTCAAAAATAATAAATAAACCTCATTCTTTACTCTGTGGCGAAAGCGCGCGCATAAAAAAAAAACTAATTAAATGTTCCCGCCAGTACCAAAAAGTTTCACAATTCGTTTTCCCTGTTGAAATTAAAGTTATATATTAAAACGATTTATGCGGTACCTACACCGCCCGACTGAAGATGTGAAGCCCTTAATGTTATACAAAGTTTACTACCTGAAAACTCCAAGGAAAAATATCTATTTGTTTTATTTTGTATTATATTTTTCATAAGTGTATTGAAAAACGTCGTATGATACACGTGTGTATTGTTGATTACCGTTTTCGCCTCTCTTTAGACTTAATAGCGTTTTTCTCCAAACACAATTGTCAATAAAAAAGAATAAAAATATCTTTATTTTGCATAGACCATTTCAACGGCGCTTACAAAATGTCATACACTATTTAAAATATTTAAAGCGACCACCGGTTCGGAACGCGGCCCACCTGAGAAGAACCGGCAAGAAACTTAGGAAGGCTTTTTTTTTGATGGCCTATTTACAACTTAATATTATTTCACTTTGCCAGCAGATCATTTCCAGGCGTCCCTGTCCTGCAAATAGTCTGTAACGGAGTAAAATCCTTTTTCACAAAGCTTGTTTTTAATAAACTTTTTAAGTTTATTTAAAGGTAAATTTCTCAGGTCACAGGGAAGCTTGTTGTAAAAGCGTATACAGTTACCCTGGAAAGAATCGCCAATCTTATGTAGTCGACTGTGGTGGACTGAAAGATTATTTTTATTTCTAGTGTTTATATTATGTTTATCACAGAGTTTAGAAAACTGTGATAGATTTTTCTGGACATACATAAGATTGGCAAAAATGTATTGTGATGGTACGGTTAGAATATTTACTTCTTTGAATTTTTCTCGGAGAGAAACTCTGGGGCCCAAATTATAAATAGCGCGTACAGCCCGCTTTTGTAGAACAAAAATAATATTTAAATCTGCAGCACTCCCCCAAAGGAGAATACCGTAAGACATAATACTATGAAAATAGCTGAAGTAAACCAATCTAGCCGTATCCACATCTGTTAGAGTCCTGATTTTTTTTACAGCGTATGCAGCCGAACTTAATCTAGAGGCTGTCTTTTCTATGTGTGGGCCCCACTGCAAATTGGCATCAATAGTTATACCGAGGAACACAGTTGATTCTACAAACTCTCACTTGTCCATTCAGTTGAACATTGGCCGCAACTTGTGTTACATTTGGTAGAGTAAATTTTATACATTTAGTTTTATTTTCATTAAGGCAAAGATTATTTGAGCTGAACCAATGAACTACTCTTGCAATTGCATTGTTTACATCGTCATAGTTATCTAATTGTCTTTTAATTTTAAAAATTAATGAGGTGTCATCTGCAAACAAAACAATCCTATTCCTGTCCCCTACATAAAATGGTAAATCATTAATATAAATGAGGAACAAGAATGGCCCAAGTATCGAGCCTTGCGGCACACCCATTGTAACCATGGATCCTACAGAACATGTACCATTAATATCGACCCTCTGTATTCTATTGTTCAAACATGAAGACAGAAGGTCGAGAGCTTTGCCTCTTATTCCATAGTGGTGTAATTTTTTGCACAGCGTTTCATGTTGAACGCAATCAAAAGCCTTTGATAGATCGCAAAATATACCTAATGCATCGTGCTTGTCTTCCCAAGCTTCATGAATACATTTTAATAACTCAACAACAGCATCGAAAGTTGAGCGCCCTTTCGTAAACCCAAATTGATTCGCATGAAGTATTTTATGACTATTAAAATGGGATAGCATTTGATTCAAGATTATTTTTTCAAATACTTTGCTCAAAGTTGGCAGCACTGACACTGGTCGGAAATTAGACGGCTCACGACGGAAGGGAACGACTTTGCTGTGTTTCATTAAATCAGGAAATGTACCACTAGAAACACAGTTGCTAGATGGGGCGCAATTACCTCAATTATACATGATGCAGTTTTGACCGATAATCCCCAAATGTCCGCGGTTTTCTTAATTTCGATACATTTAAATGTCTTTACAATGTCCTGAGCACAAATATCTGTGAATACAAATGCATCCCTGCAACAAAGAACAGATTCTTCTAATAAAAGTTCAGCGGAACTGGAAGATGCTTGGAGAGATTTTGTTGTCAATATAGGTACATTTTTGAAAAAATGTTCAAACTCCGTTGCCACTTCCAGGTCCCCTGTAACATGGCAACCATTTACTTTTAAGTGGAAATCCCTTTCAGTCACTAAAGATCTACCGCATTCAGAGTTAATGATGTTCCAAGTCATTTATATTTTATTTACAGAATTAGAAATTTTATTTTTAATGAAGTTTGACTTAGCAAGATGACACGTTTGTTTAAATATCTTTGAATAATTTTTAACATATTCCTGAAAGGTTTGCCTAAAATTATATGATTTTTCTGAATATAATTCAAATAATTTATTTCTACTTTTAAGGTGTTGCCCAGTCACTGAAAACAGGACGACCACCAATCTGTAGAGTTTTTGAGGTAAAAACTTTGCCAAACTAATCATTAATCAAATTAAATAAGTGTTTATATGACTGGTCTACACAAGTGAAGTTAGGTAGATATGGTAATCTCTTTAATACATTTTCTTTAAAATTATTCAAACGACTTTGGTTAATGGGTACATATTTAATTTGTTTTTTGCTGACTTTGTTACTACTTTTAGGAAATTTTATCCATTGGCCACGATGATCTGACTCCACAGGATCCACAATACCTTTATCTATAGGTTTAATATCAGTAAAAATATTATCAATACATTTTGCACTTGTGGCTGTAATACGAGTGGGTTCTAAGAATGTAGTATGCAGATTAAAGGATTTAAATAAATTTTTCATTTTCTTTCTCTCTGATGTAGTTAATGATGTATCTAATATATCAACATTAAAATCTCCACAAACTATTATAGATTTCTTAGAACATTGGCATTTGAACAGTGCTTCTTCAAGCTTTTCTTCAAATTTAATGTACGGAGCTTTAGGGGGACTGTATACGCTTAACAAGATGAAATGCTCAAACTCAATACTGGCAATCTCAATAACTCGCTCAATGGAGAGGGCTACTAAATCCTTACGTTCTTTAAATTTTAAGTTTTTATTAATTAATATTAAAGAGCCTCCACGTTAAGAATGTTTTCTATTGAACGAGCTAGCAACCTGGTGATTTACGAAGTTCAACAATGTGATTTGATGATCTTTTAACCAGAGCTCTGTAGCACGAAAAATATTAATAGAATTTGCATTAATGTATAGCTCTAACTCTAAATCTTTACCATTTATTAAACCTCTAACATTATGGTGCACCAGGTTTATAAAAACAATATTTTTACTAAGATTATTCTCAGGGGTCAAAGTCAACTGGCCAGATTTATTAGCTGTTGTCCTATAAACTAGTTTTTTGGAATTTCATTTTCCAAATGTGAAGTATCAAAACTATCCTGCTCAATAAAAGCAGTTGTACTTGCCAATAATTTGGCTTGAAAAATAAAAAAATTAGATAGCAACAGAGCTACCTTTCGTTGTAAAAATTTTGATAGAAAATATCTATCTAATGTCAACAAACTATTATTATTGAAAATTATGTTCCAATCGAACAATTCAATTTTTTTGGAATATGATACCATGGTATGTAGTTTCATATTTAATTTGTATCTTAAGTGATTTTCCTTGTGGCTCATAGCAGTGCTGTATGGCAAGGTGGAAAAAATTACTTGTTTTACTTATCAAAGACTTGATAACTTATCAAAAATTTTTAAAAGTTTGTCACTATTAATATTGCCTCTTCTGCCAACCAGCACCACTATAGTAGACTGCATGCAGTGTGTACCAGTCAATATAAAATCTATAATTTGAGAGTATGAAGCTCCTGGATATGTATGATTTATTACAGAATGACTTAACTGGGATAAACAATGTCCAAAATTTTCACCTATTTCATCGCAATAGACTATGGTCTTTGCATCACTTTTTATTTGCAACTTTTCTATTATAGATGCCTCGCAATTACTACTTGAACTTAATATTCTATTATCCACACTGCACACAGTTTTAATTGGTGAAAATTCATCATTGCATCTAATTCTTTCACAACTCAAGGGTGAGGAGGGAACATGGCCTGCAGATATCAATTGGTCAATTTGGCAATGACATGAATTTACTAATTTACCTATGGCTAACACCTGTTCCCTACTCTGTTTCTCTGCTGTTTCATATTTATATGAAATTGATTTCAAAGAGTCTTGAAGTCGGTCAATCTGACATTGAAAGCCTGTGTATCAGTTTTGTACTGTTGTGCAACAGCATCAAGTTCTAACATATACATATTTACCTGGTCAATCAGTTGCAATCTCTGTCTATTAAGTGACATGCTACGAGTATTTATAAAAAACTTGTATTTATGTATCATTTTTTTAGATTTAGTACTAAACTTTTTAATTTTAAAATATTTTTTTAACTTATTCTTACTACACTTAATAATTTTTAATGATTTAGAACAGCCCCCGGTTTCATCATCAGAAGTGAGGTCTATGACAATGGAAGGGTGAGCTGTAGCAGTATCTAAGTTTGTAGCCATCAGTTCATCGAACAAACTCTGATTAGATTGAACCACTGTGCTCTGTTTCTCGTCTTCTAGTTGCGATATTTTGATTTCTGATCGTTGTAGCTCCTCCATTAGTATTCTAATTTGGTGCAGAGTTTGTTCATACTGTTCCCTACATGAGTCAAAACTGTCAACTATAAGTTGTAACCTATCCCGATCCTGTAAGGTATCAGTATACAGTGAATGCAACTGTGCCATATCTTTTTGAGTTGTCCGTTCTTACATAAAATACCTAGCAGTTCTAACTCATTTTCCCTTTGCTTGTTCAGTTTATCGCACTTCTCACTCAAAATCTGTAACTCTTTCAACGTTAATTGAAGCCTTGTCTCTTGTTGATGAGCCAAGGCCTTACGCGTCATTATCATGTTATTAGTATTCGACATTTTGTTATAAATACGTGCTACAGAATCAGTAATTATTAGCAAAGTAGACTTAGAGCAAAGAAATGCGAAACAAAACGAGGTTATGTTTTATTCATAGAAAATTACAAAATCGCACTATTAATGGACATATGAGGATGTAAAAGTAAATAAACTCACAAACCTTGATTGAAAAAACTATTAGTTTTATAAATCTTGCCAAATCCAAGTAATAATTTCAAATATTGAAAATTTTTCCGATGTTCTAACTGTCACTACACCGGTACAATTTTTAAGTTTATATTTATCCACTTTTAGCACAATAAATGGTGAAAATGATTATTTAACACTCAATATGGTATTATTTGGCAATGATGAATTGGTTTTTAATTAAAATAATAATTATTTTTGCAATATTACAATATAAAATACGGAGCCAATTCAAATCAGCTGTTATACCTAGGTTAGCCACAAGGAAAAAATAACCACCCAAAAGAGACTGTGGAGGAGATGTTAAACCAACAATACCAGATGCCACTACCACCGGTACCTGTAACAACTGGGGATGTCTGGAAAACGACCAAAGAGCTAAAAGACAGGAAGGCTAAGGGGTTTGACTTAATTGACAAGGAAATCCTAAGGCAACTGCCCAGTAAGCCATTGAGTACCTAACAACCATATACAATGGCATACTGAGAGTGCAGTACTTCACCGCGCTGTGGAAGGTCTCAGAAATGATTATGATCCACAAGCCAGGGAAACCTGTCAAAGAAGTAGGATCTTATAGACCTATCAGTCTTCGGCCATTTAAGTCAAAGGTCTGCGAGAAAATTATACAAAGAAGAATTCAAACTGTCCTCACCACCAACAAGACAGACCAGATCATCAGTTTAGATTCCGACAGCAGACCCCGGGCGTCGCAACTGGGACAGACGGTCGGATGATGATGATGAGTTTAGATTCCGACAGAAGCATTCAACGATAGAGCAAGTACATCGGGTGACTGAAAAAATCAGAGGCCCTGGAAACAAAGCAATACTGTTCACCGGCTTTTCTTGACATACGAGGGGCGGCTAGCGCGACCTAAGGTACTTAACGAAAAGGTATCATCTCGTTACTGATAGCACAACTTGCGGCACTATTTATAGTATAAATAACACCCATTTGTTCAATTTGGTTCATTAACACTTCAAACCTAACAAGCAACAATACCATGTCGACCAAAACTGTAAATATCTCGCAATTTTGAGCAACGCGCAGTGATTAAATTCCTTGTAAAATAAGGAAACTCGCCGAAAGACATTTTTGAAGAAATGTCATTGGTTCTTCAGGATTCCGGGCCATCATATACAATGGTAAAAAAATGGGCTCGACTTTTTAAACAAGGAAGAGAGAGTTGTCAAGACGACCCCCGCCCAGGCCGCCCTGTGACAGTAGTGACCGAAGAAAATGTTCAAAAAGTTGAAAAATTAGTATTGGCCGGTCGAAGAATAAAATTGTGGCAGATTGATGAAGAGTTACAGATTAGTAAAGATCGAATCGGAGAAATTTCACACCAAAATTTACTCATGAAAAATATTTGTGCGTGTTGGGTACCGCGATTGCTCACACCACTCGACAAACAACGACGTCTGGCGAGTTATGAGGATTTTTAGGAGTTGTGTCAGAATAATATGGACGAAATTTGATTAGTATATATCAAGCTTTCGATAGAGTGTGGCTCGACGGTCTTCTTTGTAAACTTAAAATATTCCTACCACATAGCTACCATGTGTTAAGTGCCATGTGCATCTTATCTGACAGGCAAAATATTTCGGGTCAGAGAGTTAAGAGAAACATCTGGGTTCCATGACATCAAGGTTGGGATTCCACAGGGATCAGTGTTGGGACCAGTACTCTACACAGTATTCACGGCTGACCTACTTGTAGTCGGATGAAACTGTAGTCTTGGCCAATAATAAGAACCCAGAACTGGAATCACGACTCCTACAGTCCGGTCTGGACGCTATAGATCATCATCATCCGAGCGTCTGTCCCAGTTGCGTCTCGCGACGCCCGGGGTCCGCTTTCCTACATTTTCTCCTCCACTTCGCACGGTCGTCGGCATCCCCTGTGGTGAGACCATTGGCACGCATGTCATCCCTTACGACGTCAAGCCAGCACTTCTTGGGTCTTCCCCTCTTACCGGGACCCGGCGGGGCTAACATGGCCAGACATTTGTTACCTACGTAGCCCGGCGGTTGCCGCAAGACGTGACCATACCAACGAAGGCGACACTCTTGCAACTTGTCTGCAATGTCACGGACGTGAAGGCTGCCGCGGATGCGAGAGTTCCTCACGCGGTCCATCCGCGTGACTCCACACATCCACCGCAGCATCTTCATTTCCGTGACACGCAGCTCCTGCTTGTGTCGCTCCAATATCGGCCACGTCTCACTGCCATGTAAAAGGACAGGTCTAATAATGGTTTTGTAGACCTGTCCCTTCAACCGGATCGGCATTTTAGGGTCACAAATGACACCGGTCATCTCCCGCCATTTGGCCCACGCGGCAGCAATGCGTGACTTGACATCGCAATCGATGTCACTGGACGTGTGAAAAACAGATCCCAAGTATTTAACCTGGTTCGTGCGCTCGACCAAATCACCGCCTATGCGGACGGATGTGGGATCTGTCGAGTTTAGTGCCAAGTACTCGGTCTGGACGCTATAGATATCTGGGTAAAAACATGGAGACCAGTGCAGTAAAATCTGTGCATGCAACATTTACCCTAAGACAAGGAGATTGTCCAGAATTGGGTGTAAGGGGCCCCACCAAGATCTTCGGGGCCCAAGTCAACCTCCCGTGCCAATGCGTGCACCTGCTGATTAACGGACGAGGCTCTGGCGCTGGCTTTCCCCTCTGGGGTTGGGAGGTCTGAGGGCGTCGCTCCCATAAAAGCCACCCGCCGAAACAAAAATGAAAAGAAGTAAAAGGAATGCTGCTAGGGATAGGGCGCCGCCGCAAAACGGCGCGCAGGAGCCCCGCCCGACTCCTGTGGCAAGTGGGCTAGGGCTGCCGTGTGTCGGGCCAGCACGGCTAAAGAAGTTAGCCCCAACCCGAATCCGCTTCGCAACGAGGAACATTGGCACGCTGACTGGGCGTGCGGTAGAGTTGGCCGAAGTACTCTCCAGGCGGAGGGTGGACGTGGCGTTCCTGCAGGAGACTCGGTGGAAGGGCAACAGAGCCCGGCCTTAGTCGTTGTGTCGTTTTGGGGCCAACTCGAGGGAGTGCTTCGGAACATTCCGTTGTCACAGGGAATCGTTTTGGGCGGCGACCTAAACGGTCATGTGGGTGAGAGGTGTGAGGAGTTTGAACGTGTTCATGGTGGTTTTGGATACGGCACCCGCAACACTGAAGGAGAAACTATCCTTAGAACGTGTGCGGCTGCCGATCTGGCCATTGTGAACACGTATTTCAAAAAGAAATGCGAACATCTCATCACCTACAAGAGCGGGAGGCGTACAACTCAGATCGATTTCCTACTTACTAGGCGACACAGCATCGGCAAGGTGGCCAACTGCAAGGTCATACCCGGTGAGAGTCTTACTGCACAACACCGTCTCCTTGTCATGGACCTCTGCGTGAAGCCCAAAGGCAAACGCATCGAGCGGTGCCAGCGCCGCATCAGATGGTGGCTGCTTGATGAAACTAGGTCCCAGGAGTTCGTCTCAGCTGTCGGTGACAAGTGCACCGACACTGAAGGCGAACCAGTTCAAGATTACTGGGACAAAGTTCAGGCGGCCATCCTTGGAGCGGCGAAGGTGGTGCTCGGTGAGTCTAAGGGTGGACGCAAATGTGACAAGGAAACTTGGTGGTGGAACGACGCAGTCCTGAGGGAGACCAGGGAGAAGAAAGCCTTCTTTAAAAAGTGACAAGCGACCGGATCTCCCGAAGACCGCGACGCGTACAGGGCTGCCAAGCGCGCCACAAAGAGAGCTGTAGCCAGAGCCAGACGAGACCACTTACAACCTTTGTATGATAAGCTGGAATCATCTGAGGGGCAGAAGCTCATCTATAAGCTGGCGCGCTCCAGGGTCAAAGCGGCACAGGATGTATCCAAGTGTCGCTGTGTAAAAGACCCTGAGGGCAACCTGTTAAGCGAAGACCTCGCGGTAAAGGAGAGATGGCGCTCGTACTTCCACGAGCTGCTTAATAAGCAGCATAAAGAGGTGCAGCCTCCGGACCTCCCTCCGAATCAGGGACTAGTGCCACCGGTAACGCCTGGAGAAGTCCTGACTGCGCTTCGCCGCATGAAGAATCGGAAAGCTGTCGGACCCGATGGAGTCCCCATCGAAGCCTGGAAGGCGATGGGTCCTCGCGGTGTGGGCATCTTAGTAAACCTTTTTAACCGCATACTCCTCAGCGGGCAGATCCCGAACCAATGGAGACTGAGTATTATTACTCCAGTCTTCAAAGGTAAGGGGTCAGTGCAGGAGTGCGGGAGCTACCGCGGTATTAAGGTGATGTCCCACACCATGAAGATCTTCGAGAGGATTATAGACTCTCGGATCCGGCAGGAGTGTACTCTCTCGGAGTGTCAATATGGGTTTCGCCCTGGTCATGGGACCACGGACCCTGTTTTTGCCCTGAGGGTTGTCGCAGAGAAATACAGGTCGAAGAACACGCCTCTGCACTGTTTGTTTCTAGATATGCAGAAGGCCTTCGACTGTGTTCCTCGTGCGATGATCTGGTGGGCACTGCGGTCCAAAGGGGTTCCAGAGGTCTATATTGACACTATCCGGGACATGTACTGTGACTCCGACTCAATGGTTCGGACTGCTGTTGGCGACACGAAACCCTTCCCCATCACCGTCGGGGTACACCAGGGTTCTGTCCTTAGTCCGCTTCTGTTCAGTGTAATATTAGACGAATTGTCAGACAGCATCAGAAACCCGCATGAGCAGCCTCCATGGTTGCTCATGTATGCTGACGATATTGCGCTGGCAGATGCGGACAGGGGCAGATTGGTGCGACGTGTAAAGGCGTGGAAGGAGACGCTTGAGAACGGCGGTCTGAAACTAAATGTGGCGAAGACCGAGTACTTGGCACTAAACTCGACAGATCCCACATCCGTCCGCATAGGCGGTGATTTGGTCGAGCGCACGGACCAGGTTAAATACCTGGGATCTGTTTTTCACACGTCCAGTGACATCGATTGCGATGTCAAGTCACGCATTGCTGCCGCGTGGGCCAAATGGCGGGAGATGACCGGTGTCATTTGTGACCCTAAAATGCCGATCCGGTTGAAGGGACAGGTCTACAAAACCATTATTAGACCTGTCCTTTTACATGGCAGTGAGACGTGGCCGATATTGGAGCGACACAAGCAGGAGCTGCGTGTCACGGAAATGAAGATGCTGCGGTGGATGTGTGGAGTCACGCGGATGGACCGCGTGAGGAACTCTCGCATCCGCGGCAGCCTTCACGTCCGTGACATTGCAGACAAGTTGCAAGAGTGTCGCCTTCGTTGGTATGGTCACGTCTTGCGGCAACCGCCGGGCTACGTAGGTAACAAATATCTGGCCATGTCAGCCCCGCCGGGTCCCGGTAAGAGGGGAAGACCCAAGAAGTGCTGGCTTGACGTCGTAAGGGATGACATGCGTGCCAATGGTCTCACCACAGGGGATGCCGACGACCGTGCGAAGTGGAGGAGAAAATGTAGGAAAGCGGACCCCGGGCGTCGCGAGATGCGACTGGGACAGACACTCGGATGATGATGATGATGAAGGGGATTGTCCAGAAGTCCATCTCGGAGACATCGTCTTACCCCACAAAGATAGTGTTAGATACCGTTAGACACACAGGTTGACATGCTCATATTCAAGTCAAAAGAGAGCATTTGAACATTACCTGTGGCTACTGGGACGAAACAGCAAACTCTCCGTAGACAACAAGCTGCTTATTTAAAAGGTGGTGCTGAAGCCTATATGGACATATGGCATACAACTGTGGGTTAGTGCGAGCAACTCCAACATCTCTATATACAGAGAATGCTATATTGCGTACAATGTGCGGTCCATGGTACGTTAGAAATGACAAAATACACAATAACCTTGAGATGAACACTGTCTAGGAAGAAATCAGATTGGCCTCCAGCTTTTACCTGCGGAGGCTTGCATCGCATCCAAACGACCTGGCAGTTCAACTGCAATGTGAATCATCTTAAAAAAACACGATATCATGCAGCTACACCAGAGAGGGTTCATTGCATATGAGAGAGCACTCTCGACACCCCAAGTACCTACATATCATCCACTTATAGTTGTGAGACTGATCGTGAATAAACATAGAAGAAAAAAATTTGTATAGTTATAGAAGTATAGATCACACACACAGTAACATCTCGACTCAAATGACGCCGTGACCGTCATTTGAGTCGAGATGAAATGTTACAACCCATGGCATGTTAGAAAATGGTGCTATTATTACAAAAGTCTATCTGTGGTAAGTTATTATTATTATATTGGGACATTAACATACACTAGTAACCCAAAAACAGCAGTAGATAGTTTATAGGGAACGGCCGTTTCACCGTTAAGCTTATTCATAGGAGCGAACATTTCGAAAACAGTATCACCTTCTCGATGGGCGAGAGCGGGCGGCGGTCGATGACATCGTCGGCCGACATGTTGGTCTTCTGCGCGGTCTCCAGCGTCATGAGCGCGCGCGGCGGCTCGGCGGCGCGCGGCTCGTCGGGGTGGGCGGAGGCGCGCGAGGCGGAGCGCGAGGCGGAGCGCGAGGCGGAGGGCGAGCGCGTGGGCTCGTACGGGTCGTAGGCGTCCGGCGAGCGCGGCGCGCCCATGGGCGTCAGCGGCCCGCGCGCCTCGCCGCGCGCCTCCTCGCCCGCCGCCTCGCCCGCCGCCGCCTCGCCCGCCGGCGGCGCCTCGTCGTCGCTCACCACCACGATCACGTGCCGCGGCGACGGCGTGAGCTCGCGGAAGGGCGAGCGCTCCAGGTCGATGATGGCCACCGGCTTGGCGGCCGCCGTCTCCGCGTCCGGGGCGGCGGCCTGGCGGCGGCGGCGGCGGCGCCTCTCGCGGCGGCGCTCCCGGCGCTCGTCGCCCGACGCGCGCTCCTGGTCCTTGAAGCTGACGCTGACGAGGATGTTGTCGCCCGACGTGAACACCTCCTTGGAGGGCCCCGGCGCGTCTCGCACGCGGCGGTGGCGCGCGCGCTCGGGGTCGCGGCGCCGGCGCGCGCGCGGCGACGGCTCGGGCGCGGGGGACGGCTCGGGCGGCGGCGTGCGCGGCGACAGCAGCCGCGAGTCCACCGAGCCGCGCTCGCCCGCGCCGCCCGACGCGCCCGCCCCGCCCGCCCCGTCCGCGCCCTCCGCCGGCGGCGACGGCGTGCGGGACGCGCGGCGGACGCGGCGGCGCCTAGGCGAGCGGCGGCGCGGCGAGCGGCGTCGCGATCCGGAGCGCGACGAGCGTTGGCGCTTCTTTCTCTTGCCGAGTTTGGGTCTCGGACTGCGGGAGCCGGAGGCCGGACGACGGCGCTTGCGGGCGCGCTCCGGCGAGCGCCGCCGCTTGTCGACGGACCGGCGGCGGCGTCGCACTCCGCGGGCGGGCGACGGTACGCGCGGCGAGGGCGAGGGCGTGGCGCGCGGATGGCGCGGGGAAGAAATGGCGCGAGTGCGGCGCGGCGGCGACGACGACGCGCGACGGAGGCGCGGCGGAGTGCCGCGAGGCGAGGACAGGCGGCGCGGGCGAGGAGAGGGCGAGCGACGGAGTCGCGGGGAAGGCGAGCGCCGAGGGCGCGGGGAGAGCGAGCGACGGAGTCGCGGGGAAGGCGAGCGGCGAGGGCGAGGGGAGAGCGAGCGGCGCGCGCGGGGCGAGGGCGAGCGACGCGGGGAGTCGCGCGCGGCGCTGGGGTTGCGCGGGGACACGTCGCGCCCGAAAGCGTCCTTGGGCCGGCGGCGCTTCTCGGACACGAGCGTGCGCACGTCGTACCGCTCGAGGTCCTTGCGTCGCTCCTTTCTCCGCTTGTTTCGCTCGCGCTCGCCGCCATCGCTGGAATGGCGTCGCTCGCGCTTGTTCTTCTCCTTGTCCCGCTCCCGGTAATTGCGCTCCTTCCCGCTCTTACTCAGCTTTTTGAATGCCACCTCCCCCTTTTTGCTCTTGCCCTTGCCTTTCTCCTTGCCCTCTTTCTTGGAATCCTTCTTCTTCTTCTTTTTGGTTTCGGGCGCGTCCTTCTTATTGTCGACTATTTCGCCCTCCTCGCCCTCGAGGGGCGGGAGACGGCGCGGGGAGGCATGGACGGGAGAGGCGCGCTCGGCGTCGCTGAACATCTCGTTGCCCTCGTCCTCCGAGATCATCTCCGTATCGAGCCCCTCGATACCTGTTTCTTTCTCGACCTCGAGGGAGGTGTCCTTCGACTTATTTTCATCGAGGCAGGGCGTGTAGCTTCTCTCGTCCTCTGTTTCGCTGATAGATTCGGTCATCTTCTCTCGATTCTCGTCGTTCCGCTCGGTGGAATCTTTGACTGGGGACCGGCTACCGAAAGGTTCCTCGTTCTCCTCCGTGTCGGATCGATCGTCATTTTCATCCTCGGAGTCGGTATCGTCTTCAGATCCATCGTTGTCAGTGGGGGATGCGGCGAGTAGAGATCTATCCTCCTCGTCATCTTCGTCTCCTGAGAGATCTGTCTTGTCACGAGTTTCGGATATATTAACGTGTGCAGGCGTCGATGGGGCCTCGTCGATGTCGGACGAAACGTTTTCTTTATCCGTTCCGGTTACGGTATCCGCCCCTTTGCCATCATCGTGGGATGAGTAAAGTTCCTCCTGCTCGACTGCCACTATAGATTCAGTCTCGCGCGGGATTTCTTTCTGCACCATCGCCTCGGCTAGTGTCTCCGAGTGTTGCTGGAGACTGGTGTCTTGCTCCTTCGACGAGTCGACGACGGGCACCGCGTCCTCTTCCAACTCCTCGTCCTCTTCGTCGTACAAATTCGTTTGTCTCTTAATCAGTGATGGCGTGTTTAGCTTGATTTTGATCGGATTGCGCGGATTGGTAGTGATGGGACATCTCTTTGACACTTTCTCCTTTAACTCCTCTTCGGACTTCTTTTTCGAGATGTTAGTTTCGACCGAATAGGATTGATGCGACGGTGCAATGTAAGCAGCGTGTAGCGCGGGTGGTGGAAACGGTTCATCGGGAAGTGCCTCATCATCTTCCTGTACCAGATCTTCGAGATTGTCCTGAATTTCAGGGGCGAGTATCTCTGTCTCGGCCGGTAGTTCTTCGGCGTTGTTAGCAATATGCACGCTGGTTGCAGAGTAGATGGAGAAGTTCGGACAGTCACCCTCTGAGTCGTCATCGCTGTGGTCACGCTGCGGAACCGGATTGGGAATGATTAGATTACGGTGCTCTTTGAGTACGGCGCGTACTGCACTGTCTAACACGTTTGGTGGAACATTCATACCACTTGTGTCAAGGCCGGCGAGGATATTTTGCACAGTGTGTTGTTCAGGGGGTAAATCCGATGCGGGAGGTAGCGGGGGAGGTGTGGGAGGAGTGCAGTGAGCAGGCGGCGCCGGTGGAACGACGCTGGTCTCCTCGTCAGGACTATCGTCATCGTTCGTAGGCTCGGTTGGATCGTATTTTTCGGTATCTATGACCAATCCGGGATCACTCTTTTCGTCTTCAGATTTTTCCGGTTCAGGAGTTTTGTCAAATTTGAAAACAGGCGGTTCCGGAAGTGGCCTGTAAGGTTTCGAGATCTGCGAAACGTTCAAGTCGGTGTCGTGGGCTGAATTCTGCCGCGTGATTTGACCCATTCTCATATCAAGCGGATTCTCAAATCCTCCGAAGGAGTGTCGATGCTGGAGTGGTGGGTCTCGAGGCGCCGGAGATGGAGGTACGTAGGGCTGCCAACCGGGCGTTAAACTGTAGCGCCCCTGCGGTGGTTCACAGTGGCGCTGATTTCCGGCACCGGCTCCCCGGTTCTGGTCCCCGGGCCTTCTATTACGATCGAAATTTTGATCGTCGGAAGGAGTATAAGGATGGAGCGGTCTTCTGGAATAGTTATTGAAGCCATCTCCGTCGTCGCGGCGCATGCTGTTATTTTGCTGGTGGAATGAGTTGCCCTGTCGATTTTGGAAGCCGCCGGCGCCGTAGCTGTTGTCGTAGCCGCCGCCCCTGCCGCCGAAGTTGCCGGAGCCCTGGTCGCGCGGGTACGAGCCGCGGTAGCCGCCGCCCCAGCCGCCCCCGCCGCGGGACTGCCCGGGGTACGACGGCACCGTCCTGGCGGCGTCCTCGCCCTTCGACAGATCTAGTTTTTCCTTCTTTTTCGAGGAGTCCGCGTCCCGCGACGCCCTTCTAGGTGATTTCAAGCTCTCGCGGGTTTCCACTTTAATGCTCACGCTGCCGTCCACAGATATGGAAACAACAGATTTCTTCGAATGAAGCAACGTCTGGCTCTCCAGTATCGAAGATAGCACGTCGGGAGCCGAGGCGGCGGGAGGCGGCGACGGGACGGACACCATCTTTCTTCGGGCCTGGAAAGGGATAATCTCGTAAGAACACCTTAGTTCCAAACCTCGCACACAAACCCTATAGTTTAAGCGAGTAGTTCATATGCAGTTTTACATCTTATTATATAATAATAAGATGTAAAACTGCATGTTGTGAACATTTTTAAATTAATAAATAAATAAAATAGTAGTTTATGATACTGTTGCATAATAAGGGTTCTTATAACATGAGTGTGTTTTAAAAAAACGAGCCGTAGGAGAGTTTTTTTATAGTATCACACGAGTGTTACAAGACCAAGTTATGTACAGTGTACACTACTTTATCTACTCTCATACTATAATACGTAAAACAATATTGCAAATAAAATGATGAATATAACAACAAATTTATTTTTTAAATGTCAAATGTTGGCGCCAAGGCGCAAACATTGATTGCGCATGCGCGCTTGCGTCGCGGACTCGTTCATTGAAACCATTGATTGAAACCTTTTTTTTTTAAGTAGATGTTCTACCTCCTCGGTCCAGCTGGAGGTGGTATAGGTGTATCGTTATGATTAAAAAGTTATATTATGATACAGGTGTCCATACAAGACCTGTATCGTAATTAAACATTTTTTTTATTTTTTTTGGCCTGTACTTAATGTTTGTCATAAGAATTATCAGTTTTATAATCTTTGTATTATAGTATCAGAGTAGATAAAATAAGTTAATTGATCAATGAAAATATAATGAACCTGTCTATAGGCACTGAGAATGCTGGAGGTGGGTCTGGCGGCGACGGCGGTGGCGGTGGCGGTGGCGGCGCTCTCGGAGACCGGGCGCTCGTCGTCCTCGGAGAAGTAGTCGAGGCGCGCGCTGTCGCCGAACAGGCTGAGCGCGGGGATGCCGGCGCCGCGCCGCAGCTCGCGCAGCTCCCGCCCCGCGGCCGCGCGCGCGCCAGCCGCCAGCCCGCTGGCCGCCAGCTTGGCGCGCACGCTGGCGCGCACGTGCGAGAGGCGCGCGGCCGTGCGCGGCTGCCGCCGTTTACTCTGCGGGCAGTGACGACGTTAGCTGTGCAGTGGCGCTCTGTCGTATTGTACGATACGCTCACTGCGATGCTGTTCCATAGGGTCATTTTACAACTTTGACAATTACACTGAGATGCATAAGAATGATGATGCCTCTAGAAGTGGGATAATACCCAAAGTTTTGCTTGTGGGACGTCGCTCCGAGGAGTTACCCGGTGCGTCTGGTGCTAGCGCTGAATGAATAGGTACAGTACTTATGACAAGTTGTTAATTATGTACTTTTAGGACAATTTATTGCTTCTTTATAAATGTTCATGTGGGACATTATGTACATATCAATCAACAGCATTTATTAAATTTAAGATCAAAGGGATGAAAGTCTCTGACACAATTCATATTTATATTCTTTAAAAGACATCATTTTTGTCATTTACTGCATAATTCATGGCCTCATTTTAAATTCTAATGACACAATGTGATAAACTTCTAACTCTTTGTGTGACGGAGTGCATTAATGTTTTAGGCACAGGTCATTGTAATCTGCCCAAAGACCTTCAAGTCAATATCTTTTAAGTACATAACAAAATCTTTTTCTCAAAACCTTATAATTAATTTCTGAAGTTTCTAATCAATGAGTGTCACCAAATTGAAATTAAAACAAATATAAGCTACAGGCTTAAGAGCAGTCAATGAAACATTTATAAAATCATACAGTTAAGTCATAGGAATATCCATTTGAAAGATTTGATGAAGTCTTTAGACTACATGCCCTCGAACAATACAACTCGGTGAAAGAACCCAGGGTGAATTATGTTGAGAAGTCTGCAGAAAATAGCAGTCAGCCCTGTGCATTCACAGGCACAGTCCAGTACAGAGAACAAGGCACAAACGGAATTAAATTTTCCATTAAATTTGTCATTTTCTGTAACAGTAAAATGTATTGGATACATATGCATAGACAAATCTCTTGCACATTTCAACTGTATTGTCATGGAGCTCACAATTATTTTCTGATACAATAGAATTCTGATATAGTCACGTTGGCTCATTTAAGTGTAGTCTTTAAGTAGGTATTATTATTTACTTTATATTTAGGTATAAGAGAGGCCCTTCCCCAACGGTGGGACAGTTATGGGCAGGTTTACTGAGTATTTGTTAGTTGGTTAAAATAAAAACAGATCAAGCTTTCAAACCTACCTTTCTTTTCTTAATTTTCCTTTTAACTCTCTTTGTTACAGGGAATTTACCATTTTCTTGTACTTCATACTCAATAACTACAGTTTTAGTTCTTCGCCGCTTGTGTCTGCGGCGACGTGTGGTGGGCTTCCTTCTAGTTGTGACACTTTGAGTTCTAGTACTTTGAGATATTCTCAAACCACGGGATGTGGTTGGTGTACTGTCAGAACTGACACGATTCTGTCTCAAACCACTAGACGTAGAAGGTTCTTCAGATATATCATTATTGTGGGACAACTGTGAACTTCTAGTCCTAATGGGGATATGTCTAGGCATATGTCTAAAGTTGGTCTCCAGAGTCATGTCCATATCAGTAATGCCAGAGAATAGAGTGTCAACATCTGATAGCAGATCATCACAATTGGGGCAGAGCCACTGGTTAATAGGAACCTGGAAAGTATAAAATATTTTAGAACCCATTCTAATTTCCTTTTCTCTATTACAGTGGGTAAAAGTAATATAATGATAACCTCGGCCAGTGGTGGGGTGAGACATGCCATATGATAGCCGAGGTCACATCCATCACATAGGAGCATAGTTTCCTCCCTATCTGAACCTCCACAAACCTGAAATAATAGAACATATACTTAAAACACAAATATTCTCAAGAATCAGGGTTAATATGTAATTATGGTGCAACTTTCTTCATGGGAGATAAAAGTTAATGATCAGGATCAATAAACCATAGAAACTATTCTACTGTATAGTGATAGCATATAATTTGATCACATCTTATTATTATTATCACAAATAAGATTTTAAATTACCTCACAAACAGTAGGGTCTTCAATCACTAGCATCTCTACTGACGGTCTCCTTTCCACAACTTTCACGGGTTCACTCCTAAGTACACGTCCACCTGCACATGCCCTCACTACAATGAAATCAAATGTCATCCTGTCCACCGGACAAGTGTTGACATTTTTTGACCATTCTGTAATACAATCTAAACAGAATATGTGTTCACAACTCTGTGGTGTCCCTACTTCTTGATTAGTGAAACGTAACAGACAAATTGAACATTTGTCAGAATTGCCTTCTGAACTGTCTGAGGCGAAACCAGAGTTTGGCTTGGCAGTAGAGGTTTTGGGCTTGGGTGCGTCCGAGTGATCAGTAGCCCAGCCAGAAGTGTCACTGTCTTCTTCTGAATCTCGCAGTTTAGGAAGGTTTCGCTTGCGTCGCGCTCCTGTGCACACCACAGAGCTGCCACTGCTGTCACTTCCATCATCGCTGAGTACCTGTAATATATTTTGATTATAGTCAAATTCAGTCAACCTCACGTCATCATTACATGTGTGTTGAGTTGGTAAGTCACCCTCTGTCTCTTTCTACGTGTCCCCGCCGTTGCGACGCCTTCGTCGCTGTCCGAGCTAGAGTCTGAAGACAGCACCATCACTTTTTTTATCTTGCGTTTGGGCCGCGAAGGCGACTCGTCACTGCCTTCTTCACTCATTCTCACAAGTAAACAGTGTCGAGTGGGATTTACCAATCACGACACGAAGCCTGGGTGTAAATGACCTCCGGCGATTTACAATCGAACGAACCCTATTAGGATTAAACAGGATCATTCGGTCTGTAAATTAAAACCATGCGAACAGATTTCTCTTAAACTAGCAACTGCGTGCGTTTATCTTAGAACAATATCTTATACTATTTTGACAGCAAGCCGCTATCAATGGTCAAGTAGCCATTTTCGTTTGGGTTTTTTTTTTCTGTAGTGAAGCCATAGATTAGAATACGTACTACGTACGTTGATTACTTCTCCGCTTTCCCGCCCGCACGGCTCGCTCGAATTATGGTTACACAAAATTAATTTATTTGCAAATTATTTTTATTTTGCTATATATCTTCTAAGATATTCATTTAAATTTCAAGGTGTAAAGGGACAAAATAATCTTCATGAAATGTTGAAGCCAACTAACGTCATAAAATCATAAGGATTAATGACGTATTTGTGTAAATAGGCAAATAGCCTTCAAATTAACGTCTTAAAATTGTTGGTTATTTAAAGTATTAAAAAGGATTTAGTAAGTTAACCTTAAGAGATAGATATATACCATCGCGGATTTTTTTGTAGACCTATATCAGATACACAATTCCACAGTGCACTATTTTGTTATATCTCAAAGGGTTTAGGCAGCCATTTCGTTGAAAGCTACCAGAAGGCTTATTTTTTTCAGACACCCCTATAAATATCGTTATAATTTGGTCAATATAGGTAAAAAAAAACTTAACAAATTATTCCTACATAAAAACCTTCCTTATGTATCACTCTATCTATTAAAAAAACTCGAATTAAAATAAGTTGCGTAGTTTTAAGGATCTAAGCATACATAGGGACATACAGCAAAAAGCGTCTTTGTTTTATAATAAGTAGTGATTTAAAAAAAAAAACTAAAATACAAATCAGACCACGACCGCCCAGGGATAAATTACTTGACATGTAACGTTTCTACCACATAATGGATTACGGATGAAATTGGAGAATTCAGTATCCTGCATGGCAGACCGCCATGCAGGACTGCGAATTAGGGGGCCAAGTCTACTTTTTTCCAATAGAATGCAATTCTAGTCCTATTCTATAGCGGACAGCGGTTCTATTGCGATTAGTCCGAAACTAGCTAGTCTACTACAACTATTATATACTAGTGGACGCCCGCGGCTTCGGCGCGTAGAGATGTTTTCACGTTCTCGTCTCCCACAGGAACTTGTTCCCGGGATATAAAGTAGCTTATGTATTATTCTGATGTATAAGCTTTATTTTTGTAAAGTTTCATTAAAATGTATTCAGTAGTTTTTACGTGAAAGAGTAACAAACATCCATACAAACTTTCGCATTTATAATATTATTAAGATTAAGATTTTACATTGACACTTGTCAAGCTGCAGAATAGAGATAAAATAGCTGTTTTAGCTATCAAAATATTAATATAGACTACCAAAAATGCATATTAAGCGCTACTTACAGGCGCTACACGTGTCAATAACATTCTATCGGCCGGCTGATAGAATTCTATTGCAGCGCAATCGTAATAGTTGACTACGAAAACTGATTTTTTTTCTGTCGGCTCTCTATTGAGCGACGATTTCTATTCTTTTCTGTCGCGATTGAATTAGTAGACTAAGCTCCTAGGACCTGCTCACACATTACACTGCTTGGCCGTCCATCATCAGTACTTTTTCTTTCAAATGAAAATTTCTTTCAAAGAAATTTCAATAATGAAAATAGCAATATTGCCATGTTTTTTTATTAAAAAACCCGTCAAACGCGAGTCGAACTCGTGCGCCAAATGTTTCGTATCAATTAAGCTAGACCTCCAAAATGTATGAGCGCCCATATAACTCAGAAATCTATGTTAATTGGAGTTTCTATGAATGTATTGGGACATCCCTTAATTTTCAACTTTTTGGAACTGTTGCTTTATTTGTGGTGTAAGACATAGCTTTTCGACAATTCTAGTTCAACGGTAACTGCCATATAGATACAAAACCTATAGGGTACTTACAGTTGACCTAGAATTGTCAAATTTAGTTAAAAGCAAGGCCCTTTTTTAGTTACAAGTAAATGAATAATTCAGAAAAATAAAAAAGTTGAAAATCCGGTACTTACAAGATTTTGAGAAAATCAAAATTTGCCCATATCTCTTTACTTTTTTTCTTTGTTGATTAGGACATTGATTTTTATAGACCTAATATGGACTACAGACCTCAGTATTTGGTACAAATTTATACTAGCTAGATCCTAAGAAAATCAATGCATACTGACAGACAGGAATGAAAATGCTACGGTGGATGCTAAGATAAAGAATATACGGTGGATGTATGGAGTGACGTGAACGCGTTCATTTCGTGAAATTGGTGATAAGTTGACAGACTGTTGCCTCCCTTGAAATGGTCATATCTTGTGGCAACTGCCGGGATACGTGGGAAACAAATGTCGGCTTCGCCGCAGGCAAAGAAATCATTTAGGCTTATCTGCTTATCTTTAGTTTTCAAATTTTCTTAATATTAGGCAATGTCCAGTCCTATAGCGATTTTGACATCGACATAGGACTGAACGTGAGTTCACATATACTAAAATGAGGACTTGTGTCTAGCCCCAAGTCCTGTGGCCCTTACCCCAGTTAGGCAAAAGAACCTTTCCTGCTTAGATGAAGAATACTGTAGATTCGACATGAGCGAAAACCCTACAAAGACCGATATAGCGTACGTGTGGGGTAACCGGCAGTCTGTCTAAAGATTTAACCCCTTGAAATAATATTTACTAAAGAATACTTTAACTTATCGAATACACAATATTTGGTACTTTGTATTATGAGTATGCTCAGATGGAAAAAAAAATTAACAAATTCAAAATTTTATTAAGAAAATTAATTTTATTTTATTAATGTTATTAAATTTTATTATATTTTTATAAATTTTTTTTAGATTTAACATTTTCTTAAATTTCCTGGCAGTTACAGATGGGTTGAATTACTGTGGTTATTAATTTTGAGGTGTCCAGTAACGGCAATATGATTGTAAAGTGGGGAAAAGCGTACATTGTTCTCGCTAGGTGGCGTCTTCGCTATAGCTCGTCCTTGGATGGGTGACCACTTTGTGGCATTTACATTTGCGAGCATTTCCGTGCTTTAGAAGGCACGTTAACCCGTAGCCCGGTTGCAAGTAAGGCCAGAAAAAATTCAACAGCAGGTAGCCACAGTTGTCGTCAAGTACTAAAATAAAAGTAAAAATATCTTTATTTTGCATAGACCATTATAACGGCGCTTACAAAATGTCATAAACTATTTAAAATATTTAAAGTGACCACCGGTTCGAAATGCGGCCCACCTGAGAAGAACCGGCAAGAAACTTAGGAAGGCTTGTTTTTTGATGGCCTATTTATAATTTAATATTATTTCACTTTGCTAGCAGATCATTTCCAGGCGTCCCTGTCCTGCAAATAGTCTTTAACGGAGTAATAACCTTTTTCACAAAGCTTGTTTTTATTTTTCTTTTTAAATTTATTTAATGGTAAATTTCTCAGGTCACAGGGAAGCTTGTTGTTTTTCCGGACATACATAAGATTGGCAAAAATGTATTGTGATGGTAGGTTAGAATATTTACTTCTTTGATTTTTTCTCGGAGAGAAACTCTGGATCCCAAATTATAAATAGCGCGTACAGCCCGCTTTTGTAGAACAAAAATAATATTTAAATCTGCAGTACTCCCCCAAAGGAGAATACCGTAAGACATAATACTATGACAATAGCTGTGGTAAACCATTCTAGCCGTATCCACAACTGTTGGAGTCCTGATCTTTTTTACAGCGTATGCAGCCGAACTTAACCTAGAGGCTGTCTTTTCTATGTGTGGGCCCCACTGCAAATTGGCATCATCATTATACCTAGGAACACAGTTGATTCTACAAACTCTAACACTTGTCCATTCAGTTGAACATTGGCCGCAACTTGTTTTACATTTGGTAAAATAAATTTTATACATTTAGTTTTATTTTCATTAAGGCAAAGATTATTTGAGCTGAACCAATGAACTACTCTTACAATTGCATTGTTTACATCGTCATAGTTATCTAATTGTCTTTTAAATTTAAACATCAATGAGGTATCATATGCAAACAAAACAATCCTATTCCTGTCCCCTACATAAAATGGTAAATCATTAATATAAATGAGGAACAAGAATGGCCCAAGTATCGAGCCTTGCGGCACACCCATTGTAACCATGGATCCTACAGAACGTGTACCATTAATATTGACCCTCTGCATTCTATTGTTCAAATATGAAGACAGAAGGTCGAGAGCTTTGCCTCTTATTCCATAGTGGTGTAATTTTTTGCACAGCGTTTCATGTGAACGCAATCAAAAGCCTTTGATAGATCGCAAAATATACCTAATGCATCGTGCTTGTCTTCCCCGGCTTCATGAATACATTTTAATAACTCAACACCAGCATCGGAAGTTGATCGCCCTTCGAATCCAATATGTTCAAAACAAAATATAAATCAGTTGAATTTGTCAAAGGTCGTTTTTGAATTTGTCAAAGAAGTCGTATCGCTGTGATTACATCTGGAGATGATCGTGTAATGATAAAACAATTAGAAGTTTATTAGAGAGGCTGGTAACGTCTGACATTTACTAATGAAATATAATTATAATGATAATTCAATAATGAAATATAATTATAAGCTTTGGCATTATGTGATGGTATTACAGAATTTCTAGCACAGTCTATTTCTTTATTTTGTGTAAAATTTATACTCTCCCTCAAAATCGTGCTGGAAATTTCTTCTTGACATCACCAGTAATTTCATTATCATTTTGGTTTAGATTCTGAAATCTATAAGATACCTAGTTGTTTTGTAATTATAAAAACCTCTTAAACACTACAAGTATGTAAAGAAACTACCTAATCAATAGTTTATCGTAATATTTATTTTATGTTTTCAGGGTCGTCAGCGCGAGTGCCGCACCTCTGGTGTTAAACATCCATAGGCTACGGTGACCACTTTCCATCAGGTGGGCCGTTTGATTGTGCGCCAACTGATTGGCTTAAAAAAAATTGAGCTGAGAACCTTAAATAACAATTCTAAAATCTATCAATAGCAGTTTTCATTAAAATGTTTAACAGAAGATGTGGTCATATGTTTTAGGTTCCCAATTTTAGCGCCCAGTTGACAGAGTCAACGATTTAAGCACATCGATATTTTTTGGAAAGCTAGAATGAATAAAAAAAACAGATTGTCATATAAACGTATTGTTAAAAGTAGTTGTCACCCAGTGGTTGAAAGTCCAATAAAAGTAAAACAAATACAAATGTTTATTTATAAAATACTATGCGTCTCCGGCAAATCAAAAATATTACTTAAATATTGACTGTCGATCATGACAATCGATATTTTAGTAATGTTTATGACCATGACAGTTTAAATTCATAAATCAAAAATATAACTATAAACTTATTCAGAAAACCACCAGATTTATATTTTTACTACTTAGGCTCGTGGCCTCGCGGTCTCAGTGTTCTGTAAACGATCACTGAGTTACGCAACTTTCACTATGGCTGGTCCTCGGATGGGTGACCACTTTGTGGCAATTACATTTGCGAGCGTTTCTGTGCTTCGGAAGGCACGTTAAGCCGTTGGTCCCGGTTGCCAGTAAAATGGCAGTCGTTAAGCCTGGTTGAAGGCCTTATGGGCGGCTTGAAAATTTCAACAGCAGGTAGCCACAACCTGCGTCTGTCTATTTCAACATGGCAATGGGCTCACCACCTATTACGTGGGACAGGAATCCATACGGTGAAAAGTGGGCATATAATATGCCTCTGCCACCCCTTCGGGGATAAGGCGTGATGGATATATATTTATTTATTTTTACTACTTAGGTGCCATTTCCAAGTCCAACACCAATTTTCCGTAAATAATGGGTATTTTAGTATGCAAAACAAAAAAGAACCGTGGTATCACTATAAAATTTGTCATTAAATAACTTTACACATTAAAACTATCACTTATGAGTATTATATTTATTATTATTATTTATCTATCACGCCTTATCCCCGAATGGGTGGCAGAGGCATATTATATGCCCACTTTCCACCATGTGTATTCCTGTCCCACGCAATAGGTGGTGAGCCCATGGCCGTGTTGAAATAGACAGGTGGCAGATACCTGCGTTAAAATCTTTCAAGCCGCTTATAAGGCTTTCAACTTGACTTGACTGCCATTTTATTGGCAACCGGGACCACCGGCTTAACATGCCTTTCGAAGCACGGAAGCGCTCGCAAATGTAAATGCCACAAATGGTGGCATTTACATTTGCGATCACATGGTCACCCATCCGTTACCAGACATAGGGAAAATTGCTGAACGCAGTGATCATTTACAGAACACTGAGTCCGCGGGACTACGAGCGATTTGAATGTAAGTTGTTCAGATTTTGCCAGAAATAATAATAATCCTTCATTAATATAATTCATTAAAATAATTAATATAATCTTGCCATTGTAATGTCTACTTAAAAGATTTTCTTGAGTCTGGTCATAATTTAATAACTGTTATATTGCTGTAAAAATGGGATTGTCGTTCCTCTCATATAAGTCATATATTAGTACTAGTTGACGTTCGCAGCTCCACATGCGTGGTGATGTTTTCCCGTTCCCGTTTCCTACAGGAACTTGAGGATAAAAGGTAGCCTTTATGTTATTCTGTTGTGTAAGCTATACTAATGAAAAGTTTTATCAAAATCCAATTAGTAGATTTTGCGTGAAAGAGTAACTAACATCCATCCATACCTACAGACTTTCGCGTTTATAATATTAGTAGGATATTATCAATGCCTCTATGGTCCTTCCCCCCAAAATCTCCATCTTGAAATGCAGTAATATTTCAATAGCTTCTCTGTGCTGGTATATTAGTTTGTGGTGCTGGTGACACACTACACTACTGCAATAATGCTTCTACGCGGGAAAAGTAAAGTTTTTTTTTTAAACTTGCTCATTTACCTTTTTTATGTGCGGGAGTGTTGTTTTACTGGACATAAAAGTGGTGTTAACGTGCTATAGTGATAGACAATGATATATATGCAGTGAAATGCTATTTTCTATTTTGCCGCGTAAATCCACTGATAACCTCAGTATGACAACTAACATTAAACTGTTTTTTTAAAGCCATTATTTTGCAAAAGTTCTAACATTTTTTTTTAAATAAAATGACGGTTATAATATGGTGGAGAATTTCAACTTGGTTCGATAAGGTTTGGGTAGTTCAGGTGGCTAGAACATTGCGTTCGGCACTAATGGAATTGCCTTTTTAGACTTTATTAAAAAATTACCATTACGTGTATACTGGGGTGAGACTGACCTTGACTTAAGACTAGACTTGATTAAGACGTAGAGGACGGGGACATTTTATATAATCTGACTAAAGCGTCTTAGTAACCAGGCCATAAAATAACAAAATAGAAATACTACTGCAAAAAAATAAATACTGTCAGTCTGTGAAATGAACGCATGAACGCTTTGGCGTTGTGAAATTTGGTGAAATTGATAAAATAAGCTTATTTTATTATTCCGCGGGTAACGAACTCATATAAGAAATGACCGCTGAAAACGAACGTGAAATATATCATAAACTGGAAGCTATGAAAGAGATTAGGTGTGTTATGTTTTGTTTATTGATATTTATTGAAAATGCTTCGCACCTGTGGACTCGATCAATAGACACTTGACTTGGAATTGTTATTATAATTTTTATTTCATAAATTAGGTACTCCTGATTACGGTTTGTCCTGTATATAGTTCAACACAAACTACATAATATGTTATACTCTTTGATATAGATTTTATAATTTATTAACATCGTACTTATTTTGTCTTAAAAACAGCTAACTTCTTTCGTTTGTCAAACTCAACCCAACACTGGCGAATTTTTGATACCTGCTCCGCAACGCCACTATCAGCAATTAGTACATTATTGCAAAGGCCGACAAATAGGCAATTGCCATTTCCACCATGGCATATATAGTGCTTTTCTCTAAAGAATGCAGGCAAATAAAACATTCTTTTTAAAATATTAATTTATCTAATTAATATTAAAAGGTACATTAGCCATATTGGGCAAATATTACCTACTAAAAGAAAATGTTTTTGATTTAACTTCAGTGGATTATATGCAGCAAAATGAAAAATCTAAAAAAAAATAGTATATGCGACTGCTGTGCTAACCTTTAGGGTTCGATTTCTACGTCAGAAATGTTTGTTTTGGAGATTGGGTGTTTCCTATGTATAATATATGTATGTATTTAGTAATATTTAAGTTTCTTTATCAGTTGTCTAGATCCCATAGCACAAGCTTATAGCTTAGTTTAGGCTAGATTGTGCTGTGTTAAAAGGTGTCCCAGAATATTTATTTATTATTTATAGCACATTGACACAACTTTAATGTCCTAGAATCCACCGCTCCCACAAATAAAACAAGATAAATGCACTTATTTTAGAAAATAATATACGTACAGTAAGCATACGCTGAAGAAGAATGATAAAAGTAATCCAATCAAAGAGTAAATAATAACCCCAGCACGTTGTTTCATACAACATTGCTGGAGCAGTGTAATGTTTCAAATTCAAAAAACACTTCTGCAATGAATTTTATTTTCTCCATCCGTACTTGTGGTACTTAGCATATTCTTTTATTAAAATAATGACAATATTTCCATGCATGTTTGAGGAAAATGATTGACCAAAAAAGTTTTCATTATGAAGCACATTTATCAAGACCAAGTACATATTATTTGTAGGACATGTATAGTTTATAAAGAATAAATAATAAAATCTGGAAATATTTTACTTATCTATACTAATATTATAAAGAGAAAAGATTTCTGAGTTTGTTTGGAATGAATAGGCTCAGACACAATAGGGCAGATTTTTAAAAATTCTTACACCATTAGTAAGCTACATTCTTCATGAGTAACAACATAGGCTTTAATGGATTTTCAATAAGTATAGGGTTCTGTACGAAATCTAAAATAGGAAAACTTCACAACACGGGTGAAGCTGTGGGCATCAGCTAGTTGTTAATATTTATATATTCTATTTAACACTTGATTCATAAACCTTTTAAGAGTTGATAAACAGAATTTATAATAAATAAAAGAATGATAAAATTGTTATGAATTGAGTTGACAAATTTGGAATCATTATTTCTCTTAATAATTTGGTTCCTGTGTGTGTATAATATGGGATAAATCATAAATCATTTATTTGCTCACAAAGAATATGGTTTAAAATAAACATTTGGTGGTAATCAGTGGTTTGCATCCTCATATTCACCATATCTGGTATGTGAGACTATAGTATACATGTCAAAAAAAATCCTTAGACTCACTGCAAATCTTACATTAATAAATTATACTTAAGTAAATCGCGATTTACTACTCTACAATCATACAATAGACCAACAGAAATTATTACAGAAATTATTCAAATTAATGTCAATTAATAAATAAACAATAATATAAATGCAAATACAACTATCACAATAAATATTCTTGGATACTATAGAAACACTTTTTCTTTAACCTTTATATATTTTGATAATTTATTAAATATTTTAATTGTCATGGGGTAGCAGCTTCTCTTATATTGTTCTGTTCTCATCGATGGTAATAATAATCTATCTGGGTAACGTGTATTGAAATTATAATGATCTTCAAATTTTTTAAACAAATTCCCATTACATTTAACAAAGTTACAGCATTGCACTTTGTTTTTGGGAAAGAAACACTTTGTTGAATTCTACGGAGTTACCCCATAGCAGAATTCCATACCTCAAATGTCTCATATCTATTGATTTTTGAGCATATTTTATCCAAATCTCTTGGGGGTCACCCAATAGATTTGATTATCAAGACACATCCCAAGAAATTCTACAGTATCAGATTCCCTTAAGGTTTTACCTTTTGTAACGTTGTAAAACATCACATTGGAATGTCATTGTTGGTCTTGAGATTTAGAGAGAGAGGAGAGTAGATTGTTGACTCTTTCTCACTACTTGTCATCGAATTTATATAATTTACGTTTTGAGTAGGCAGAATGCTTTGAATGTCTTAGCCTGTTCTTAGAACGAATGAAATAAAATGGTCTTGTCAATTGGTCAATGTCTTGGCAGCCATGCCAATGAAAAAGTATTTTAAAAATTGGAACATTCGTCTAGCTACATCGACAGAAAGATGTCGATTGTAAATATATTTTTTAAACTTCGCTAAAAAGAAGTAATCTTTTATAAATTGTATATGGAAGTTCACGCCTGTGAATTCTTATAAAAGGTTATACCAAAATAACTATGTTTTTCGGTAAGAACTTTAGATTTTTGGAACCAAGTTTCTAGCCTTGGTGATCTTTAGTATTTTGACGAAAGATTATTCATTTGTTTACAGCTTATTACGAAGCTTGGAGCAGCGTTAATGGAATATTTGCCTGCTCTCCAAGATTTATTGGTTTTTCTTTGAAAAAGTGGTAAGTTCTCTTTATGTGTTCAAATCACGAACAAATCTCCAATTGTTTTTCCAAATCTAATGGAACTAATTCTTTTTTTTGCAGCTGAACAAGCCCTTTTTTTATATTAACTTTATTCTTGGATAAAATTTGCCATGGATGCTGACTATGTGGTTTCGGGCTCGTCAATCTCGTGGAGACGACACCTGTCGCGGTCTGCAGATGTGATTTCGAATCCCGTGGTAATGTAACCACGCCTTCAGGTACCTAGTTTGAATTATTTTTGTGTAGATTAATCAGTTAGTAAAGCGACAAAGCATCGTAAAAGAAGCACGAATGGCGATTCATAACGCAGTGCTAGTGCCAACTTTGCTTTACGGTAGTGAAACCTGGGTATGTCAGCAGATGCATGAAAGTAAATTGAATGCTGTGGAGATGCGATCACTTCGAAAATTGTGCGGCGTTACCTTGGCCGACCAAATACGTAACGAAGTGATACGCAATATGGCAGGTTTGAATGAAAGTGTTAGCGTTAAGCTGGAAAAGGGCGTGCTCCGTTGGTTTGGACACGTCCAACGAATGAGTGAGGAACGATTGACGAAGAATATATATTGTTCAAAAGTAGAGGGTAGAAGGAGTCAGGGAAGGCCGAGACTTACATATGAAGACCACGTGAGCAGATTGCTCAAAAACGGAAAGGTCAAAAGTACTCGGATACCCAGACGTGCGTGTATGAAGCGATTGATGAATCTCGAAGAAGCGAAAGAAGTATGCATGGATCGCGAAGCCTGGCGATCTGTCCTCTCTGACTACCCCGTCAGTACCCCGTCGTACAGTGTGAAGATAGTTAGTTTAGTTAGTTAGTTAGATTAATCTAGTAGTGATGCACGACTCAATGAACAGGCACATGTAATGACTCAATGATTAGACTCAATGATTTGGCTCATGTTTTGAATCATGTTACGATATATATTTTGACTTATAAGCTGGCATTATGCTGGATCTCACTATTCTAAATTTCACGCCTCCACCTTGTGAATAGTTAATCTTTAGCTTACTGAATCACTTGAATAGGTTATACCAATAGTGATAATGTATATTCAATCAATTCGCCTATAAAAATCTAGAAACTATTCTAGAGATGTATTCTATTATTTTTGGTTCCTGCTCTTATGATTAGAAGCTCAATCTCTATCGCCTACATCCGTGTGCATAAAGTTGGTAGGACTTATCCTCCTGGCGCCTGAACCGAGTTATAACTTTTGTTTGTTTGTTAGTTCAAGTCTCCGTAATGAGACAATGTACAATTTCCTTTCCTGATTAGATGTTCTGTTGAGGTAAATTAAACTACATTGGCTGTATATCAATTCATTTATTTTATATACAGTGACCTAGTAGTCATCATCGCCATCATTAACCACAATTAATATTACACTTTACATACAATGGTCAAGCGACTTTTTCTGTTCTAAAACTGCATAAATGTAGTTTTTTCGACATTAACATTTACATTATTGCAGTCAAGCCACATGGTGTAAAAATATACATATAAAAATTATATATATAAATAAATTATATACATATATAAATTAAATACATAAATTCATCGATACAGTTACTTTGATTTTGAGTTACAACTAAAGATATGTCATCCGCAAAGAAATTGCAGTAATGATCCCTTACATCCGGCAAGTCATTTATATAAACAAGAAACAAAAGCGGGCCCAATATACTCCCCTGCGGGACACCGACAGTATTTACGGCTAATTCTGATTTGTGAGTTACTTCCTCGTATCTTAGGATTATATGAGTAATTTCTACATATTGTTGCCTATCCGGCAGATAACTTTGTAGCCACTTATTTGCCACGCCTCTAATACCATATGTGTCTAATTTTTGCAATAAGATGTTATGGGATACAAAATCAAAGGCTTTGCTCATATCAAAAAATACGATGCACTACATATGATACGATACATATGGTCCCGGTTGCCAGTAAAATGGCAGTCGTTAAGCCTGGTTGAATGCCTTATGGGCGGCTTGAAAAATTTCAACAGCAGGTAGTCACATCCTGCGTCTGTCTATTTCAACACGGCAATGGGCTCACCACCTATTACGTGGGACAGGAATCCACACGGTGAGAAGTGGGCATATAATATGCCTCTGCCACCCCTTCGGGGATAAGGCGTGATGGATATTTATTTTTATTTATTTTTTTACTAAAATACAGCAGTTAATACTTTTTCTGAAAAAGTTGCTGCAATTAATTATGTTGCTATAGATTGAGTGATTGATATAGATATTACTATATGTCTACATTACAGGAATAAAACAATAACCTTAGAGAGGTTGAAGCGCAGCATCTTAAATGAGGTGAGAAGTGGAGACCAAGAGGGTCGCTGCCTGGCACAGTACAAGCGTGAAATGGAGCTCCTTCAGCAGGAAAAAATGAGCCATGTGGAAGAGTTGCGACAGATACACGCTGATATCAATGCAGTAAGTTTAGTTACATATTTCCTTTCTGTTCTATCTTAGCCTGTCTCTATTATCTTCTATATTATTACATTAGGCTGCCTCAGTGGCGTAGTGGTAGTGTATGCGGCTGCCGCGACTGAGGTCCATGGTTCGATTCCCGGGTCAAAATAAATATTTTTGTGATCCACAATTGTTTGTTTCGGAGTTTTGGTGTTTCCTATGTATAAAATGTATGTATTTAGAAGTATTTTTATCAGTTGTCTAGATTCCGTAACACAAGCTTATATTAGCTTTGGGCTAGATGGAGCTGTGTAAAAAAAATGTCCTGCAATCTTATAGAGACATGTAAAAGGACAGGCCGAGTTTACTATTGACAAGCCGTAGAATAGAACCAGAAACGCTGTTTTTAGCTTTCGTAATGTTAGTAGACTATCAAAAATGCAACTGACTAGCGACCACTGGCGCTGTACGTGTTAGTAGAATTTTAACGGCCGACCGATAGAAGTCTATTTGAGTACGATTGTAATAGTAGACAACGAAAAACTGTCAAAATTGTATTGGTGGATTTCTATTGAGCGACGATTTCGATACTATTTCGACACGATTGAAATATCAGACTCGCCCCCCAGGCCTAATGATGATTAATTATAAATGAGATATAGGTACGTTTTTACGCCATGAAAGTAAGTTGAAAGCTGTGAAGATGATGGTTCTTGACCGATCGAATATGTAACGAAGTGATACGTAATATGGCAGGTTTGAATGAAAGTGTCAGCGTTAAGCTGGAAAAGGGCGTGATCCGTTGTTTTGGACACGTCCAAGGAATGAATGAGGAACGATTGACGAACAATATAAATTGTGCGAAAGTAGAGGGTAGAAGGAGTCAGGGTAGGCAGAGACTTTCATATCAAGACCACGTGAGCAGATTGCTCAAAAACGGAAAAATCCAATGTACTCGGATACCCAGACGTGCATATTATGAAGCAATTAATAAATCTACAGGAAGCTTAAGAAGTATACATGGATCGCAAAGCCTGGCGATCTGTCCTCTCTGACTACTCCGTCAGGGATACAGCGTAAACATAGTAAAAAATTTTTTAAGTTATATATTTATTTATAGTAAAATTGTGTTTGGAGTGTTACTTTTTATTTATTCTCCTAAAACATCTTATTTTCACTGTATGCAAGCGAAACAGTGGGCAAGCCAAGTATCGGAATAAATCGTGTCGCAATTTCAACCTAAAATCAATGTAAGAACTTTACCCTAACGACTACGTTACCGTAACGACTGCTATGTTACTGGCAACCGGGACCAACGGCATAACGTGTCTCCTGAAGCACGGAAACGCTCATGGATAGAAATACCACGAAGTGGTCACCATCCGATGACCAGCCATAGTAAAAGTTAGTTAACACCGTCACAGTGATTCTTTACAGAATACCGAGATAGCACTGTAAATAGCAACTTTATACAGAAACTTTATTTATTATAGTTCACCAACAATATTTAACATCCATACAATACTTAAATATACATGTGGAAAACGCCAATAATAATACAATGATTAATTAAGGTAAACAAAGCAAGAGAGTTTTAACTCAGTTAACAGTAAAAGGAAACCATCAATGACCAACAAAAGGAACTGGCGAAGCTAAAATAAGCTAAATAGTTGAATTCATAGGTACTAAAAAACATTGTACCGCCACAGAATATTTAATCAGATAAATTATCTGAGAGGAAGGGTAATACAAAGATTATAAGGTTCGAATAGTAAAGTCAGTCTTGTAAAGGACAAAATTTTAGGTATTTTCATATAGCATCAATGCGAAAGCCGCTCAGCGATCACGAGCGGCTTTCGCATGGATGGATACAGTAAATATGGATATAATATTGTGAGTACAATTTACAGAGGTTACATCTATGAATAACTGAGCTATCACCGCGTACAGATTGTTTACGTAGCGAGAGATGCGCCGGCGCCGACGCCCGGCTGTTGCCTACAATTTGAACGTTTTGTATTGTTTGTTATCTCTGTCCGCAGGCACTCGCTGTGTTTGTGTTTATAGTAACTAGCTCCACAAACAGTACCACTGTGGCTGAACATACGCAAATGCTATAAAGAATGAGTTACGAAGACTTTTTTATCTGATGGTACATACCGCCACGAAACGAATTCACAACTCGTTACTCATTTTATCTTCATAGCCAATCGGGTAATTTTTCTAGGGCTCACCAACGTTTGAAGCTTGTTATTCTGTTAAAGAATTTTAAGCGAGCAATGTACGCAGCCGTAGGTATTTAATTTTAGCGAATTTACATAATTTAAACGTACGTCTGTTTGTTACTGCTAATCCCTGAATTATTAAGTTATCTAATTGATTTTAATGGAACTTTCACTGATAGCTGATGTTATTAAAAGTATTCTTGTTGGAGACGTCGCGCACTGGCACGAATGATCCGACGTAACTTGGGCTATATTTTATTCACGTATTCCGTTCGCTAGTAAATACATCAAAGATATACTAACGTTCGTATATTTCTTTCTGAGTACACGGGAATAAACCCCGTTGTTATTTGTTAATATAATAAATAACGTAAAGTGGAGGTCGTTTATGTTAATGTGCGGCGTTGTAGGTTTGCTAAAATATTTTTTCTGTTAAGATCGTATGTGAATATATTAAAGAAGCGTTAATAAAGTCTGTCCCCTATCATTTCAAATCTGTTTAAAAACTCTCAAATACACATTACACTCCAAAAGTTTGAGTAATAGTTAACTGAGAGAATTTACTTTCAACGCAAAAAGGTTTGAAAGTAAAAATTTCGGACATGCAAGTACGGAACTGTATTACGCGTGGCCCGACACGCACTTGATCGGTTTATACTGTGTAGTTCTCCTGATGATCATACTTTTTCCGAACGTTAGTATACTAAACGCCTACACTTTAACAGTTTTATTTTGTTCCCGTAACATCAGGTGGTGAGTCTATTGCTGTTGTTGAAATGGACATGGGTATGCTGTGGCTTCTTGCTGTTGTAATTTTTCATCACACACATTACCACACACAGTGATCGTTACAGAACACTGATATGAGCGCTTCATTTCATTGATTTATTCAAACATTTGTGATTCCAAACTAATATTTAATTTGCAAAGGAAATCAAGCTGCCCGAGTACGCGTATTTGGTCACCTATCGTATTCTGTAATATCCATTCGTGGTGTTCCAGATGGAGACAGTGATAAAGCAGACGGAGGAGAGCATGACGCGCAAGCTGTCGACGGCGTCGCGCCTGCACGAGGACTACCGCCCGCTCAAGAGCGAGGTGGACCTGCTGCGGAGGCAGTGCCTGGGCCTGGAGCGCCTGCCCGACCTGCACGAGGAGGAGGGCAGCCCCATCACACCCGAGTATGGGATACATACCTTCACTAGTTACTATCTTATAACGTTCATTTTAGTAATGTCGTTGAACGAAATGTGTGATTGGATCGAATGAGTAGCTGGGTTTTGGCGAAATTCTTGTTATAGAATAACGTGAAACGCTCGTAACACGCTAACTCAAGAGTATTGTATTGTATATTTTTCATTAACAATTTTTACATCGTGTTTGAATTATAATACAAAATGGCACTAAACACAAACTATATCTTATATACACATAATATACACACATGCAACCAATATCCAGCAATAACAAAGATAACAGAAATGTCAAACCATCAAAAATAATTAGTCATAACAAGAAATTATTAGAATGTCAGATGTTGTTTATATTATTTGTCAAAAAAAAAATAAAATCAAAAATACCCATATTCAAGTTACTTATATATTATCAGTTAAATCAGTCACTTACAATTCATCAACAGAGTAATAGTACCCCCTCAAAAGAAACGCTCTCTACTCGTTTTCAAACTCGCTCTTTCAAATGTTCTATACCTACTTCATTTCGCATTTAGAGCTAGCAAGCTGAGGTTATACTGGCTTCTAAGTGGATAAGTTCATGTTTCCAGTTAAGATATTTATCAATATACACCCCCAAGAACTTTACAACATCGACGGTATCCACTTTTTTGCCATCTAAATTACAGTTGAGAGTAGATTTGTTTTTAGCCGTGGTTTTAAATAATATAGTGTTACTTTTCTTTGTGTTCAATTTGAGACTATTTGCGGAAAACCACTCGGAAAATATACCGAGAGTATTATTAACTTTCAGTTGACGCGTGTCAAGTGAATTTGTGGATACAACTGCGTTAGTATCGTCGGCGAACATTACCAGTTGTATATCTTCAGTTGATATTTGAGTAACATAATTTATTAAATCGTTAACAAAAATTAGGAAGAGAATTGGACCTAGTATAGACCCTAGTGGGACACCTGTTTTAATTTGCGGTAAAGGGTTGTTGAAATTTTGATACCACGCGGGACTTGTGTTCATAATTTGTCGATTTTGTAAATATGATTTTAAAAGGTTTTTTGTTTTACCTCGAATTCCATAGTAATCCAGCTTTTAACAACAGATCATGATGTGTAGTATCAAATGCGGCACTTAGATTTAGACTTAGATCAGATTTTAAAGCCCTGCGACTTTTTTCTTTTGATTTAATCGACTAGTTATATCCTTGATTAGAGTCCCTATAGCGTCTTGTGTTCCAATACATTGTTGATATCCAAACTGTCTCTTGTTTATTATCTTATTTTTATTTAAGTGACGGAGTAGTCTAACTTTTATAAGTTTTTCAAAAATCTTTGATAGGGTTGATAGTAGAGAGATTGGCCTGTATATAGCTGGGTCAGTTTTTTTTCCTTTCTTGTGTATGGGTATAACTTTGGCAATTTTAAATTGTTCTGGAAAGAATTCTGCTTCAAAACAATTGTTATAAAAATTAGTTGCCTGAGATTACATTACAACACTGTACAACAAATCATTGTCTTACACTATAGCACGTTAACACAACTTTTATGTCAAAGAAACCACCACTCCCGCACATAAAACAAGATAAATTCACTAGTTTTAGAAAATAATATGCAGCAAGCGTCCGCACTAGTCACTGTTCACGCAAAAATTCCGCGGTCGAATTGAACGCAGCTTGTTGTCCACAGCCGCTTCCCGGCAGCGCCGGGCGGGGGTGCGGGCGGGGGTGCGGGCGGGGCCGGGGGCGCGGGGGCGGGCCGCCCGCTGGCCGCCTTCCTGCCCCCCGCGGCGCCGCGCAAGCCGCCGCCGCCGCCGCCCGCGTTCAGGTCTGCTCTCGACCAAGATTTCATTACCGTCTCGCTGAGGTTCGATTGTGTTTTACTTTTTGTTCTACTCCCCACTCCTCCCCCCTATCGCTCCCGGCCACGATCCTCGATCACGTGGATTTAAATCAGGAATTAGTATTTACCAATGAAAATTTTTCTTTTTTTTTTCCGGATTCGAGCTGTCAAAGTTTAATACGTGTTTATTCAACCTGTCCAGTTTTATTTATATAAAGTGTTGTGATTCTTGGTTTTGTGTAGAATACGACACATAAAACGAAAGTTATTTCACCCGCGAATACAGAGTACAATAAATCAGTGAATATAAACTAAGATTCTTAACATAATACAGTGAAAACGAGAACTGAAAAACTATATATCTATATACAATTACATATAATCATTTAGTGATCAGTGAAAAATGACAATTGCAATTTGTGTATTTTATTTCGTTCTACCTCCGATCTTATAAATCAAATCTGTCAATTGTCAATCATAGACACTGTTGTTGTTATTTGTCTACCCATCTGGGGCAGGCAAAGGAAATCCAAGCTATACAGCCTTGTCTTTAAATATACCCCACCAAATATTCTACAAATTAATAAAATAGAGAAAATGGATCTACAAACACTATTAACTAAAATGGAAGAACAATTTGAAAAACAAACCCTAAGAATAACAGAGAATGTCACCGCAAAAGTTTCAGAAACTATTGACGAGAAACTAAAACCAATACTAGAAGAAAATCAAATGTTGAAAAAAGAAATTACCCTACTTAAAACTAAGGTTCAAAATATGGAAAGAGTTCTAAGAAAAAACAATATAATACTTCATGGAGTTAAGGAAACTGAGAAAATTTTGTTAAACTTTTGGTTCTGATCATTAAAATATTGAATGAAGCAAGCAAAAAAGGAGGTATCGACAATTGGGATAAATGGGAAATTAGCAATGCCCGCAGACTGGGAAGTCAGACTGAAAATAAAACTAGACCTATCTTAATATCGGTAACCTTAGAATGGCGAAAAATAGAAATACTTAAAAATAAGAAATTTCTTCCACCTAACATCTATATCAGCGAAGACTTTCCAAAGGATGTGTTGACTAAGAGAAAAGAGCTAAAATTGAAACAACAGGAGGAAATAAGGAAAGGGAACCAAGCATACTTACAATACGACAAGCTTATTATAAAAGCAAAACAAAATGAAAAACGGAAACGTCTACCATCCTCATCACCAAACTCCAATGGAACTCAAACTAATGCTCCAATTCAAGCCAAAAAAATAAATGAGATTGAAAGAGCGCACCGAGCAAGAACTACGAGGGGAGTTCAATGTATTCTCGGTATCGGGGTAATATACTAATGATGAGGGTAATTAAATTATCTCATTAGTTTATGACACTCATTGAGGGTATAAATACAAAATTTTATTTGATTGCCGCCATTAGTATTCAAAATATCATTTCGGAAAGGCAACTACGATGACTGATACGACAATGTTGAAAAAAATCGAGCACCGCGCTGTGATAAAATTCCTCACAAAACAAGGAAAGACTCAAAAAGTAATTCACGAAGAAATTATGGCTGTTTACCAAGATTCTGCCCCTTCATTATCTACAATTCAGAAGAGGTCAAGTGAATTTAAACGGGATAGAGAGAGTATTGAAGACGATCCTCGTGCCGGTGGGCCGGTTAGTGCCGCTACTGAAGAAAACGTAAAAATTGTTGAGAAACTTGTACTCAAAGATGCCCGTGTGAGAGTGAAAATATTAGCAGAAAGAACCAAGCTATCTGTAGGTACCATTCACACTATCCTTCATGACCATCTGAATTTGTCAAAGGTCAGTGCAAGATGGGTGCCGCGAATGCTCACAGCGCTTCAGAAAAAAGTGCGAGTTGATTGTTGCAAGGAGTTTTTTGAGCTCTGTGGTGAAAATCCGCAAAGTATTTATGATCGGATTGTTACTGGTGATGAAACGTGGGTTCATCACTATGATCCTGAGAGCAAGCAGTGGTCTATGCAGTGGCATAAAAAAGGAACAGCCCCACCGAAGAAGTTCAAAGTCAGCCTATCCGCCGGAAAGCTCATGGCCACAGTGTTTTGGGATTCCAAGGGAATCTTATTAATTGAGTACACAAAAAAAGGTGAGAGTATTACTGGCGCAACTTACGCTAACACCCTGCGCAATTTAAAGGAGGCAATAAAAGAAAAAAGACGGGGAACATTGACCGCAGGTGTATTGCTTCTGCACGACAACGCGCCTGTTCACAAGGCGCGCATTGCCAATGCTGCTGTGCGGGATTGCGGATTTGAAGAAATCAATCATCCACCCTACAGCCCGGACCTAGCCCCTAGTGATTACTTTCTGTTCCCAAATCTCAAAAAAGAACTTCGAGGCAAGTATTTTTCCGACGATGAAGAGTTAAAGGCAGCAATTAACGATCCTTTTTCAGACCAGGAAGAAAAATAATTTTTGGAGGGTATTGAAATGTTATTTTCCAGGACAAATAAGTGTGTTAAGATCCTAGGGGACTACATTGAAAAATAAATTTTATAACAGAATTTTCTGCTTATTCTTTCATTCCGATACCGAGAATACATTGAACTCCCCTCGTAACTCACTTGCAACATTTTTAAATAGCCATTACAGGACACAACGGACCGGATAAAAACTAACGAAACATGCATCACAACAATTGGAACTACAAATAAACAAAATCCTTTCCCAAGCCGGCCGGTCACCGAGGGGAAGTATGACCAAAACCCTCCAGTAAATAGGACAGTAAAGGTTCTACCCAAATCCAAATATAAGCACCCACCCAATATCATACACATAAGAGAGAAAAACTATTGTCAGAGAACAACAAAGCAGGCAGAGCAAACCAAACGAAGATATCAGACTTAAGCAAAAAAATTAGAGAAAACTTGAGAAAAGACAGAAAATCAAGAAGACTAGAAACATTAGAAAAACATATATTAAAAACCGGAGGAACGAAAAAAGCCTTAAACGAACTTAGAGAAAAGGGAATAGAGTGAATACCCAAGTTAAGAAAGGCGCAAACTAACTTAACAAAACGAAAACTAATTCAAAGTGTGGCTACTGATTACTTTAAAACTCTGTACTCGGATTCAACTACATCACTAGGGACAGCTATGTGCAGTGTCCAAGAAGCGCCAAAAGAACAAAATGACTTGGTACCACATATACTAGAAGCGGAAGTAGTGAAGGCAATCAAATCTCAAAAGTTCGATAAAGCACCCGGGCCAGATAAAATTCCCAACGAATTACTCAGAGGCACAATAGAAACCATTAGTCCCATTTTGACGAAAATGTTCAATGAAATACTGAAAACTGAACTTATTCCACACCAATGGGGAGAATCTCATATCATCCTCCTGCACAAGAAAGGACCAAAAGACGAAATTAGCAATTACAGGCCAATAAGCTTGATGTCTAATGTTTACAAGGTCTTTGCAAAAATAATATTGGAAAGAATAACAAGAACTCTCGACGAAAATCAACCTATAGAACAGGCAGGCTTTAGGAAAAATTTCAGCACCATTGACCACATTCACACTGTTAAACAAATAATGCAAAAATACAACGAATACCACAAATCTCTGTACCTGGCCTTTATTGATTATTCAAAAGCTTTTGATAGTATCAACCACACAGGTATACTATCAAGTCTGAGACAACAAGGGGTCAACAAAGTTTACATTAACATCATTAACAATATCTAAAGGATGTCTCATTAAGAACTTGAATTTTAAAAATTAAAAAATATTTATTTATTTAATATTTTATTAACATTTTTTTTCTACATATGTATGGAGGTAGTGATGACATTTACACATGAAACAAAATATCGGTTAAATGGCCACCGTTGGTCTGTTGGCAGGTATGCACTCTTTTGACGAAATTTTGCAGTACATTTTGCAGTAAGGGCTGCTGGATTTGACGAATTTGACGTGCAATTTCTTCTTTGAGTTCCTCTGTTGTCTCAGGGTGCTTCGTATAGACCTTACTTTTCAAAAAACCCCAGAAAAAATAGTCCAAACAAGTTAAATCGCAACTTCTTGGAAAACGAGAAATTACACGACCTGAAAACTTGGTTTGTAACAAAGTCATTGTTGCCCTAGTGGTGTGACAGGTAGCGCCATCCTGTTGAAACCACATCTCATTTAAGTCAATTCCGTCTAATTCTTGCCAAAAAAAGTCTGTCAACATGGCCCGGTAACGATTGCCGTCGACAGTCACGGCGGCTCCTTCACCATTTTCAAAAAAGTACGGTCCAATTATCCCTCCTGCCCACATGGCACACCAAACTGTCACTTTTTGAGGATGTAACGGAAGTTCTTGAATGACATGTGGATTTTCATCGCCCCAGATCCGAGAATTCTGTTTGTTAACGAAGCCGTTGAGGTGGAAATGAGCCTCGTCACTAAAGATGATTTTGTTGTGAAATTCATCGTCAGTTTGCAGTTGTTCCAAGATCCAGTTGGTAAAGTTTCTGCGCTGTCTATGATCGTTAGGCTGCAACTGTTGAGTTAGCTGGATTTTGTAAGCATGAAGGTGTAAATCTTTTTTCAAAATCCGTTGAAGAGTGCTGCGATGAATGTTTAGTTCCTGGCAACGATGTCGAATGGAGGTGCTTGGTCGTGCTGCCACACTGTCCCTCACAGCTGCGATATTTTCCGCCGATCTTTTCGGCCGATGACGGGTAAGGTCTCTTTCATCTTTCAATGAAAACGTCCGCTCAAATTTTTTGATCAAATTCTCAATAGTAGGCCGCGACGGTCGATTATGCACGCCGAAATGATCACAAACTTGCGAATCGTCACAGTAAAATTTTCCCCATTTTTATAATGGGTTTTCACTATTAACAAACGTTCTTCCAAGCTATAACGCACCATTTTCGTAAATGTCTAAGTTTTAATTAAACAAACACCAAATATGGCTGACTCAACAATTGACAGTCGAAAATGGCGCGCAATTCGAAATTCAAGTTCTTGCTAAGACACCCTTTACAACAACAGCAAAAGTTGCATAAAGCTAGAAAGTATGGGTCAATCATTTCCAATAAAAAGAGGAGTAAGGCAGGGGGATCCGCTTTCACCGAAACTGTTCTCAGCAGTGCTAGAGCAAATCTTCAGAGGTATGAACTGGGAACATTTTGGCATTAACATAAATGGATCCTACCTAAACCATTTACGATTCGCCGACGACGTTATACTCTTTGAAGAGGATCCAAAACTTTTAGAAGTAATGTTGGAAGAACTAGCCAGAATAAGTAAGATAGTAGGACTGGAACTCAACTCCAGTAAAACAAAATTACTGACGAACTCAAAAGAAATAAAAATAGAGGTAGATGGTTGGCAAATAGATTATGTCAGTGAGTATGTCTACTTGGGCCAAATCATCTCTCCTAAAGATCAAATGGACAAGGAAATAGAGAAACGAGTAGCATATGGCTGAAGAAAATACTGGACACTGAAAGAAATCATGAAAAGTAAGGACCTGGGTATCAACATAAAAAGAAAAACATACAACACATGTATTCTCCCTTGTATAATATATGGCTGCGAAACCTGGTCACTAACCAAATTGCAGACGGAGAAACTGGCAAGAAACCAGCGAGCCATGGAGAGAAGTAGGCTTAGTCTAAAGCTACTAGACAAAGTTAGCAGTGCTGATATTAGAGCCAGGACCAAACTCACAGATATTCTTTCCAGTATAGATACCAGAAAATGGAGATGGGCTGGCCACACAATAAGGTGCACCAGCAACAAATAGAGCCACAGGGTCACTCTCTGGCATCCCAGAGATGGCAAGAGAAGAAGGGGTAGACCTGTGAGGAGATGGGAGGACGACCTGAAACTAACTGCTGGACCATGCTGGTCTCGAGTGGCAAGAGACAGGGTGCAGTGGAAGGAGCTGGAGGAGGCCTATGCCAAAAGGCACACTGAGCTCAGGGACATAATTTGAGCTCGGAAGAACAGGCTTATTATTATAATGAAAAATTCACAGTAAGGGCGGAGGGCATGGCTAGATAAAGTTTTGGTTTTGCAGGCAGGCCCAGCGTACGATTCGGATTGTATTGGTACAGAGGTTAATGTTTAGTATTTCCGTTAAAAATCGAGACATGAGAATAAACTGAATCTAACCGTGCCACCAGAGGTGCAAACCGTTCATGTGTTGTCGCGCCTCAGAAGGGGAGTGACAACTATAGGAACAAGGACATAGATAGATAATAAACCAATGGAGGAAATTCGATTCTCGCTGCGGTGTTGGAACACATTCCTTCAAGGCCAGTTTTATAGAGTTAGCATTATAGAAGTCAGCAATGTATCAGCTCGGATAGCATATTAGTGAATTGATTTTTACATCGTGGAACATGGATACAACATGGAATGGTCAAAAGTACTCTGATACTAATATCATAATCTGATAAAATAGTGTTACGCCGGCGGACTAGTGAACAACTTTAAACGTAATTTTCTGGGCCTTGGGAACGTTTTCAGCAGGCTGAAAAACGGTTTCAGGCAGTTTCCAAGGAGGCTCTATCACATACCAAATTATCCGAATTTCACCCTAGTTGCCGTTGTTTTCAGGCGCCTGAAACATGTTTTCAAGAAGGAGTGACAAGGATAGCAGTATTAGAAAGAGAGAGCTACACTCAGAACATTACAGAGCTATTGGACAGGGATAGCACTATTAAAAAGAGATAGCTACACTAAGAACATTCTAGAACTATGTGATAGAGGTAACACCAGAAGGGTCAGCAATAGGTCGAGAACCTTCCGGCACATACCGAAGGAGCAACTTGTATCGTGTGGAACATTCTAGAGATGTACAATGTCACTATTAAATTTTCGACTGCGCTTACAATCCACTTGGTCGACAATCGGCTACCTTATGCACCCTTAACCATTTGATCTTTTTGTCCGTCGGACCCGCATACCCCCACTTCCACCCCCATCCCTCGACCTGTTACTTTACGTTTTTTATTAATTGTTACTGTTTTATTTCCAGTATGATTTAAATTTTGTTTTTTAATGAAATAATTGCTACAAATCTAGACTATAAGGAATATAGACAGCACATTGGAAGGTCGACCAGTACATCACAAAAGCCCTATTATTGTCACACGTATTCGCAAAACAATGTGCACAAAGTTTTAGTAACACGGCGATTGTCAAGTATTCAATGTTGCATTGAAAGTCGAGGTCGTGTCCGTGGGTCTGCAGCTGGAACGATTAATAAACCAATGGACGCGCTATCTTACCGTTTGCGCCTATACCCCGCCTGCCATTTGCTAAGCATTTTTAGCTAAGTCGCTGTTTCGCGGACTCAGTCTTTCGTACACGTACACGTTATCGTACACGTTATACCTACATTTTAATTGGTTGTTAGACAGTGACAACACTTCATGCAAGAGTAAGAAAACAATATGTGTGTAGTTTCCCCAGTGCACGAAAGTTGGTTGAACGTAATTTCATACTTTATTGTCCTAGGTCTGCAGGTTATAAACCTTTTAGAAGAAAAGGGCTTTTATTACGTACTTAGGCCCACCGTGGACTAGCTACTCTTGGTATCTGCAGCCGGCGATTTGGAAACTGTGTCTTAACACTGTATATAAAAGGTATACTACAAGCTATACTAAAAGGAGCCAGTCTGCGGTGTGACAAAGAGTACGCTTCAGAACTTACCGCTGTGCGTAGCTACATTCGGCATAAAAGGCTCCTTTTCATAATAATGAGGTTGTCTTACAAAATCATCTATTTCTGTAAGCTATTGTAAATCCGTAACCATAAAAAGCCCCATTGCCAATTCTCGGCCGACCGTACCTACCTACATGAGTGTGACAGATAAACTTAACTTTTACACTAATGACCACTTGTATAATGGACATACAAGTGTTCTGGACTACATAACTATCGACATTAAACTAAAGCCGTTTTAATTTTGGCCTTTTTGTAGCTGATAATTGGTAGCACATTGTAGAGAGAACTTTGCGCCGAATGACATTTGCGCTTATGGTTATTTTATTATTAAAACCTGTTTTTGTTCACAACATCATCGTTAAGACAACATGGTTATTTTATGGAATTTAGCAGAAGGCGCGGTATGACAATAGTAGTTACGTTGGTTTAGGCACAAATTGCCAGAAACGCAAAATGACAGATTAGCGAATAGTAAATTGTCAGTAATTTTTCGCAAATAGTCAGAATCGTATAACAGACGACAGATTAGCAAAATGACATGTTCGCGATATGACAGATTAGCAAAATGACAAGTTCGTAATATGACAGATTAGCAAAACGCCAGATCTGAGTATTAAGGGTGTTACGAGATATACTTTTATTTTTATGTATGGTTTTTTTAATGCCAACCAATTTTAAAACTAAATACGTTCAGTTAATTCTGCTAAAGTTCTAGTCGCCAAGGCATCAAGGTAAGTCTGTTAAAAAATAATACAATCAATGAAAATATTTATACTCCATAGTAGGTTAGTCTATTGTATTGTATATTGAAGCGCTCGTGGCCCCGCGGACTCGGTGTTCCATGGATTAGAATACGTGCAGTGTTCTGCAAACGATCACTGCGTTAAGTCTGTCAGGTGCCGATTTAGTGAGCAGGAGCATTGCGTCTATCTCACAATTTTTAGCGTCCCTAGATCAGGAAGTATCTGCCTAATTTAGCCCCAAGACCCGTCCAGGGTACTAATGTCAATGTCAGGGTCGGTGAGCCAGTGCTCATCGGTGACGGCGACTTACCGAGGGGCACTTGGCCATGGGGTTTGGTAGAGGCACCACGCCGCCACGTCCCGAGTATACCTTGGGACGTGACGGTGTGGTGCGAGTGCTCGATATTCGAATCCCAGGGGAAAGTTTAAGGCGCCCCTGCGAAAAAATTGTTCCTTGGTAAAAGGGAAGAATGTTGAAAACATTATTGAGTTTAAATTAAACCTTTTCTTAAGCTTATTTTATACCTTTATTGTCTATTATTTTTAAGATTCAATTTGGAAATGAGTCAAATAAAAATTTAAGAAAAAAGATAACGTCAAATATGAACTAACCCAACTGTCTTTTTCGTTATTATATTTATAATTGTTTTAAATATTAATGAAATACGCTAGGCAGCCAGGTAAAAACCGTAGAATTCGTACTATTTGTGTTTGTAAATGTAATTGAGTAATACATTTACATACATACATACATACATATTATCACGCCTGTTTCCCATCGGGGTAGGCAGAGAATATGGCTTTCCACTTGCTACGATCCTGACATACAGCTTTCGCTTCTTTAACTTTCATGAGTGTTTTCATACACGCTCGCCGGTTAAGGGTACTCTTGAACTGGCCTTTTTCCAAAAGATCGTCTATTTGATTGACATAGGTACGCCGAGGTCGACCCCTACCAGTTTGCCCATTCACTCTCGCCACATATATCTGCTTCGTCAGTCTATTTTCATCCATTCTCTCCACGTGTCCGAACCATCTAAGCATCCCTTTTTCTATCTTAGGCGCCACATCTTCTGTCATACCGCAATGTTCCCTTATCACGCTGTTCCTTTCTTTATCCATCAACTTCACTCCAGCTATACTTCGCAGACTTCTCATTTCCACAGCATTTATTTTACTTTTATGCGTCTTCTGCCATACCCAACTTTCACTGCCATACATAAGTGTGGGGACCAGCACTCCTCTATGTACAGCCAGTCTTGCCTTCTTAGACACGTTCTGACTGCTCATAAAGGTGTACATGGCTCCATTTACTTTATTTCCTGCCAAAACTCTTCGCTCAATGTCATAGTCACACTTTCCATCTCTCGTAAATTTTGTACCCAGATATACAAACTCTTTCACTTGTTCTACTCTTTCTCCTTCAACAAGAATTGGGCAATCTTTCGTAATTACCTCTCTTTTAAAAACCATTACTGTCGGCTTGTTTATATTCACTTTCATTCCTTTGTTTTTTAACGAATCATGCATAATGTTTACCATCAACTGCAACTCCTCCGTCGATGTTGCTAGTATTACCTGATCATCGGCGTATAGGAGGCACTTGACGGTCAGTTCATCCATTTTTATACCGTACGTACTCTCTTGCAGTTCTTTCAGCCAGCTGTCCATGTATAGGTTAAACAGCAACGGCGACGCTACACAACCCTGTCTTACACCTTTTTCGATGTGAAAAAAGTCTGTGCAAGCTCCGTTGATCCTGACACAAGCACTGGAGCCCTCATAGAGAGATTTCAGTGCTCGTATCAAGTGGCTGTTTACTCCATACCTGGCCAGTGTTGACCACAGTTCATTCCTCACCACTCTATCATAGGTCTTTTCCAAGTCTACAAATACGCAATAGACTTTTTGACATTCTTCCATACTTATGACTTCTTCATTGCCAATTTCATTTATTTCCTTTAAATTTTATTTATTTCGATCATTACATTATTCATCCTTTAATATTTATTTCGTTTAAACTAGTATGTACTTGCATTTCTTCTTTTTCAAACAAGCATTCAAAATATTGCTTCCATCTTTTTAACACACATTCTTCTCCTTTCACAAATCTACCATTATGGTTTCTGATATGGTTGAGATGCGATGTCGTCTGTCCCTCACTGTTCTTATGGACTTCCAAAAGAATTTCATATTCTGTTGGAAGTCATCAGATAACCTTTTATCAAATTCATCTCTGTCATTCTCTTTCTTTCTTTTCATCACCTCTTTTGCAACACGCTTATACCTTTTGTACTCCTCTTTCACCATTTTTAGGTCCACATCCGTTGCCTTCCGCATTCTTTGATTGACTTTTGTAGTCAGCCAATCCAACCATGCTTTCTTCTTATCAGACAATGCCTTTCGGACTTCTACACATATTCTCTTTCCCTTACATCCTTGGCTTCTCTTTTATACCCCACACACTTCAATCGCAACTTCTACGAGTCCTTCCTTAAATTATTTCCATACGTCTTCGATCTCACACACTTCGTCAGAATTTTCAAATTTCTTGCTCAGCTTACTCATAAATTCCTCTTTAATGCCTATCTCTTGCAAATTCTTCTAAAGACCTAAGTTCTCTTTTGAAGAACCACATTCTGTAGACGTTTGGGAAAACCCAGGCAGGGGGTTCATTCCACAACTAAGCGTACGCGGAATAAACCCTCTGTCTGATCTAACCATTATGTGAGCGCTCCGGACGCAAGGTGTGAGGGTGAACAACGTGTCTATGGCGAGCGACTGAGGAATAAAACATTCCAAGATCCGCTCCCGCCAACATCCTCTCAGCACCTGCTGCAGCGCAGGAGTTCACATCGTCTGAAGGGAAGCAAAGCCGCCTCCACGGATATGAAGCAAAGAAGTCTCGCAGTCTATCCCAGTCTGCCGACTTATAGTGCCATACATGCCCCTGTTTATCTGCTGTCTAAATCCCATAATACAAGCTTATAACAGCTTACTTTGGGCTGGATTACGATGTGTAAAAAAAGTTCCCCACATTATTTAATATTGATCTGTCATTATGCGAATCTGTCGTTTTGCGAATCTGTTGTTATCAGATCTTGTCATTTTGCGACGCCTGGCATTTTGCTAATCTGTAATTTTGCGTTTCTGGCAATCTGCGCCTGAACCGTTCCGTTGATAGATAAACTCAGACGAACAAGGCGTCTGCAGATAGCATACTTATATTGAGGCTTCAGTGGAACGTCGATATAGGCTACAAGCGCACGAACACAACTATCCGAGGTGATAATAATGTACAGCATCACTACATATTATAAAACAAAGTCGCTTTTCGCTGTCTGTCCCTATGTATGCTTAGATCTTTAAAACTACGCAACTGATTACGATACGGTTTTTTTTAGTAGTTAGAGTGATTCTCAGTGAGAAGGTTTTTATGTATAATTTGTTAAGTTTTTGTATATATTGACCAAATTATAACGATATTTGTTGGGGATGTCGGAAAAAATAAGCCGTCTGGGAGCTTTCAACAAAAACGCTGAGAAAAAGGCCTTTGAGATATAACAAAATAATGTATGGTGCAATTGTGTATCTAATAAAGGTCTACAAAAAAGTCCGCGACGACATATGTCTATCTCTTAAGAATAACATACTATATCCATTTTAATACTTTAAAAAAAACAGCAATTATTAAGCGGTAATTTGAAGGCTATTTACACAAATATGCTATTAATCCTTATCATTTTTACTACGTTAGTTGGCTTCAGCATTTCATGAAGATTATTTTGTCCCTTTACACCTTGCAAATTAAATGAATATCTTACGAGTTATCGCAAATTCAAAATTAGGCGCAAAGAATGTGTGTGCAATGCTGTCCTCGCGATTGGCCTCCGGTATGTATGAGTACAAACTGGTAGGTCCTAGAATCCTCTGGATCCGTGTAAAACTTGGTTTGACGAAGATTTTCCTGGTAGCTGCTTACGCGCCAGTATCTTCGTCGAACGCGAGTAACCTAGAGGGCTTCTGGGAGAGTATGAGAGAAGCTCTAAATGTGATAGAAGGAAATGAAAGACTTATAGTATGTGGAGACTTGAATGGATGGGTGGGTACCGCTCGCGATGGTTTTGAGTCGGTACTCGGGAAGTATGGGGATAAAAGGGTGAACGACGCTGGCAAGCTAATACTGGCATTTTGTAAGGAAAAGGATTTGTTTGTGGCGAACACAATGTTCAACCACAAACAAATTCATATGTATACGAGGAGATGTAAGTCAAAAAGAAGCATGATAGATCTATTCCTAATGGATAGTCGGCTCCGTAAACAGGTGATGGACACAAGGGTTTATCGAGGCGCTGAGCTGGGATCAGACCACTACCTAGTCATAACTAGGATTAGGGGTCTGTTCGCTGGTTGGCGTCATCGTACCGAGTGTTCTGAACCTGAGCCGACTTATAGCATCAAAAGCTGGAAGCTGCAGGATGCATCCATTAGGGATAAATATAATGAAAGGGTAGCCGAAAAGCTTGGCGACGTCAATGTAAGCAGTGAGAATGTGGAAAGTGTATGGCAGAACCTTAGGGACAGTATGATAAATGCCGCTGTGGAAGTGTGTCGAGAAACGAAAAGAGGCAGTAGTAATAAGCGTGATGCATGGTGGAATGAGGAAGTGAAAGAAGCAGTTCGAATGAAGAAGAAAGCATGGCTGGACTACTTAGCCTCGCGGAATGATTTTAATATGAAAGAGAGATACAAGCTGCAGAAAGTTAACACGAAGGCACTGATAGAAGAAGCACGTAAAAGGTGCAGAATTAAAGCGGATGAAAGGTTGTCGTCCAATTTCCGGGATAATGCCAAGCTCTTCTGGAAAGAGGTAGGCAAGACCCGGAGTTGTTCGGCAATCTGCAGTATGAATAAAGTGCTTAGTGTTAACAATGACGTCCTAACAGACCAAAGTGACGTCCTGCAGAGATGGAGTGAATATTATGGAAAGATGTATGCAAGAAAAGACAGAGATGCCACATCGGGAAGTGGAGCTCACTTCGATGCTCCGGATCCCGATGTCATTGAAGTCATTAGTATGAAAGAAATAGAACAAGCGATAAGAAGTATGAAATGTGGTAAGGCTGCGGGAAAAGACAGAGTTACTGCTGAGATGATCAAGTACGGTGGGTCGCGTGTCTGGGACACACTATGTCTCTTATGCAACTTGTGCTGGCGGACGGGTGAGGTCCCAGATGACTGGCGAGTAGCAGTTGTAGTACCTATTTACAAAGGGAAAGGCTCGCGCCTAAACTGCTCCAGCTACAGGGCGATCAGCTTGGTCAGCTTAGCTAGTAAGGTGTATGCAAAGGTTATAACGGCACGAATGCAACAAAAGTCTGAAAGGTATTTATGGGAGGCTCAATGCGGATTCCGACGTGGAAGAGGTTGCATGGATCAAGTGTTTTCTCTCCGCATGATCGCGGAAAAGTTTCTGGCTCTTAGCCAGAAGGTTTTCTGCGCTTTTGTGGATCTAGAGAAAGCATTTGATAACGTTGTGAGAGAAACGCTGTGGGACTTGCTGCCAGGATATGGTGTGGACGGCTCGCTACTGCGGGCAATACAGTCGCTTTATAGGGACTGTAAGGCTTGCGTGCGAGTAGGGGGGGGATGTGTCACCTCATTTTGATGTCTGTACAGGCGTCAAACAGGGATGTGTCATGTCCGCCTGGCTGTTCATAGTGTATCTGGACAGTTGCCTGCAGAAGTTGAAAGATTTTAATATGGGTGTGAATTTGGGTGACTTTACAGTAAACTGTCTGCTGTACGCTGATGATGCGGTGCTCATGGCCTCATCAGAAGCCGACCTACAGGCATTAGTCACTAATATGAAAGAGGGGTGTGAAAGTAAGGGTCTCCGCTTGATTGCAAGTAAAACTAAGGTTCTAGTATTTGAAAGAGGTGACGTAAGAACTAAATGCGAGATTAGGGTAAACCAGGAACGTCTAGAGCAAGTGAATGAAATTGTGTATTTAGGAAGTATGTTTAGCGCGTATGGAAGATGTGATTCGGATGTAGAACGGCGAGTAGCTGCCGGAAACAAAGTTAACGGTGCTTTGTCCCAGTTAGTAAAGCGACAAAGCATCGTAAAAGAAGCACGAATGACGATTCATAACGCAGTGCTAGTGCCAACTTTGCTTTACGGTAGTGAAACCTGGGTATGTCAGCAGATGCATGAAAGAAAATTGAATGCTGTGGAGATGCGATCACTTCGAAAATTGTGCGGCGTTACCTTGGCCGACTGAATACGTAGCGAAGTAATACTCAATATGGCAGGTTTGAATGAAAGTGTCAGCGTTAAGCTGGAAAAGGGCGTGCTCCGTTGGTTTGGACACGTCCAACGAATGAGTGAGGAACGATTGACGAAGAATATATATTGTTCAAAAGTAGAGGGTAGAAGGAGTCAGGGAAGGCCGAGACTTACATATGAAGACCACGTGAGCAGATTGCTCAAAAACGGAAAGGTCAAAAGTACTCGGATACCCAGACGTGCGTGTATGAAGCGATTAATGAATCTCGAAGAAGCGAAAGAAGTATGCATAGATCGCGAAGCCTGGCGATCTGTCCTCTCTGACTACCCCGTCAGGGATACAGCGTGAAGATAGTTAGTTTAGTTAGTTAGGCGCAAAGAAATTAATTTAATTCGACTGGGCCGTGCGGGTTGGTAGGTAGGTACCTAAGTACTGGAGAGCGGAGAAGTAGTAGTAAATGGGTGCCAAGGGGTTCGAAGTATGTCACGGGCGAAGCTGGGCGGGACAGCTAGTCAGGCGATAAATAATACCCATTGGGTGTTTGAAAGGGACATTCACTAGTTTCGAGTTTGTGGAGCCTCATCCCTGTCGTACACTACGTATTCAACGTATTTTTCAAAGTTCGACGTGCATTATTTATCGCCGGGTACTGTACATATTAAAACGTACAAGTTTCGTGGCTAAGAGCGCAACACGGAATTACTATATTACATTAGGTCCTTATTATATTAAAAGACCTCTCAGTCCTATACCGTCACTCCTACGTGGGACAGGCTGCTATTGCGCAGTACAGACGAGGATATTATAGGTAAGAATTTACCCTTGTGCTCACCTGTGGCGCTGAAAAGTGACCGCATAGAGCCGACAGATATATTTTGACTTCTAGACGTGGTTGACGCGACAGTCGTGTACTATAAAGGTGTGTGTGTGTAGGCAGCAGCCGCCGCCCATGAAGTCGTGCCTGTCGTGCCACCAGCAGATCCACCGCAACGCGCCCATATGTCCGCTGTGCAAGGCCAAGTCGCGCTCGCGCAACCCCAAGAAGCCCAAGAAGAAATAGTCGCCCACACACACAAAGCCGACTTGAGACGACCCCATTAAACTAAGAATCGTCCAACTCCACCCCGCATCTATCCTCTAGCGTGTGTCACAAAGTTCCACACATTGTTTACCTCCTCCCTTCTTTGTATCGCGCAGTCGAGTAACGATGTCCTAATCTAGTCGAGCAACAACGCGAGTACAAACCGTACAGTGGTCACACGTAAATCCCGGGAGTAATAAATGTATTGATTAAATAGTTGTATAAGATACCTGCTATTATATTGCCCGCTGTAATTCTGTCGTCGTTTCTTATTTATTACTAAAATACTAAAATAAATTACAGCAGTACTCATTATCTACAGCTATGTCTAGCTTGACGGATCGATTTTTAAGTGTAAAGGCCGTATTCCAGAATGTTTCTCAATACTCAATCGACGCTTGAGAGTAGATTTTATAAGACTAAGTCCCTAAGCCCAGCAAAACAGTTCAGTTTGCAGGAAACAACAATCAAAATAAGTGGTTTATTTTGGCCCCTGCTCTGTCAACGCAGTACCAAATAATATGTTTATATAATCTTGTACGGCAGGTGGTTGTACTCAAATTATATATAAGTACTATAACCGCAGAGTAAAATGTGAAAAATTTAAGTGATAGTTAGCATACTAATTGCTTCAAGAATTAATCCATAGATTGAGTGCAGTCTATCGCATCAATTTTAAAAAATGGTTGTAACACTGTTCATTGGTATCAGACTTGTTGAGTAGCTCGATAGATGGCTCTGGTCATACTCTTAAATGACGATTAAATATAGTGATGAATTTCAACTTCTTGAACAAAAACACTTGTACTGTTCTACTTATTATTTTAACCTGACCGGTTTCGCCTTACGACATTTTCAAAGGTTCAATTAACATTTAGGCACATATTTCATGTATTTCGGATGTCATTGATTCAATGACATCACATGAATATGTGCTAACCTTTTTTGTGTTTTAGTTCAAGATGTGTTGCAAGTTCCACCAAGTGCCATCAATCAACAGTGTAAACAGAATTTCAACTTGTTTCGATACGGGTCGAATGGTTCAGTCTAGAACATTGCCCTGGTTAGGCAAAGGTCACGGGTTCAATCCCCGTCTCGTACCAAGTTGTCTTCTTTTTACTTTAACAAAAAATTATGTGAAAGATGATCTTTTATTATATACGATGATGAGTTCAAAAATACGACTTGCCATTTTGTTACACGAATTACTGCAATGTAGAGAACGCAGGACCATTCCGCAATATTTTGATAGAAAACACAATGTAAGCTATATTTGTCTTTTATACAACAATAAAGTGTTACATTAAAGTTTAATAAATATAATTATTTAAAGTATATTCGTGACTATATTGAATCGTCTTATTCCCTCACACATGACACACATCACAGTTATCACAGAGAATATCTTAAATCCAATTCCTCAAGTCACCACCAGTAGTGTCATGGGAAAGACATGATTCCCCAAACATCCCTGAAGGTATCACTTGGTGGTGTCACGGTGAAAGAATGAACGCAATTGTCTGCTCTTTCTTGTCCACTTCGAACGGTCTTTGGTTTCCGATATGAGACCACTGGCACCCATATATATCATCCCTAATGATGTCAAGCCAGCCCTTCTTGGATCTATCCCTCTTAAAGGGGCCGGGCGGGAATCAACTCTTCTGCATCAACTTTTCTGCCATGTTACGGACGTGAAGGCGCAGCAGAGAATGTGAGAAATCCTCATTCCATCTGTATCTTCGTGACACAGCTTTAATTTGTGTGTGTTCGTGGTCACGCCTCACTGTTGTATAAAAGGATGGGCCTAATGATGGTCTTATATTACAATCTGACCGCCACTTTTCCCACACGTGTGCAGCAACGCGGGTCAAGTCTCGAGCAATCGATACCACGACGTATGAAATACATTTTCCAGGTTTGGAACCAGGTCCTCGCCTATGCGGATGTGTAATCTGTAAAGTCCGTAGGTTATTCTATTAATAAATAAACTTTAATGTAGCACATTTGTTAAAAATCGAGTTTTAAAATGCCTACTATTGATTCTGTTCAAATTTTGTGAAATGTCTCTTAACTTATTATCGTTAATATAAGGGATACATATACATTTTATTAGTAATGTACTCATAGGTTTGTGTCCTGGATGTGTTTCCACACACTGCGACACTGTACATATTCTGACCATCTTATCATTATCTTATATCGATGTGAATGTAGATTTTGTATATAAGTAGCTATAAGTGAGTCTGGAGATCACTATCGTAAATATCGTGTTTTAGTACTGTACATATTTATGTGTATATTTTTGTTGTTGAGTACTCCCATTTCTGTACTAATTATAAAGTGCGAAGTATATACCTACCGCTATCGTCGTGACCAATACTTACCTCCTTTTGTTTAACAATCTAAACAATTAGTATTGCACACGGTCTCTTACAAAGATGTTTTACTTAAACTACTTACACACAATAGTTCATTAAATGTATAACAAAGGAGAGTGTTCTATGCGGCAGCCATGTGTGCAGCTGATTCAGACGTTCTGTGAACTACGTACATTGTCACCGAGGAATTAGATTACAATGATTCATACTTATGTACGAGTATAATTTGTTCAACTTTGTGAATAATGCAAATTGTAACAGGCCGGTATCTGTTTGTATGTGGGTATTGAATGTTAACAATATGAGGAGTCGTTATAAGAGCAACAGATGCCAAAACAACAATGATTATATTGTTTTATATTTACCTGATATCGTCTCACTTATTTAGTTATAGCATAGCGACTTTACTCTTTTTTTTATTGTAACACTGACGGCCCCTTCAGGCTGACACCACTAACTTATTGTATACTCTGAATACCTCAATTTCTTACAGACTTTCATATTATTTTAATTAACTGTGCTATATTCCTTTACTTAAGGAGCACGATTCATTACTCCTTTCTCTTACAACCAGTTAAAATCGAGGGTGTGTGGTGAGTTCCCTCCTCTCCTTTACTATCCTTCTGCGATGGATTCCCGCCATGTAATGCCTGGTTAAATTAGATATGTCTTGTGTTTTTACGTGGATCTCAGTAGGTATAATCACCTTATTGACATACCTTTTTATTCTGCATTTAATAAAGGGAAATAACTTTCGGTCAGAACATTTGACGAAATTTAAAAAAGAAAGTATATATTCGTTTGGAACATGTGTTTTATACACTACTAAGGCAGCAGACGAGCATATGGCTTACCCGATCGTGCGTGGTCACCGTAGCCTATGGGCGTTTGCAATGCCAGAGGTGTTACAGTCGCACTGCCGATTGTGTTGCCATGCGTATGGGGACAGGCTGTGGCCCTCTGCTGAAGCGGATCGATGTTTAGTAAATAACGACTGTAAATATTAGTGTACTACGTACTTATAACGAGTATTATTTATTATTTCTCTTCGTGTGGGTAGAGATTAAGCATATCTCATAGCGCCAACAGCTCACATGTGCAGTCATACAATACAATAATTTTCGTGGGTACTAAAATCACACCAGGTGCGTCGAAGTTAGCATAGCTATTGATTCGCGAAAACGTTCGGCAGCTGCCAGTGTTAAGAGCAATTTAGAAGATGCGACCGCAGGGTTGTAGGGTAGACCGCATTTTTGGTCGACTGTTTCTAAATCGAAAGTAGTTAGTAGTTACCAAGATATTCTAAGAACAGATTCGATCACACATGAGCTGTTGTGCGCTAATTAGTCGTAAGTGATAGCTGATAGTGTTTGTACATAGCCGGGCGCACGCGCCGCCGTCGTGCCACACTTCTGTTTTTGTAAAATAAACCGTCGTATCAATGTCAATGTATGTTTTATTGTGATTGCGGCCGACTGCGTCGCACTTCCCGCTATCTCTCGTCGCATTACTTGACCCTTCACCTTTGGCGCGTTCTATGTCTACAGTAGGGCTCCGCATAACTGAGATTCTTTGTTCGGGAATATATAATTAGATCCAACAATGGAGTATCAAGCAAACGAAAATAAATTCTGTTCGTCATACCGGTGTGATACTCTGGTGTGACTACTAGTCAGAACGGGTCACTAGTCGTAAATCTGTGCGTAAGTTTCTAATAACGTAGGTCCTCAACACGTTATCACTTTACACTTCACTTATATCCCACACCCTACAATAAGTACTTGCTCGCGGATCGTGTCCGCCATGACGGTGACAGCAGCATGGATAGTATTGTACCACACATGGACAGTCGAGAAATGCGTATGTCCTATGCTATAGCACATACAGAGAATGCAAGAACCTCGTTTTATAGGAGTCTCAAATGATGTCTACTGACTTGTTGTTTGACATCCTTAAAAAATTACGGTGCTTGATTAAAAGTTGCGTCGCAATAACCCCGTCCAGTGCCGAGGGCGGCGCAATGTGTGTTATGAAACTGCGTACTTTTAGTATTAATAAGACCTCATTTAAGTCGTCTATGTAAGTATTATTTCTGTATGCTCCAATTATTCACTGGTACACTTATAAACAACAAATCAAAGTACCTACCTAAAGATTTATTTCAATGCATTGAAATACTACTAAAAACAGTTTTAACAATATATCAATGCCGCAAAAGAATTTAACCTGTCTGGGATCGAATCGAACCCATATATTGACAGCCCACTAGAACAGATACCCATAGGTGTAAGAAAAAAGAAATTGAACTAACAGACGTAGGCAGCCCAAGGATTTGGTTTCTTTTGTCGATAAAGGTAGAAATAGTACCTACATTATTGCAAAGACCGGGAAATGGCAAGAACGAGACAGGCAATTGCCGTTTCGGCCGAGGCATATATAGTGCTTTTCTCTAAAGAATGCATGGAAATATAATAAATATATTACATTTAATTAAATTTATATTAAGTTACATTAACCATATTGGGCAATTACCTAATAGAAGAAGAAAATGGTTTTGATTTTCCTTCAGTGAATTATTCGCAGCAAGATGGAAAATCTAAAAAAAAATAGCAAATGTGACTGTCGCGCTGAGATCTAGGGTTCGATTCCCGGGTCAGAACAAATTTTTGTGTGATCCATACAAGTTTGTTTCGGAATTTCGGTGTTTTCTATGTATAATATTGTATGTATTTAGAAATATTTAAGTTTCTTTATAAGTTGTCTAGATACCATAGCACAAAGTTATAGCTTAGTTTGGGCTAGATTGTGCTGTGTGAAAAAGTGTCCCAGAATAAGACTGTCTCGGTGGCGCAGTAGTAGTGTCTGCGACTGCCGCGAGTGAGGTCCCGGGTTCGATTCCCGGGTCGGAAAAAATGTTTGTGTGTATCCTTATGTGTTTGTTTCGAAGTTTGGGTGTTTCCTATGTATAATGAGTATGTATTAAGAAATATATAAGTTTTCTAGATCCCATAACACAAGCTTATATTTAGCTTACTTTAGGCTAGACGGTGCTGTGTAAAAAAAAATGGCCCACAAATCTCCCACAATATTTATTAATTATTTATTACGTTGACACAACTTTTATGTCCCAGAATTCACCACTCCCACACATAAAACAAGATAAATGCACTTATTTTCGAAAATAATATACTTACAGTAAGCATCCGCTGAAGAGAATGATGAAAGAGATCCAATCATAGAGTATCTAATAACCACAATAACCATTTACTGCTTGACCCTTAACCAACATTGCTGGAGTGTTTTTTGAATTTAGAACAATACACCGCTCCAGCAATGTCGTATGAAACGGCGCGCTGGGGTTATTGTGGTTATTAGATACTCTATGATTGGATCTCTTTCATCATTCTCTTCAGCGGATGCTTACTGTAAGTACCTATAGGATATTTATGGGTCGAGGTCACACAAAAATTTGTTCTGACCCGGGAATCGAACCCTAGAGAACAGCGCGGCAGTCTCATTTACTATTTTTTTTTTTTAGATTTTCTATCTTACTGCGTACAATTCACTGAAGGGAAGTCAACAATATTTTCCTTTAGTAGTTAATTGCCCAATATGGCTAATGTAACTTTTAATATTAATTAAAAGTATAATTTAATCTTTTATCGTATTTATTTCTTATCGTATGTTTTATTTCCATGCATTCTTTTGAGAAAAGCACTATATATATATGCCTCGACCGGAATGGCAATTGCCTATTTCCCGGCCTTTGCAATAATGTACTATTTGCCATTTGCAATACACTATACAACTTTTAAAAATCGTAAAGAAAATGTCTAAAATGTCGCCCTCCGCATGCAGAGCGTTCGATCTATGGCCAACTCGGCCAAAATTACAACAATGTCTGCAGAAAGTTTCAGAATTTTATGAAATGCATTTGAAATCGAATTATGGCGCATTTTTGGGTTATATAAGAAGAATAAAAACAAACATAATAACCCATTCTGCTGAAGACCCTCGGAAGTGCTCTTGAAGTAGAATCACCATAGATATCTTTACTCTTAGTTCATCCCCAAGGATGTTATGCCGGACTCAAACCGACTACAAAAATCACACGGTTTCTACCGTCGGGCGCCCGGGTAACTCCTCGGAAGGATGGAACTCCCAGGGTTCCGGTAGATTGGCTACCACCGCGGCGTCTCCTATTGGTATTATTCCGCTTCTTGAGACGTGAGGCGGGTTCATTCCCAGTCATTCCCAGTAGTTTAACTGAATAGTTCGAACTAGTGAGTTTTTTTCCCACTAGTTCCGTGAATTTTAAGGTCTGCTATTTTACTGGCAACTGGGACCAACGACTTAACGTGCCTTCCGAAGCACGGAAACGCTCGCGAATGTACTTAAATGTCACAAAGTGGTCACCCATCCAAGGACCAGCTATAGCGAAACTTGCTTAAGGCAATGGTCGTTTACGGAACACAGCGGGGCCACTAATGCTTCAACTAAAGAACTAAAAACTGTGAAACTAAAGAACAGAATAAGTTGTAGCCTAAGTTACTTCTTACACTGTGTTAAAATGGGCATATAATATGCCTCTGCCACCCCTTCGGGGATAAGGCGTGATAGAGACATATATAAATAAGTTACTTCTTTAAGATATTATAAAAGTACCAATAAAAATTCTGTTAAAATCGGTATAAAACCTTTTTTTTGTGTGGATATCGTATATAGTGCTAATTCTAAAAAAATACGTCTCGTTAAAGGACCGCTCCTAATTATTTATTATCTCTATTTGTTGTTTAAATTTTCAAAATATTTGCAGACATTGGGTATTTACCATACGAGAACTCGAAAATAGGATCAACGATATTCAGCAGGCTTCACGAAACTCCGCCATCGAAATACGCAACGTGCCCCCCATAGGCGGAGAATCGACATCTGATTTCAACCAAGTAGTTTCGAAAATCGCTGATGTCCTACAAATTAATGTTGGTGGAATACGCGACGTGTACCGTGTTCCAGGTAAACCGGGCACTACTAAGCCGATTGTAATTGAACTCTCTTCCGTTCAAGAGAAAGATAAGGATGTAAACGCAGCGAAGAATTTCAATCGAAACCACTCTAGAGATGACCGCTTAAATACTACTCATATTGGCATCGTGGGCAAATCTCAGCCGATATACGTTGCGGAGTTTCTGTCGGGTTCGACCAAGAAATTGTTCCATCTCTCTAGTGAATTTGCCAAACTTAATAAATACGAGTTCTGCTGGTCACTCAATGGAAAAGTTTTTCTTCGACAAGCTCAGTGAACCAAACTCATTCATGTCAAGTCCGAACAATTCTTGCGTGAACTCCTAAAACATCATTGTTTTAGGAGTTCACGCAAGAATTGTTCGGACTTGATATGAATGAGATTGGTTCTACAAAAGGTATCTACAGTTTTTTTGCCAAACTTTGTCATAGTTAATCTAATTTTCATATTATTCATTTTTTTGTTCATACTGATACTTACTTTCTTATACTACCGAAATAACAATAACAATGGTTTATCTGAGTCAAACACTATACACAAGCACAACACAGTTCAAATTAGTAGCACTCATAATTTTGTCATTATTCATAGATTATCATAAAGTACCAGTTGCTCACATCCCACATTATAGTAATATTTTCCGACTCATTATGACGTCTCCATCCATGTTACCCAAGACAACTCTGTGGTCTTTCTTTTTTCTACAAAAATGGTTTCCTTAATAGAAATAAACTTTGAACTTGACACTCTGGATAGTTCCACCTCTTATAGATGTGCTCCAGATAAATGCCATGGAATATTAGGTTCAAATCAATACAACTCGTTGAATATATTTCAGTTAAATATACGTAGTGTAAATAAAAACTTCGACCAGTTATTTATGTTACTATCTCAGATTACAATAAATTGTCAAGTTATAATCCTGACCGAATGTTGGCTCCCCAAATGTAATTACATTCCAAATATTGATGGTTATTCCCATTATTCTTCGGAAAGCCACCTAAATCAAAATGCGGGAATCATAATTTACCCGTCACTGAATCAATGTTTGACAGTGCAGCCTGTCTAACTTGCGTAATTGACAATAAGATAGCCATTGTAGCTATCTACAGATCTCCTACGTACAACTTGCGAGAGCAGTTCGATACGTTTCTCGAAAACCTCAATAGTCTCCTTATAGGCTTAAAATCATTTACCCACATTGCGCTTTTAGGTGACCTACACATTGATATCAAACCCCAAAATGAAGACAAGCTATGAAATGAATGAATGAAATATCTTTATTCATGTAGGTCACAAAGTAACACTTACGAACGTCAAGATTATTGCTTCTACATTTACATTTACTGCCAGATTCGCAAAGCAATAGGTAGAGCCTGAGGAAGAACCTGGCAATAAAACTCATGGCCAATCTTTTTTAACCGCCAGTAATTACATTAGTTTGATGATGATATGATGTTTGACCAATAATATAGTAATGAAGTTATACAAAACAAAAACAAAATCAATGTTATTTTTAAAATCATATCAAAATTAGAGCTATTCTAGTTGCCAGTTCTAAGTTGCAGCCTACACTTTAAGAAGAATCTTGCAAGAAAGTCAATGGATGCTCTTTTAAAATGTAGGTGTGGCTTACAACATTAAAATTATACTTACATTGTTCCTTTGGATTTATGTGAAAACAGTCGACTGAACTTAGTTTGCCTTAAATTTAAATAATATTATTTGTAGTAATTGCTATTACAGCTATGAGCTGACCAGTCCCAACAGATGGCACCCGTTCACGGGTATGACGTATATATCAGCCATCGCCCTACTCAACCGTATTATAGGGAATAAGGCGACCCGATACATACGCCACCACTGCCAGGACACTTAGGCGAGCATGACATACCCAAAAACTGCACAGCAACTATCATGTCAATTTCAAAATAATAAATAAGTCTACTTGGTGCTCACACAATAACAAATTCAAATTACATATTTGTATATTAGTTATTACCGGAACAAAACGCAGCCAATTTAGAAGCCTTTAGTTGTCTGACGTTTCAAATTATTCACAATGTAGAAATGTAAAAATACAACATATACATATGCAGATTCTATCTATCTAACAGTTACCTACTTTTAAACGCCAGCCATGCAATTTCGTCTTCGCATGTTTTCCCCACGAAGTTCAACAAATGATATGATCATGTACTGCTAAAAGCAAAACTACCATCAATTACTTTTGTTGTTGAGGCGCATATAACTGATCACCTTCCTACAATACTCTGCCTCCAACTTAAAAATATAAGAAAACACTCTCAATTTAAGCATGTTATTGATCAGAAATGTATTCAGGCTGATTTGAATAATATTGATAGATTTATCCCATATTATCCAAACAGAACACGCAAATACTGCTGCTGATTCACTAGTTAGCACCTTGTCCGCCATCATTAATAAGCACTCTAAATTACGTCAGTTATCAAGGACAAATAAAATTCTTAAGCCTGTGCATTCGAAATAGAGATCAAAAAGTTTAAGAAAAATCCTAATAATCAAATAATTAAGACAACTTATAGCCGCTACCGTAACTTTTGTAATCTTCTACGTAAAATAAAAATAACTTATGAGAAGAACGAACTCTTAAAATGTAAAAATAATATCAAAGCAACCTGGAAGATAGTAAAAGACATTACCAATACCACCAAAAGTACAAAATCCCCTGTTGAGTTGTTGAATCAATTCGAAATTACCAAAACATCTCTAAATTTAACAAATAAATATTTCGGTAATATAGGTAAAACTCTAGCCTCCAACATAAAACCAAGCCTCCAAAGTAACTCCTCACCCTTCAATGACAAAAAATACTCAGATATCCTGAACTCAATGGTTATTCTTGACACAGACGAAAAGGAAGTGGAATCTATTGTGATGGGTTTACGATCGGACGCAGCTGCTGGATGGGATGGCATCTCAACTACTATATTAAAATCAAATCGTGCTGTTCTCGTCCCCATAATCACTCACATTTGTAATATCTCGTTCCATACTGGTGTATTTCCGAATGTATTTAAGAAAGCGTTAGTGCACCCTGTTCATAAAAGTTGTGACCGGAGCTTAGTTGCGAACTACAGATCTACTATATCTGTTCTGCCTACCATATCAAAGGTACTTGAAAAACTCCTTAATAAGAGAGCATTCCTTGATAAGAACAAAATTATCTCTAACCAGCAGTATGGCTTTAGATCTGGGTTTTCAACGGAGGATGCCGTTGCGGATCTTGTAGAACACATTACTATAACTTCAGACCAAGGTTAAATATGTCTAGGTGATTTTCTTATTCTGCAAAAAGCATTCGACACAGTCCACATCCCTACTCGTCTTTCTAAACTTTATTGCATAGGTGTAAGAGGGAAAGCCCACGACCTACTCAGGGACTACCTTAGGAAACGATTCCAAAGTGTTGTGATAAACGGACTCAGAAGTGATGAAGCGGGTATTGAGTACGGCGTTCCCCAGGGATCAATTCTTGGACCTACATTGTTCCTACTCTATATCAACAAACTATGCGACCTAAAGCTACCAAATTGCAAAATTTTCACTTACGCGGACTATACCGTGGTAGTTTTCAGTGGTTCAAATTGGACTGATATTAAATCAAATGCAGAGCGGAATTAAATAATTATTCATGATTGGCTATCACAAAACTTACTTTCTCTAAATCTGATGAGAGCATGCCATATTCCGTTCTCAATTAGAAACAACACCAAACCTCCACCTGCCTACGAACTGAACATTCATTCAAACTGTAATCAAAACCATACTTGCAACTGCCAGCCAATAAAACGATTGACCAGTATTAAATATCTGGGCGTCCACATTGATCAGAATTAAAACTGGCACCTTCAAATTGATGTGCTTGCCGCAAGAGTAAGGCGCCTCATACACATATTCAAAAACGAAACAAGCAGCAGACCAGGAAATATTGATCATGGTCTACTCCGCTCTCTGTGTATCAATTCCAATTGTGTCCCAATATGGGGTAGCGCTGACTCGACAAGTTTCATAAAAATCGAAAGAGCGCAGAGAGCTGTGCTCAAGGTCATGTATTCAAAGCCCTACAGATACCCAACACGGGAGCTGTACACACTTGCAAAAGTACTAACCGTGAGACAGCTTTTTGTTCTCCGTTCAGTTCTACGTTTGCACAGTGGGGTGACTCGGTCAATTCCAGGTAAGAGAAGGACGTATATAGCTTACCATATCCCTCCACACAAGACAGCGTTCTCTGCTCGGCAGCACCATATCTCTAGCCGCAAAATTTATTCTCCAAAATACAGGTTATTACCTAGTTTGGATATCAGAGTGCAATATTATTTAAACACTGAGTATAATTAAGTTGTTAATATTAAGTAAAAAAATGTACAAACCTTTACGTAATAAAAAAATAAATAAATATCATTATAAAAAATGGGATATATATATATATATATATATATATATATATATATTATATATTCATTATTATTATTTATCCCCTTTTTCACAGCTCAACCGATTTTCATTGAACATAATTATTATTTTGTAATGTGCACGTGATGAGCTTTCATTTAAGACCCCACTCGAGTACTATATTTTGCAGACATTCGGTTATTCATCCCCACTTTTACAACTTTACTTTTAAAATTGGGGGGGGGGGGGGGGGGGGGCACTATTTTAAACGGCTCTGCCGAATTTCACCATGAAATGTAGTATGAATCACACTCTATAGCCATAGATCTTCAACCAACAACAATGTTGGCAAACAAGCATACGACACACAGCATGTATCGTGTTACTTGGTAGATCATTCAAATAAGGGGACAACAAAAAAAATCCTGCTGAGAATTGCGTCAGCATACTGTCATGTTTTTTTTTTGCACACGCTATGCGAAGAACTTTTGACTCTTGTTTGATAACCTAGTAATTAAACTTAAGTTTTGGTTGGCTAACAAACTTATTGTTATTTTAACGATCTTCAAGTCTGCCTGACGGGGTAGTCAAAGGGGACAGATCGCCAGGCTTCGCAATCCATGCATTCTTTTTCTTACTGCAGATTGACCAATCGCTTCATACGCATGTAATGCTTAATCGAAGCCTAGAGTTAAGTACTTAGTACCAAATACTTGTGTGATTCTGTGTGTGAACTTTTGTAAACCCTGAAGAGTTTGTGTTTTCTATACTAAAATGTATTTAGAAATTTATTGACTGCCTCGGTGGCGCAGTGGGGTAGTGTATGCGACTGCAGCGACTGTTCCCGGGTCGGAACAAATATTTATGTGATCCACTAATGTTTGTTTCGGAGTTTGGGTGTTTCCTATGCATAATATGTATGTATTTAAAAATATATAAGTATGTTTATCATTCATCTAGATCTAGAAAGTACTCGGATATTCAGACGTGCACACGTCTGGATATCCGAGTACTTTTGATTTTTCCGTTATGAGCAGTTTGCTCACGAGATCTTTCTATGTAGGTCCTGTAAGTCTCGCCTACCCTGATTCCTTCTACCCTCTACTTTCGCACAATATATATTCTTTATATCATTATTGATAATTTAATTGGAGTTTTCCTGTCTAGTAAAAGGTGGTGACAACTCTACTGAAAAACCTTGACCTATGATCGAATCCTTCTTTGAAATTGTTAGTGACGGCACTATGTTAAACGTGATGATTTACAAAATCATTTTGTTCCGGAGTAACTCCGTTAAAATCTCGAGTCGGCCGGTTTTCGGCCGACTCAACCACTAACAATTCCAAAGAAGGATGATTCGACCATTGTCCGTAATTTTCGCGGTGAAGTGGATGATTCGATAGCTATTTTTCTTTTAAAGTGGCTACCTACTCGATCGTTGGTCGAATTTATTCAGTCGAATTGTCACCGTTAATATTTTTGTGGAGATTAGCGCCACATATATATTCTATACTTTTTTAATATTAAAGGATGGACCGAATTGAAAAAATATTTCTAAAGGCTATATATCATTACGCGCAGGAGAGCGGAGCCGTAATCAAAACTCAACAAATCGGGAAAGACGGGATTAAATAGGTGCGACGGAAGTACGAAGTAAATCACGGGCGAAGCCTAGGGTTACTTAGTACCAAATACTTGTTGATTCTGAAGAGTTTGTGTTTTCTATACTAAAATGTATTTAGAAATATATTGACTGCCTCGGTGGCGCAGTGGGGTAGTGTATGCGACTGCCGCGACGGTTCCCGGGTCGGAACAAATATTTGTGTGATCCACTAATGTTTGTTTCGGAGTTTGGGTGTTTCCTATGTATAATATGTATGTATTTAAAAAATATAAGTATGTTTATCATTCATCTAGATCCCATAACACAAGTTTATATTAGCTTACTTTGGGCTAGACGGCGATGCGTAAAATGAAATATATACCCACTATATGTTTATCAGTTGTTTAGATCCTATAGCATAAGCTTATATCACTCTAATGTGGGCAAGACGGTGTTGTGTGAGAATCTCTCTTCATTTTAGCTTATTTCCAGTTACTTCTAACCCTACCCGGAGTTCACATTTATGGGCTGCTTGGAGCAGTTTAGTTCGACTTTAATTTTCGCCATAGTTGGGAGCAACTGCCGTCAGACCTCCCGACCCCCGTCCGTCGACCAGCCGGTGCGCCGCCTACTGGCGAGGTAACTTGGGCTCCGTATATCTTGGTGGAGTTGGTGGCCCCTCCTTGCGCCCGAAGGCGTTGTATTTGAGAATGCCTCAACATATGTATTTTTTACTAGTTTAAAAATTACCTGTTTTAGCTTCAGATAATTTCCAGGCGTCCTTGTTCTTTAACAGCGTAACAACCTTTTTTTTTAATTAACAGAAGACAGAAGGTCGAGAGCTTTGCGTCTTATGTCATAGTGATGTAATTTTCTGCACACCGTTTCATGCTGAACGCAATCAAAAGCCTTGGATAGATCGCAGAATACACCTAATGCATCTTGCTTGTCTTCAGATTTTGATAATATACCCAGATATAGAATATAACCAGATACCCACATAAAAATAACAATTTTTAAAATGTTTCTCTGTCTGTATGTTCCCGCTAATCTCTGACACAACTGTTCCGATTTTAACGGGGACTTTTACTGACACTCTTATAATATCTATAAGAAGTAACTTAGGCTACATTTTATCCAGTTCTTTAGTTTAAAACGCTGTGCGTCCATTAAAACAGGTATTTAAATATAATTTCTTAAGTAACTATGTTTAGTACGCTGGATAACCCACTGTTTTTACAGAAACAGGTGCAAGGCGGCGGCTTGACCTTAAAATTTCACTTTCGCCTCACGCCCCAAAAAGCGGGATCCAAACTAAACTCCAAAGAAGCTGGATAACGTCCAAATCATTAGGAGAGGCCGCGGTGATAGCCAAACTCTACCGGGAACCCAGGGAGGATTTGCAAGGAGTTACACGGGGCGCCCGGTGTTAAACTGATAGGTAGAGATCGTGTGGTTTTTAGTTGTTTCAAGTCCGCCTTAACGCTGCTAACAAACATTTTTAAAAGATGTATAGGGTATTGCAAATGGCTATTTCTACTATTATCAACAAAAGTAGGAGACGAAACCAGGGGGGGGGGGGCAGCTGCCCCTCCCTGTGTACGCCCATGCCAATTGGTAACTGCTACTGGTGCTACTAGCAACTGGCAGTGAGCAAACATTTATCTAGGTACCTCAATTATTAGGTGCTTACTCATCAAGTAATATTTACCAGTTCTTTAAAATTCTTCAATATTTTGTATACCTACTTACTTTTAATTAGGTTCTGTCGAATAAAAAATGGTGTGCATTTATTTTTGATAGTTCTCACCACGAGCTACATAGGGAATTACTTACCTTCTTTCCTGTTCAGCATTGTTTATACTTGCAGCAGAGCAAGGCCTTCAAACCCCATGTTTATAAAGAGATACATGCCAAATGCCCATCCGCATATTTTTTAAAGAGGTCTGTAATTTCGATAGTTATCAATACAAGGAATCAGAGTAGTAAACTGAGGTTACTCGTGCTGCATCACTGCTCGTGGAGCATGGTCCCTCAGTTCACATGCTTCACACATACATCTGGATCAGCTGGTCTGTCAATTTCAAACCAATAATTACAGGACGGTGAAATACGTATTTTGATCTCGCCTCTAGTGCAGTGGAACCACTGTTAATTGAAATGTCTTGTAGACTCAGTGGGAATATGGTGGAGCCACCGGCTAACATTCAATAAAATGCTGCCAAGGAAGCAGAAGGTACATCTGCAAAGGCTCTATCTAGGAGTTGCAAACATCAGTGGATTGCGTCTGAAAATATATACTTAGCATCTCGTTTGATCATACTCGTTAGTGTGTTAGACTGCCTCGGTGGATTTGGTCCACCGGCGTAATATGTGAGCGACGTAGAGTAGGTTTGAAATGAATTTAATACAAAGGTATGAAAATATTTGTTTATTTCTATCAATAGGTAGTAGGTATTACAGCTGTACAAGCGTGAAGTCTACAACATTTATCACAAGTTTCGCTTAATACGAACAGTATAAACTCTTAACACTAACCTAACCTAAATGACACACAAATGAGCATGAGACACCAAACACGATGTGACCGGCTAGACGAGCGGGTAGGAGGCGGAGGAAGCGATGCCGCAGTGGTTGTTCTTGTTGCGCGCCATCTTGATGTAGCCCAGGTCGCCCCACGAGCGCCCCCACGAGTTCTTCACCAGCCAGTAGTCGCCGCCCGCCTCGTCCGAGCCGTAGCCCACCACCAGCACCTGCAGCAGGCACCGTGTACTACCTGCCTACTCGTTGTATATAGCAAGGAACTTCAATACGTTCGTACATATGCCAATCAAATAGCAGACATTGTGGAAAAAGGACAGGTCAAGAGTACCCTTAACCGACGTGTGTGTATAAAAACACTTTTGAAAGTAGAAGAAGCGAAAGTAGTTTGCCAGGACCGTAGCGAGTGGAAAGTCATAGTCTCTGCCTACCCTGATGGGACAGGCGTGACGATATGTATGTATGTATGTAGCGTCCTATCACCGCTACCGGTGTACTACGTCGTACCATCCATCAGTTATCAAAAGGTATGTCACGCGACAGTCGAAAGGTCAGCGCAGTGACCCCGGAGACCCCGGTGACCCCGCCGCGCGAATCGGTCGACTTTACAAGTGAGTATGTAAGCTCCGTTTGTCGCACTTATATTTTATAATTATTGCGCCGTTTGGAAGCACGCGATTAGGCAACCTACTCAACAACAATCAATGAAGATCAAACGAGTGGCTTTGTCACAACATGATGTAATAAATCTATGTTATATTTTTATGAGATCTTAAACACACACTGTAATGTGTGTCTGAAGTTTTGAACGCATTCTTACAATTAGATATGTAAAGGTGTGCGGTGAAACGTATCAGTGTGTGAATGCGCTGTGCGCGTTATTGTAACCACTTTTTCTCGCACTTTTTATGAACATAACCTTCACGAGCACGTTCACAATAGATCATCGAATTCTAAACTAACGCAGATTCATTGCGTTCGGAGTGAGGAGGACAGGTACACCGAACTTTTGCAAGCATTTACATGTTTTGTTATAACAATGTTTACCTCGAATATAGATTGAAGTTTAGTCAACCTGTTGAACTAGTTAAAAAAATAACAATTATGTGAATGCGGAAATATAAAAGGTTGGCAGTTTGAGGGACGCAAACTAGTGAACAGATTTAGGTGAAATTCAACACAAGATTTAAGACCTCGTTTGACACAAACTTGGAAATATAATGTATCAATTTAGAAAATCTAGACATATTTACACTCAAGAAACATTTGAAAGTAAAGTTTATAAGGCAAAATGTAGTCTTAAGCGTTGATTGAGTATTAAGAAACGTTCTGGAATACGGACCATAATGTATCCAAATTCGCAATAAGTTTTCGATAATGATACAGAAATTGTTCGATAGGTTCAGAACTAGATTTATTTAGATCCTAGCGTTGGAAGTATCGAGAGAGTGGTAGACAAGGCAGTCACTCACCCCGTGGTCCAGGTTCTCGGAGGAGCAGTTCTCGTCGTAGTAGACGCCCTTGGAGTAGAACTGGAAGCTGTCCTGCGACGCGTCGATGGCCACGGACACGGGGCCCACGGCGGCCACGGCCTGCATCAGCTTCAGCTCGTCGCCGTTGGGGACGTCCACGAGGCCCACGTCGTCCGCGCCGCTGTTCTTGGCGTTGTAGCGGCACTTGTCGTCGATGGCCTCGTAGGGGTAGCTCCTCTCCGTGTCGATGCCGCCGTTGTCCTTGATGTAGTTGAAGGCGTAGTCCATGAGGCCGCCGTTGCACCCGTTGTTGCCGTACGACGTCGAGCAGTCGATCAGGTTCTGCTCCGACAGGGACACCAGGAACCCGGTCTTGCGGAAGTGTTGACCTTCTAGGGCGCCGGTCTGCCAACAAATGTCGAGGCGTTATTGTCGTCATTCATCTTCTAAGTTTCAGTAAAGCAAATTAGGTTAGGTTAGTTATGGTGGAATCTCTGACATACAATATTGACACACCAAACAATCATGTTGTGAGGCACTTTAGTACATATCACTAACAACCTGGATGGTACGGTACCTACTCACTGTGCCCGTTCCCTTTCTTTAAGGAGCTGTATTCGTTATTCCTGTGTGAATCGAAGGTGTGTGTCGACTTTACTCCTATCCTACTTTATTACTATTCTAAAACCTTATAGGGTCTACGACAGGATATAGTAGGTATGATATTCTTTCACACACTGAAATTACAGAAGGATATCGAACGGGCGAAGGGATCGACCTAACGCTATCGATAATTACCACAGAATATTGATTTTTACAGGGAATATGTTTTATACCATCATCCTCTTATTCCAAGAAGTAAGCATAGGTATACTATAGGTCCAGACTTCATCAACTGTATTTGGTGACGAGCCTGAAGTAGAGATAAGACTGACACCGTGTGTCGGTAAGGTGCTCCTAACTGACAGTAGGTACTGGACAGAGGACCCTAGATATTCCTCAGCGCACCTCTCCAACTTACCTAGCTACATAGATAAAAACTATTGTCGATGATTATCTATCTGTCAATCACGGTTCCCTTTTAGAATTAACAGGTTTGAGGGAGTAGGTAATGTAATCCTTTGTTAAAATTGTTTCTAACAATGCATGTATGGTTAATATGTAAAATCATCCGCCGTTTAATAATTACGGTGAAATGTGGGCGTTTAATAGGCCTCTGCCTACCCCTTCGGGGATAGAGGCGTGAATAATTAGGCAGTGTCAATGTGTGTTTTTTGTTTATTTTCATAACACTATCGAACTGTTGACCATTAATTATTCGTAATTAACTACAGTTTTACACTTATTCATAGTATTATAATAAAGTTACTTGGATTGTTCTGAAAATCGATATCAAATAATGAGTTAATTTTATTTACGATTCGGTAACAATTTAATATTACCAATCGGTTTGATACGGAGGAAAAGTGTGTGTATAAATTCTTAGGTAGGTACCTACTACAGATTCGATTGCTATTTTAACATTGATAAGAAAATAACCTTCAAGAGAAGAAGCTAAACTAGGTACAAAGTGTTCCAATCACTAAACAGCATAATTAATGTAATACAACGGGTTTGGACTGTCGTCAAGTGTAAAACATTTTATGGGGAATTCAACGACCGTGGAAGCGGGTATACATATATATAGCTATCTAAAGTAATCTAGGGCTTCAAAGAGCTTCGGATAAGCCATCAATAATGTTCGAATGATCACCTATAGATAACTTTATGAAAATTACAAGGCTACTACACACGCAAACCAGTGTGCGCGTCAACAAACTTGTTTCTAGCTAATCACGAGATTTGCTCGGAACATAAACACAGCGAACGCGCGCATCGATGCGGACAACTCCGGGTCATGAGCCGTACAACGAGGAAAATTATACCACAAACTGACAAACTGTACATATTTCATTATCGCAATCATACTCATTACAAAGCCATTAGCTGTTTAGTATAAACAAAAACTGTGAATTCTAGGGAGATATATTGGAGCTAGAGATAGCTATTAGCACTTGTAATGCGAATGATCATTCTTCTTAAGGTTTTTTTATACCACTGAGGTGGCAGACAAGCATACGGACCACCTAATGAAACGTGATCACCGTAGCCTATGGACGTTTGCAACACAAGAGGTGCGGCACTCGTGCAGCACTTTGTAACATTAAAATTTTTAAATTTTAAAGAGATAATTTTATTTCAGTCATGAGCTGGACTCGAACCAGCCTCTTCTGGTTCAACGCACCAGACGCGTTTACCAACTACACCACCATGACCTACTCTCGGTGTCTCGATAAGTTAAATTTAGAAAAAGTTAGCATACTAATAATAGCTTTTTGAAATTGTTTCTAATGACTTTGTAAAAGTCTTCTTAGACCCCTGTTGAAGAACCCTATAAATATTGTAGGCGGTTGGGAAAACCCAAACAGGTAAGGTACTTTGTTCATAGCTGCTATGACCTACAAGAAACTTCAGCTAAACTTGGTGTGTATACAACAATAGTCCTGTCGATACAATGTATCGTGATTGCACTATCAATATTACTGTATAACACCTCATTTCGTTACGTGTTTCGACCAGACCAATCACACATAATTATCTTGTACTGAATCATCGACTCTACAACATATGTTTGAAACATAATATTGTATCTACGATAGTACTGTATCTCGTACCCACCTACATATAATATGAGTATCATAAACACTCGCCACTCGCAACTCAATTGACATCATTTGTCCAGAAACCTGAATTATAAACTCGATAATAGTCAGATGAAATGAGATTGTTCCTTGAAAATGTCGTTGCTCCCTTTAACGTGTCCCCAATCCCAATATTATTTGTAGTCCAGTCTGACGCTCAACGAATAGGATGAGCGAAGGTTATTCAATATTGTGAGATAAAGAGTGCACGTAAAAACGTATAAGGGGAAGTTTAGTTAACTACTTATAAAATTGCGGATGCACTGGCCTGTTTACTGTATGTCTATTTAAAGGTGAGCTATTTTTTAATCATTCTTAATAGTATCTGAAACCTTTTATATAGTAACAATAAACGGGTCTTATCTGCCTGTGTGTTCACTCACAGTCAAATAATTATAACCACATTTGATATCGATGGTTTAGATCAGACCAAGTCATACAATTATTTGGAAACAAACTTAAAGAAGAACAAAGGTAAAGAACAAATAGTGAACTCATGGTCACAATAATTCATTCAGTTCAAATAGCTTTGTTTGTGGATTTCGTATCATGTAATAGTACTTTATATTACGCATTCAAAAGATACGTTTATACGCGTAATAAATGGTAATTGCGATGAATGTTTACAAGATCGAATGAACTGTGAATCACTGATTCCCATAACTTTATCGTTACTCCGTATTAAAAATGCGACGGTAATTAACTTTCTTTGTGTAAACAACAATGGCGTACAGCCACCGGCGACATTGTGTCAACTTTTTTAGTAAGTAGTTTTAATTGAAATAAACAATATGGCTACAGCTAATCTGGAGGTGGGCGTCAGGGATGTGCAAACATCCAGCCCAAACAGTTTATCAGTTACTGTCTAAGACTAACGCATTTTTTTCAATTTAGTGGGTATAGACTTAATGTAATGTAATTTACTATATACTATACATATCAGCCAGTTACACTGAACTGTAGCTAGCTACGGTCACAAGATCAATACGTGGATCTGCATAATCCTATTATGTGTGTGTGTTGTGGTGTTTCCGCCCACCGCAGGCAGGCATTGAAAGAATTTTTAATAGATCTATGGTTTTATCGTAAGAGTTGTGCTGGCGATCTGTAACTGACCAACTGAAACTCTATCTCCACTATATGGAGCTTTGGATTCAATATGGCCGAAGTATTTAGAGGTTCTAGGGTGTACATTATTATTGTAGTGTGCAGTAGGTGGAGGTGGTGGATACGGCCGCAGCGTGTGTGTGGTATACTCACGGTGCTGAAGGACCAGCAGGAGCCGCACTTGCCCTGGTCCTTGATGTCGGTGACGGCGCCCTTCTTGCGCCAGTCCACCTGGTCGGGGTACGTCACGTGCGCCGCGGGGATGAACGTGGCCGCGCGATGCGCTGCGCCCTTGCGCAGCAGTCCCTTGGCGTGTCTGCGGCACACACACACACACTATATCTACTTGGAACTTTCTATTCAATGTCTCACAAACTCCACTTCAAAATGAGTGCTGCCCTTTGAAAACTCTTCTTTGTAGACAGGATAATTATTATTTACTTAATAGCTAGCATTGCATTGTTATAAAAGTTCTTGATTTATTATTTATCTATCACGCCTTAACCGCGAAGGGATTGCGAGGCATATTATTTGCCCACTTTTCACCATGTGTATTCCTGCCCCACGTAATAGGTGGAAATAGACAGATGCAGGTTGTGGCTACCTGCTGTTGAAAATTTTCAAGCAGTCCATAAGTCTTTCAACTTGTCTTAACGACTGCCATGTAACTGGCAACCGGGACCAACGGCTTAACGTGCCTTCCGAAGCACGGAAACGCTCGCAAATGTAAATGCCACAAAGAGGTCCCATCCGTGACTAGCCATAGCGAAAGTGGCTTAACGCAGTGATCGTTTACAGAGCACAGAGTCCGAGGGACCACGAGCGCTTTTTTAAAATTGTATATATTATGTTTATGGTGAAAAGCGACGCTAAATCCAGAAAAAGACACACTTTAATGAATAACTTTAAATGTCCTGTTTTATCACAATCACAACAAATTAATCTATTGCGTTAAGTGCTTCATTAATAACGACTTTATTAATCAGTGTACACATAATTAGGTAATGTGTTTAACTAGTTAACTACCATAAATAATTTTCTGCGTAATTAATAAGTAAATAAATTTGTATGAAATATAGATAAAATAAATAGGTTTGTACTTTCACTAAATAGTGTAACATATTTTAATTAATTTGAAAGTGTGGGGGACTGCTTCAACTATTTTTTTTTTAATAATAATTAACTAACTAACTAACTATCTTCACGCTGTATCCCTGACGGGGTAGTCAGAGAGGACAGATCGCCAGGCTTCGCGATCCATACATACTTCTTTCGCTTCTTCGAGATTCATCAATCGCTTCATACACGCACGTCTGGGTATCCGAGTGCTTTTGACCTTTCCGTTTTTGAGCAATCTGCTCACGTGGTCTTCATATGTAATTCTCGGCCTACCCTGACTCCTTCTACCCTCTACTTTTGAACAATATATATTCTTCGTCAATCGTTCCTCACTCATTCGTTGGACGTGTCCAAACCAACGGAGCACGCCCTTTTCCAGCTTAACGCTGACACTTTCATTCAAACCTGCCATATTGCGTATCACTTCGTTACGTATTTGGTCGGCCAAGGTAACGCCGCACAATTTTCGAAGTGATCGCATCTCCACAGCATTCAATTTACTTTCATGCATCTGCTGACATACCCAGGTTTCACTACCGTAAAGCAAAGTTGGCACTAGCACTGCGTTATGAATCGCCATGCGTGCTTCTTATTAATCTAATAAGTCTCTTAAAGTTAACGGTGCTTTGTCCCAGTTAGTAAAGCGTTACTAACTGGGACAAAGCACCGTTAACTTTGTTTCCGGCAGCTACTCGCCGTTCTACATCCGAATCACATCTTCCATCCGCGCTAAACATACTTCCTAAATACACAATTTCATTCACTTGCTCTAGACGTTCCTGGTTTACCCTAATCTCGCATTTAGTTCTTACGTCACCTCTTTCAAATACTAGAACCTTAGTTTTACTTGCATTCAAGCGAATACCCTTACTTTTACACTCCTCTTTCATATTAGTGACTAATGACTGAAGGTCGGCTTCTGATGAGGCCATGAGCACCGCATCATCAGCGTACAGCAGACAGTTTACTGTAAAGTCACCCAAATTCACACCCATATTAAAATCTTTCAACTTCTGCAGGCAACTGTCCAGATACACTATGAACAGCCAGGCGGACATGACACATCCCTGTTTGACGCCTGTACGGACATCAAAAAGAGGTGACACATCCCCCCCTACTCGCACGCAAGCCTTACAGTCCCTATAAAGCGGCTGTATTGCCCGCAGTAGCGAGCCGTCCACACCATATCCGGGCAGCAAGTCCCACAACGTTTCTCTCACAACGTTATCAAATGCTTTCTCCAGATCCACAAAAGCGCAGAAAACCTTCTGGCTAACAGCCAAAAACTTTTCCGCGATCATGCGGAGAGAAAACACTTGATCCATGCAACCTCTTCCACGTCGGAATCCGCATTGAGCTTCCCATAAATACCTTTCAGACTTTTCTTGTATTCGTGCCGTTATAACCTTTGCATACACCTTACTAGCTAAGCTGACCAAGCTGATCGCCTTGTAGCTGGAGCAGTTTAGGCGCGAGCCTTTCCCTTTGTAAATAGGTACTACAACTGCTTCTCGCCAGTCATCTGGGACCTCACCCGTCCGCCAGCACAAGTTGCATAACAGACATAGTGTGTCCCAGACACGCGACCCACCGTACTTGATCATCTCAGCAGTAACTCTGTCTTTTCCCGCAGCCTTACCACATTTCATACTTCTTATCGCTTGTTCTATTTCTTTCATACTAATGACTTCAATGACATCGGGATCCGGAGCATCGAAGTGAGCTCCACTTCCCGATGTGGCATCTCTGTCTTTTCTTGCATACATCTTTCCATAATATTCACTCCATCTCTGAAGGACGTCAGTTTGGTCTGTTAGGACGTCATTGTTAACACTAAGCACTTTATTCATACTTTAGATTGCCGAACAACTCCGGGCCTTGCCTACCGCACACTGAATCCTACCGATATTATAAATCTGAAAGTTTGTATGGATGTGTGGATGGATATTCGTTACTCTTTCACGAAAAATCTATATACTCTTTCACGAAAAATCTATATCTAATAAAAATCTATATATTGTATACGGTATTTGGCAAACAACACGACATTGACTCGACCGACTCCAAACACTGACCCGGCTTCTTATCTGTCACCAAACACGACGTATCTATCACATGTCGTGTTCTGATACCAACAACTACACCGCCCTATTAAGGAAATAATATAAATAACGCAATAATATGCCGTTTAGGTACTTATTTGTAAACATGTTAGTGCCATCAAAACACAAAGAACGCGCATTTTAATTGAAGTTCATTACAAGCCGAGTGAATCGGTCAAGTTGTGGTGCAGAGGTACCAAGAGCGTGTGGGTCAGGTTGTCAGAGCTGTGTGTAGTGTCGCCGACCATCTACTGGCGTGAAGTCACTGCACTCAAGAGCCATTTGGGCTGTGCTGGAATTATTAACGCCACGGGAATAATAATATTAATTTCCGTCCAAAATAAATATGCCTTGATATTATACAATGTGGCCCCAATCTGGACAGTATTTTATAAATGAGGTACCCTCTTTAAATGGATATTAATTGATTCCGAAAGCATTCTTCCGAGTGAACCATCTGTCAGCTTTTAAAGAGTTTAACGGTACCCAAATGACAATAAAATGGTCCCCTATGTCACAAAAATCTATAAATTTTATTATTTGGCTATTGATATTCAATAAGTTGTCTGGGGGAAAAACCCCGGATATCCCAGTATCTTTGTCAAATCAGCTGTGCATGTTTTGTGTCGCCTCCTAACTACGTATTATGATAAATTAATTATTTTGTTCGAAAATTTAACTCGTCTAAATCTCACATTAAAACAGCACTTATTTATTGTAAAAAAATGGTTAAAGAGTTTCTTTGCTTACTTGAGCGTCCTATTGAACCCATTCATGGTGTGCACGAACTCGTGGTGCAGCATGTCGGCGTACTTGTTGGGCTTCACCTCGTACGACACGAGCCCCTGTTGGAAACGCTGGTTGTGCTTGGCGATGCGCATCTTGTTCTCTGCGAAGATCTTCATGCGGAACTTGTCCTCAACCTCGCTGTCGTACGACTTGTTGTGTTCCATCTGACACATGGGGGAGAGAACAGCCATCAGCGACAGCAAGACAAAAATACACCGGGTTTATTAAGAGGTAGCTTTACATATTCTATTTAACCAGACCAAAAGTAGTAAAAACGTCACGCCGCAGGGATGCCAGTTAATCTCCAATTACAAAATTATTTATTTTCAGAAACATTTCTAAAAATAAACATATTTTCTATCTATAATATTATAAAGCTGAAGAGAGAAGCGCTAATCTCAGGAACTACTGGTCGGATTTGAAAAATTCTTTTTTGTTAGTAAGTCATTTATCGAGGAAGGCTATAGGCTATATAACATCACGCTACTACCCAAGAGTGCCCACCAGTAATCATAAATGTCAACAAATCGGGCCATTTTTTTTACATTTTTGTAATAGCAATAAGCGACGGGATTAAATGGATGCAACGGGAATTCAAAATATGTCACGGACGAAGCCGCGTAGTAAACTTGACTTGACTTCAACTCGACTTAACAATTGCCATGTTACTCGTGACCGGAACCATCGCCATAATGTGCCTTCCGAAGCACGGAAACGCTCGAAAATGGAAATGCCACAAAGTGGTCACCCATCTGAAGACCAGCCGTAGCGAAAGATGCTTAACGCCGTGATCGTTTACAGAACATTGAGTTAGGGAGCCACGAGCGCTACGACGCCAAGTGAACATTAGCACACCGGAAACACAGTAGGTACCTACTTAGAATATGTTACTTACCTTGAATGCCTGGAACTCTTCTTTGATGATGTCGAAGAAAGAGACGGCGCTGGCGGCCGCCGCAAAGCACAACAGCACGGCTATGCTCTTCATTGTGTCTAGGCAAGAAAAAACAAACATTCAAATATCTATTAAACTATATTCACACGTTACAGCACAAAATCACAAAGATTAATTTATAAAATACTGCAAGTATGAGATCACTCTAGGTACCTATGGCAATATATCAAAATACTTGTACCTTATTATACCTACCTACCTAAAAGCTAGCTATCTGCGGTAATGATTTCAAAACAATTGTATATGACGGATTATGACGCATTCACAATATACCTACATAATGACTAAATAATACGAACAATGTACAATAAATATTTGTGTTTTTGTATTTGCTACTAAATATGTAGGTACAATGCGGAAATCAATATTTTTCTACTGCCTTCTTTTACGAAAGTTTTGGTACAGGTAGACTAGGTGTGCTATTTTTTTCAGTTGGGTTTTCTTCGATTTCTTGCAAAAGTCTTGTTAGGTAGTTTACTTGTGACACTCAAATTTTATTATTAGCAAAATGAAGGAAGCCTCATTTACTGGTTTTATGTCAGGAATTAATAAGCGCCTAGAACTAGGACCAAGTATAAGGCCTCAAATATATGTTAGTTACAGTTTTATTACTGCATTATTCATGGCTGCTGAGAAACTGAAAAACTTCAAAAAGAATTGCTGTTAGCCTGAATAGTATATATCACAATTCTATCAACAGCATGAACCTACAGTAACAAAAAAACCATGTAAGTTTTACCGCCTAGTACCTACTAGAATGATGACAAATCACTAGACTGGGCAGGGCAAGGATCCAGGTTGAATCCCGTTGTTGCCCTTTTAGCTAGTTACTTTTAAAAGTTTGCTTTATAAATTAATACTGATCAATAAGCTAAAATTAATAAGTGAGTAATAATAGCACATTTTCTTGGTTAGGTGTATAACCAGGAAGAATAATATTTTTATACTGATTTAATGTAACTCTGACCCTGATTCGAACGAGACACATTCAGAATTCAGATTGAACTCTATCCATAACACTACCACTACCTATATCCGTATCTACAACCTTATCTTTCATTAATTAGCAACTTCTACAAATTCAAATTACTCGTATCCCGTTAATCCTGGATATGGATAATGATCAGTTTTTAAAGTTTTATCGGTCGTTCTTTGTTTGTAAGAAAAAAATAGGTAGCTATTTATGTATTTATTTTATTTATTTATATTTTAACAATGGTAAAACTACACTGTACCTATATTTTTAAAAATCAATTGATTGTAATTGGTATTAAAACAAAGAAAAATTTGTACAAGTACATTATATTTACTTCAAAATCCAGAAATCCAAGACAAAGGAAGTTTAAGCTTGCTCTAACACGATTGCATACATCGCCCACAAAATTTAAAAGAAAATTGGTTTTTATTCAATAAACAGTAACATTAACGAAAAATTATTATAAACTAATGCTTACCTCTAAATAAGTTGTTATTCTTAAAATACTATAAAAATATCGATTAAAATTTTACGTGTTGAAATTACTTCTCAGCAAGTATTCGCGACTGCCCTACACCACAACAAAAATATTTCTACTAAAAAATTGAGATTTAACAAATTAATGAATCGAATGAAAACCCTCTGTGGAACAAAGAGTAGAGAGCTACTCACTCATTCATCATAGACAATGTAGCACTATGTTCGTTCCACCACTTCATTTATACCCCATTTACACTCTCGCACGAGCCACAAGACGAGCCGCGATCTTGAAAAAATCTAAATAGTATTATAAATGCGAAAGTTTGTGTGGATATTTGTTACCCTTTCACGTAAAAATTACTGAATGCATTTTAATGAAACTTTAAAATAATATAGCTTATACATCAGAATAACACATAGGCTACTTTTTATTCCGGGAACAAGTTCCTGTGGGAAACGGGAACTGGAAACTTCTCTACGTAGGCGAATCCGCGGGCGTCAACTAGTACTTTTATATTTCTAAATACATACATATAACATAGGAAACACCCAAACTCCGAAACAAATATTTGTGGTTCACACAAATATTTTTTACGACCCGGGAATCGAACCCTGGACCTCTGTCGCGGTAGTCGCATACACCACCACTACACCACAGTCCACTGTGTCAGAATATATAATGCTATTATATTTTTAAACTAACTAATGAAAAAACTTGAGAGATGTCAAGGGACACCCGGATGGAACGAAGTTCTTTTCGATTAATTAGTGAAGGAATTGTAATAAAATTTCATTTTTTTTAAGTTATAATAATATATTTTTTAGGAGGCTCAATTTTAATATTTATTATGTACAAAAAACCTGTATACACTCAATAAAAATAATAGTCGCGACACCACACTGTTCAATGCGAAATAGAAAGACGAAACAAAAATAACTGGCTTGCTTTCTATGAGAGAGAGAGACAGACAGAGAAACACGCGCACGCCGCACGGTTTACAACTATAGCAATAAGTGTCATTACAACTTTTGGTCTTAATTTTTTCCGTCTAGCCCCCTTTCGCAACGCGCGATAAGGAACTTCGTTTCAAAAAAAATTTTGGTTAATCCCCGGGATATGAAACGTGTATCTATTGCGAAACTATCAAATTCTAAGATAGTTGCTGGAATCATCCTACTGCGACTGCAAAAACGACGATGGAATTTTGAGGGCTTGGACATATATTTATACAAAAATTGCTTGATCAAGCAAATGTGGTTTTGCCAAATAAATATTGTAGAGAGGACCCCGCGACCCACGTATCCTGTATTTATCGCCAAAGAAGTAGCAGAAACTTATTTACGCACACATTTCAGAGTAAGTATTTTTGATCCAAGTGGTAAGTCCTTTGCAATTACCTGTCGTAGTAGTCGTTCCAGAAAAACACTGTGACACGAGAGTTTTGTAATTACTAAGTAAAGTGATATGTTGCAGTGAACAGCGAACAGCAACAGGAAGCAAAGGTGCCATTTCTTAATTGGGACAAGGACACGTGACTTAGGACTGGACTTAATATCGACAATGGACTGTTATTAAAAAATAAAGATCGTTTGTAAAGAATAAATTTCCTTCGCCAGCCCATGATGGGCAAATATAAACAACAAGTTAAGATTGTCAGTCTTGTCGTAATGTCGGAGTTTTGCGACAATTTCAAAATTATTTGAAAAATTAACACGAAATTCGTATGCAGTATATGAAACTTCAAAAAATATCAAAACTTACTTTCATGCAATACAATACGTAATACCCTTAGACGAAGTACCAATAGACAGAGCCACAGCATACTTCGTCTGAAATGGAACTCTCAGTTATCATCAAAGTCCGGTTGACATCAAATGCCGATACGTAATATACAGAGCACTGGGGCTATCCTCCAGAGGGCTTATCCGGGACTCCTGGCCATAGACAAATGGAAAATCACCGTGTGGTTTTAGTCGGTAAGAGTCCGGCATAGCATCCATGAGGATTTCCAAACGTTAATATATATATATACCTAACACAGATATAGAAGAGTAAGCAGATCAAACATTTGCGAAAAATAGCGTAGCCTTTTTTACACATATAGACAGGTAGCTTAATCCAGGGTCGCATTCAGCTATCATATCATGTCATTTTCATATCTTTCATAATTTATATTTATTAACCAAACATCTTGTTTAATGGTATCCTTAGGAAACCTAAAACAATATTAACATAATTAATTGAATCGAGCACTACATTTAGCTTGACTTTGGATATTGAAATTGCGAACAATTTGTTGAACTGAATTCGTCCCCATGCCGTAACAGTACAAAATGTATGTTTATTAAAAATTAACAAAAATCTTAGATATAGATGACGATAGCGACCAAACGGTTTATGGAACAGATGCTATGAACCATATATTAACAACTTTTCAAGTGTTCGTCTAGAAGAATCACCATTTTTGAATAAAAATCTTAGAATAATAACATGTAGTCGTAACTAAAACATCAATTACCTGTGAAAAGTTATTTCTGGTGATTTATTGTGACTTACAACATTTTACACAAGACTTCACCATGTTTTTTATACTTTTATAACCTTTATTTAAATATATTTACACAATATTTTCCCTTCGACACAAAACACTAACAAATTCCTGATTCAAAAATGGCGGCAACAGTTGAAATTATGTAGAAAATTAGGCTACGCGCTGTTCGCTGTCTATGTGTGAGTTTCATGTCGCTACACATGATAAAAAAAGATAGCGTTATACAAGAAATAAAAAGAGTGAAAAGGATGAAGTATTACTCCATAAACAAAGGAATATGTTTGATCTGCTTACTCTTCTAAATCTGTGATACCTAAGACCAAGTATCATATATACTGTGGATTTCACATCGACAAAGGACTGGACGTGACTTAAAACTAAATAATAAGAAAAATTATAAATACTGAAGACAAGGCTGTATGAAATAAGTTACCTTTGCCTGCCTAAGATGGGCGAAGACACACACAACAACAAATGTCAGTAGTTCCAGATTTTTGGCGGGAAGAGTGTCAAGTGCGGACGCTTGCTGTATTATTTTTTTCTGCTGTTGTAGTGGTTTCTTGTGCTATAGTGAATGACAATGATATATATGCAGTGAAATGCTATTTTCTCTCTTGTCGCGAAAAGTCCACTGAAAACCTTAGTATAAGAATTACCATTATTCTGAGGGCCGCGACCAGGACCTAGGACTGAGGACACGACATCGACAAAGACTGGACAGACAGGACTAATTAGAATAAAAGATTGAAGAAATATGATATAAAAAATAAGATTGAGCTAAAAGGTCTTTACAACCAGGCCATAAAATAATTATTAAAAACCGTCAATAATTCCGCCACTGTTACTGCCTAGGAGGTTTAGCGCCAACGCGAGCGGTGACGCACGTTTGTTGTATATTATTTTCAAAAACTAGTGTAAAATTCGTGTTTTTGTGTTTAATAATGGTGGAATATTATACATAAAGAGTTCGGAAAAGTGCATTTGTGAACGAAAGTGATATATTGCAAAGAATAGCGGAAGAATAGAATAATGTTGTTTGTGTTAGTGCCAAATTTCCAAAAAGAGCTGCAATAAGGGATCCATCGCCTTATTGGGGCACGTACTAGGACCTAGGACTGAGGACTTGACATCGACAAACGACTAGACAGGACTAACACATAATAACAAGAAAAATAAATACTGAAGACTAGGCTGTATGGACTAAGTTTCCTTTGCCTGCCCAAGATTGGTGAAGACAACTAAAAAAAAAAACTAGCCAACTGTCAGGTAAATCGTGCAGTGCAGCACTTCGCTTATTTGGATTTATTGTATTATCAACATGAAAATTGAGAACTAATTCTTCTTGTGGTGCTAAGGTATTCGCTTCCCTTTTTATTTGTACATTGTTAAATATTACTGCTGTTTATGCTGTGTAAATTGTCCATACATATTATAAAAATCCCACGCCGCGTATGTCTAAATATAAGAAACTGTATTTTCAGAACTGATTATCACATGGTTTTCATTATTTTATGAAAATAGAATAAGAATGATACTAGATATTGTTTGGTTACATTATATTCATTTTTAAATAAGCTCAGTAAATTAACATTTATAAGATCCTAACATATTTGCAAACTTATCTATATATACAACCTTAAAAATTTAAAAAAGACTCAAGTAAAGTTATAACTTTGTTATATTAAAATAATTTTTCACCCCTTACTTCCGTGGACCACTTACAAACAAAACTTCATAGTAAAATAGATGTCTCACCTTCAGAGTAAAATATTAGTGTAGGTGCGAACATTATTATGTAGTATTGCTACTCCTAAATCTGCCAATTATCCTTCAGAATGCTAATTTGCTTCCGAAGGACTTACTGATTTTTTGATATTCATATTCACAGTAATTATTCTAACAGTAAGTACTGTGACAAGCATAAAAGGCAAAGAGCAATTCAAAAGTAAACTGTACAGAATTGTTTAAATAATATATATTGGTTCTGTGGTTGGCTGAATACAACAGCATAATTAACCTTGCCAGTAAAATATCAGCCAGAAGCTAAATTTACAACGGGTGGGCCAGAGCTACTAACGGAAACTTATATAATTTTTTAAATAAATTAGCAACAATATATTTAGAATCTAAAATGGTTTTAGCTTCAGTTGTAGATCCAATAATATTTTGCTGACAACTAAGTTTCAATCTTTCAGTTTTTCTAAATTGTTTATGTTTGTTTCTTTACATAGGTTACAAGTCTTAAAAAATGAAAGAGAAAAGGGTGTTGTACAGACCTAGGAAAAAAAAGACTGCAGAGGATGATGCAGCTATACAATACTTACAGGCACAATATGATAAGGTATGTAATCAATAGGTACTCTGCTTGCGGATGAAGTTGATTTAGGTATTTTAGACTCTTTTACACCATATATGGTTTAAATGGTCCACAATATTACAATTCAGAATCATAATGTGGCATTGTGCTATTAAATTTTCATGTGTGTAATTTTATGAATAAAAATCTTGTGTAAATGGCTTTTTTAATTGTAGATAAATGCTGATGAAATAAGATCCTTCAAAGACCTGCCTTTATCCCAGAAGACACTTAAAGCTTTAAAAGAAAATCAGTACATCACACCAACTGAAATCCAAAAACAAGCCATCATCTATGCCTTACAAGGAAAAGATATCTTAGGGGCTGCTAAAACTGGATCAGGAAAAACATTAGCATTTTTAATTCCAATATTAGAAAATTTGTTTTGTAAGAAATGGACAAGATTGGATGGTGTAGGTGCTTTGGTTATATCACCAACCAGAGAGCTGGCATACCAAATCTATGAGACTCTGAGGAAAGTAGGCCGCCTTCATGACTTCTCAGCTGGGCTCATCATTGGTGGACAAAACTTGAAGTTTGAGAAAAAAAGAATGGATCAGATTAACATATTGATTTGCACCCCAGGGCGTCTTCTTCAGCATATGGATGAAAACCCTTTATTTGACTGCAGTCACCTTCAAATTCTGGTCCTTGATGAGGCTGATAGGTGTTTAGATCTGGGTTTTGAAGCCACAATGAATGCTATCATAGAGAACTTGCCACTGGGCCGGCAAACTCTTTTGTTCTCAGCTACACAAACTAAATCAGTGAAGGATCTTGCTAGACTTAGTTTAAAGTTCCCAACATATGTAGCTCCTCATGAACAGGCCGCTACAGTTACGCCAGATTCACTGCAGCAAAGTTACATTGTTTGTGAAATTGACCAAAAGATTGGCATTATTTGGTCTTTTATAAGAAACCATTTGAAGCAAAAAGTTTTGGTATTTATGGCAACTTGTAAACAAGTCAAATATACATACGAGTTGTTCTGTAAATTGAGACCAGGAGTAAGTTTACTGGCTTTATATGGAAGTCTTCACCAAGAAAAAAGAGAGAAAATTTATAATGAATTTTGTAGGAAGTCTAATGTGGTACTCTTTGCGACAGATTTGGCTTCTCGAGGGCTGGACTTCCCTAGAGTTAATTGGGTGATACAAATGGACTGTCCTGAAGATGTAGATACCTACATCCATAGAGCGGGACGAACAGCCAGAGGAGTCTTCAGCAAGGGTGAAGGCTTACTTGTCCTTTTACCACATGAAGAAAAGTTTGTAGATGATCTGAAAAATAGTAGGGTTCCAATTAATAAAATAGCTGTAGATCCATCTAAAGTACAAACACCACAAAAAAAAATTGAAGCTCTGCTGTCAGAGAGTAATGAATTTAAACAGAGTGCCCAAAGAGCTTTCACTAGTTATGTAAAAGCCATATTTTTGATGAAAAATAAACAGATATTCAATATCCAACTCTTGGACACAGATGCATATGCAAGATCTTTAGGTTTAGTATCACCGCCATACCTGAAATTTTTGAAAAGGTATCAATATGCCCAACAGAGGATAGAAAAAGATAAAGATGATGTTCTTAAAAAGGTAATGCTTAAAACAGAGTCTGAGAATGATACTGACCAAAATATGGATGATGTTTACATTGAAGATGCTAATTTAGAACAAATTATTGAGAAAAAAAATCAAAAAAAGAAAAATGTTAAATTTAACTTTTTGTGCAATACTGAATGCGTAGAAAATGACTTTTTAAATGTCAATCAAGATGACGTCGATCCAGGAGATCAGTTAACTAAAGAAGAGCTAGTTACATTTGAAACAAATGGTAAAGTAATTTCCAAGATGGCAATGGTCAAGGAATTACTAAAGAAGGATGTTCAAGTCAACAAAATAGTTAGATTTACAGAAGACGGAGATGCTATGGACAATACAACAAGAGGTCTAACATTAGGACTTGCAAATTGTGATTTTGACCCAGCAAAGGCCAATGAGCTTTTACAAGAGGAGGAGAAGAGTGATAAGCCGAGATTCAGAGAAAAGGCAAAAGCAAAACTGAAGGAGAAAAAACGTAAGATAAAGAACAAAAATAAGGAGGATGATGGAGAAAAAGACGATTTTGGTTCTGAATCAGAGTCTGAAGGACCAGACCTCTCTTGGTTACCTGACCCATATAAAGTATATGGTAAGAGTGATGAAAATGACTCCAATCTTGGGAGTGGATCTGAAGCTACAGATGATGAAGAGCAATTGTGTGAAGAAACAGTTCAAAAGTTTCACAAGTAAGTTATTATATTAGTGAATGATTGCACTATTGTATTTTTAAATTCTTTATTTCTACAATGTGCTAAAATAATTTAATTTGGTCCATAGGCCCAGCAAGCGGAAGATACTGGACAGCAATTGCGCCTCACAGGATAGTTCAGCTCGCAAAAAGCGTAAGGTGCAGGACATAGCTGAGTCACTCTGTGTCAGTGAGGCAGAAGCGTTCGCCATGCAGCTATTGCAAACAAATCGTTGATTTAAAATGGACTTATAAAATAAAGAAAATTATAAATAAATAAATATCCATCACCCCTTATCCCCGAAGGGGTGGTTTATAAATTATAACACTGCTTATCTTTTTATAATAGTTAGATGACATTCAATGCAGTACTTCCAGCCTGTATCGTTTTAGATCTACCGATGTCGGATCGTCGCCGATACACTTTACGGATAATAAACGCCATAAACGCCACCTTTCGCTTAGGTATACAACAGGCGCAAGGTGGCGTTTATAAAGCAAATTCGGCGGTACTGAATCCAGCAAAAAGTACCAACCAATAGCTCAATGGGGAGAATGGAGTCACTTGTGCTGAAAGCATCAGTGTTAGCGCACAGAATTGTTAGGTTTGGTCACATTGAAGTATTTTTTCTACATGGCAATACACACACTGACATACGGCATGGCAGGTAACACCAGCAACAACTGTCAAAAAGAAAACGGATCGTTGCTTTCTTCAGGAACGCTAAAATTCGTAAAATAATAGTTTTCTATGGATTTAGAAAAAAACACGTCTTAAACTTATTAATTTTAACTATGTTCTGGAGCGGCAACTATATCGCAGTTAGGGAGTTAAATTCTCTTCTAAAAGAGGAGGTGCGTATTGTGATGAAAAATGTATGGTTATGAGTGGTTGAATTAATAAATTTAGTAACTATTTCGTGATAGCGATATTTACCGCGTTGAGAATGCACACTTTGTGATAGAATGATGTCAGAAGACCCCGTTGAACACTGTAAATAGCTAGTGAATATATCACGAAATGGTTCTGTTTCAGAATGTTACACTGTCACAGATATTGGAGGCGGATGATATTCTGCAGGAGTGCAAGTTGGATAACAAGGCACTCATTCAGTTGTGAGTATCCCGCACTAAATATTTGTCCCAAGTCTCCAACTTTATGTTGTTATCAGCAGTGTCAATCAATGACTTGTTAGAATTTTGTCTAAACCATAACAAAATAATCTTTTATGTATAATGTAAATGAGTACTTTATTTGTTTACCTAAGCAAGGAGTGAAATAAACGCAATTTTAAGTTGTATGTACCTAAATCTATGCATGTAGGTAGATATTTGCTTAGTGACGACTGAACAGTTTGTTATTGTACCTATAGTTTTGATTGTTATCTATCCAGGGATGTTGTTATATTTCAATCAATCAATTCAGCCCAACGCAGTCAACTGCTGCACATAGGCCTCTCCCAATTCATGCCACAACACACTGTCCTTCGCCTTCTGCATGCAGTACCTCCCTGCAACTTTTTCCAGGTCGCTGTCCGTCTGATGGGGGGGTCATCCTACCACTTTAAAACTCGTTTGCTCCATCAGCCATCGGTTCTTCTACAGATAGGGCCAGCCCACTGCTACTTTAATGTGCTTACCCTGTGAGCTATGTTGACCACTTTGGTTCTCTGACAGATGACCTCATTTCGGAGCTTATCCCTTAAAGACACTCGAAGCATGACATGCTCCATATCTCACTGTGCAACTTTGAGGGCATGAACTAGCCCAACCCTAAGTGCCCACGTCTCAGCACCATTGGTGATAACTGGTAGAATGTACTAGTTTTATACCTTCGTCTTCAGACATTGCGGTCTAGGCAAATGAAAAACCCAACACGGCTCGCTGAATGCTGCCCAGCCCAAGCGGATCCTTCTTGCAATTTCCTTGTCCAGGTTCTTTTTGTTGAGTTGGATAACCTGCCCAAGGTAGGCAAGAAGATGACCTTGGCTATATCCAAGTTTATACCGAGACCAACACGTCAAGACACTCGTCCGTTAGTCAGCAGGTGCACTGCTCGCAGGTAAGGCTGGCTAGAAGTCAGACAGCAGGTGCTGCCAACAATACTAATGCTCCAAATTCAGGTGGCTCCAAATGATTTGGAATACACTATGATGAAAAGGTCAGATGAGTTTATCTAATTTATATCTATCTAAAATTTATCCTTACAATATAAGATAAATCACAAAAAAGTATTATTCTGGGAACCGGTGGATAACTCCATATTTGGGTGAACTGCATGAAACCATAACAGCATGCACCTATGTCTGTGTACAAAATAGATGAGTGTTCTTTGTGCAGTACAAATAAAAAAAGAAAGAAAAGGAAGGATAAAGCAAATGTTTTTATTCTATTATGTATTTAAAAACAGCAATGATGAATATATCCTGCAAAATTGTATGGTAATCTATGTTAATAAATTACATGTTCCATTGATATTGAGAATTTATTGAGTTCCAGACACTATTTTACTCGTCTAGAAACATCATTGTAAATGATTTGATAGATGTGGCAATACATCTTAAAGACCCTGCTACATGAACTTGAAATGGAAATCATATTATGATGTAATAAAATAAAATAAATTAAATAAATATCCATCACGCCTTATCCCCGAAGGGGTGGCAGAGGCATATTATATGCCCACTTTTCACCGTATAGATTCCTGTCCCACGTAATAGGTGGTGAGCCCATTGTCGTGTTGAAATAGACAGACGCAGGTTGTGGCTACCTGCTGTTGAAATTTTTCAAGCCGCCCATAAGGCCTTCAACCAGGCTTAACGACTGCCATTTTACTGGCAACCGGGACCAACGGCTTAACGTGCCTTACGAAGCACGGAAACGCTCGCAAATTTAAATGCCACAAAGTGGTCACCCATCCGAGGACCAGCCATAGTGAAATTTGCGTAACTCAGTGATCGTTTACAGAACACTGAGACCGCGGGGCCACGAGCGCTTCTCTCTTCTAGTCTCATGAGTAAAAATAAAACATAACTACTATTAGACCACTTTGGATTAGAAGCACTTGTGGCCTCGCTGACTCAGTGTTCTGACAAATGAAAGAAGACTGCGTTAAGTAACATTCCCTATAGGTGTTCCTTAGATGGGTGACCACTTTGTGGAATTTACATTTGCGAGTGTATCCATGCTTCGGAAGGCACGTAAACACTTAAATTTCAACAGCAGGTCGCCTTAGTCTGCGCCTGTCTATTTCAACACGACAACCTGTTACATGGGACAAAAAATGCATACGGTGAAATGTGGGCTTATAATATGCCTCTGCCTACCCCCTCGGGGATAAAGGCGTGACGTGTATGTATTAGATCACCACCACAAAATTCCGTGGCTGTTCTACTGCCATGAGATGGTACTAATGTTTGGAGTGCGTCGTTGCCGATCTTTCGCGGAACGACGGATGATCGGTACGCGGGTATTATTGTGGCCGTCATTAGTCGCCCGGTCTATAAAATGCATTGGCGTTTACACGTAGGCATTTGCATCAAATGTGACGCAAACCATTAAAGTGCTCGTGGTCCCGCTGACTGAGTGTTCTGTAAACGATCACAGCGTTAAGCAATTTTTACTATGGCTGGTCCTCGGATGGGTGACCACTTTGTGGCATTTACATTTGCGAGCGTTTCCGTGCTTCGAAAGGCACGTTAAGCCGTTGGTCCCGGTTGCCAGTAACATGGCAGTCGTTACGCCCAGTTGAAAGCCTTATGGGCGGCTTGAAATATTTCAACAGCAGGTCTCCACAACCTGCGCCTGTCCATTTCAACACGGCAATGGGCTCACCACCGGTTACCTCTGCCTACCCCTTCGGGGATAAAAGGTGGGACAATATGTGACGTTAACCTCAATCATGGTAATAAGTCGTTAGGTTCATGGGATGACAACAGTAAGCACCCATGACTGTAATCACAACCAAACATGTACACAGTGCACCAATAATAAAATAAATTAGAACTTCCTACATATTGTTGTTGTACATTTTATTGCAGCCTCACAAAGCCAGAAATACTGGCAGATCTCATAACTCTAATAACAGAAGAACCACCAAAGAATGTGGAGATAGCTACACAGTACCGATACGCAAACATAGCGTGCGAGGTGCTCACCAGCCATCTCTCCATGTTAAGTGACAGGCTGTCACTGGACGTGACGCAGATGAACCGCCTGTGCGACTTCCTCAACAGAGACCCGCCTCTCAATCCACTGCTCGCCTCATACTTCAGTAAAACTGTGGAAATGTTACTGGAAAAGAGTCCAAAGCAGGTAATGTTTTTATTTCATAAACTAGTTTGAAAGAGGTGTGCTTTTTGCTTTGCATAAAAGAGCTAGGCCACACGGTATACCTATAGAAATTGGTATGCATGACACCGCATTGTGTGGCTTCGCTGTAGGACTTATGCCTTTAAGTAGTTCCACACGAACATATCTTCACTTAACAGACTCATCTTAATATATGCATGTGGTTGTGCTGACCAGGACTGGTGCCTTCACCATATTGTGTGCCTGCGAGTGCTCGACTTCTTTAAGTCACGGCGCGACTTCTTGCCGAACCTGCTGCGACACATGTCCACCTCTGCCATCGCAGACGTGTTCAAGTACCTGATGAGGATAGATGATCTCATAAAAACTGTTATGGAGGTACGTTACTAATCAGTCATCATTTCAGCTTGACCACAATGTTATTCTATATATAGTAAAAATATGTTCCATGTGCCAAATTTTCAACCCATTACCGATGTGAAATATATGTATATGTGGAGCTCTTGAAACCGTAATGATATAGCATCTGTTATACATTATCTGAAAAATGATTACGAAAAAGTGTTCGTCTAGTACTGCAGTTAGAGGGATGTCGAACGCAACAGGTACCAGGTCCTAGTAACCGACGGCCCTGTGCAACCCTCCTCATGCACACTGGAAACATATAACTCCATTAGTATACCCGTCTAGCGTCTGGGTCTATTACTGCATTACTAACTGGAATATGATATGAGTCATCGCTATTGTTTTCTGCTATTTTATCATAAATAGTATATGTGACACGTGGTACATATCTGTGAACTATGCATTTGTACGCCAATCATTATTATCATCCCGAGAGTTATTCATGGTTGAATTCAAACACGAGATCTGTTTTAGCACCCCCAATATTGCGGTCATGATATATTGCATCGCGCGGGAAACGACAGACCCCAAGAGTCTGTCATTTTTGCGCGACTGAATATGAATTAAATATTTGTTTAAAGTAGCCCGACGTGACTCTCTCGTAGCTTATCAGCAATATCTAATATAATATAATAAGCTGTAGCATGTCATGACACGAGGCAGATATCTGTGCACAACACATTTGCATGCCAAATATGAGGTCATACCGCCATATACATAGATATGAGAACACCTGGAGCTAAAGTCACCCTTATCTTCGTCAGCACGTGTAAACTAGTGGATGATCTCTAGTGCTTTTGCCCGTACTCATATAGTGAATATTAGGTTCTTCCACCAAGACCAAAAAAGAATTCAATTATATAACATCCCTAGCACAAATTAATAGCGGTCCACTAGCCTTAAAAAATTGAATGCATCCAGTAAGAAGGCCTTACTACTTACGTATATATACCACAGATATAGAAAAGTAAGATTTATACCACAGTTTGATTTTAAAACCTTTTTATGGCTCAAAATCACGAAGGTGGCGAATTCGGTTTGGAAGCTCATAAAATAAAATTTACAAATGAACAACAGTAAATAAGAACTCTACTATTGAGATCAATTAGATGTATCTATACCTAAAATTTATGATTTGAAAAATAAGTATTTATAAATAATTTAACAAGAAATTTGTGTAAAAAGTCACTTCGTGAACGCGTCCAAAATAAAAACTTACAACTTCAACTTACGTTAACAAATAGTAAAATCATACTTTTTATATTCTCAATGTTCATTAGAGTTTATTTATTTCCTAAACAATTATTATTCTAAGCCAATATATAGAAAATAAAATAATTATAAACACGACAATTGTCAAAAGTTTGTCCGAGAAATCAAACGTCATATAATAATAATAATAATAATAAACCCCTCGAGGACAGTCGTTATCTTTTATAGGATTAACGCAACCCTATGAGGGCATAGTAGATTCGCTTTTTGAGTCATCCACTTTCTGATATCAACAAAAAAATCAGAAAGTTATTGAAAAGCTCACATCCGCAGGGCAGCTTGTGGCGAATGTGCGTGGCTACACATCGGTCCCGATTCCTCAGAGTTTTGTTGCCCTTCTGCACCGGTTAGGATTTAATGGCCTAACGGGAGAGCAGTGAGAGTGCTACTCCCGGGAGTGCAGCAAATCTTAACTCTGGCTTGCCTTAATTGGCCGGTCAGAGGGAGGGAGCCAGAGCTATATGCTCGGGGGTGGAAGTGTCATTTTCAAGGGCATAACTACGGGGAAGCCCGCTCCGGGCCTGTCCCGCGAAGGTGAAACCGGCGCCGCACCGCTCGACACCCCAAGCCTCTCACACCGGTGTTGCCCTCTGTCGCCTTACAGGCTTATTTTGCCTATGGCGATTGTATAGGGGGCCCATCTATTGAGTTGGCAAGTCACCGTCTGCCACTATTTTATATAATAATATATTAAAAAGGCAGACGCCGTTTTCATCAATAGCTTAAATCACCCAATCCATTTAACACCCAACCCAATAGCCCATTTCATAGTTAGCACATTTCACAATAGTTTAACTCCCATTGGAGGTGATGCATTACCGTTCTTCTACATAAGGCGGGCGTGGATTGCCTGTAGTGGGGGTCCCATTTCCTATTAGATTAAAATTCTCAAAGGGCCTCTGCGTGTTGGACCAATATGTCCCCATGTAAGCCTGCCAAAAGCCCGGGTATCTTCACAAGAAAAAAAATAGAAGATACCCGTGAAGAAGAGACAATAATAATAATAACCACCCATCTAGTGAGTTGGCGAGTCACCGTCTGCCAAATTTTTGATAATCAGATATTAAAATGGCAGACGCCGCCTTCATCCATAGTTATAATCACCTTGTTCATCAAACCCCCAACCCAATAGCCCATTTCTTAGTTAGCATATTTTACAATAGTTTAACTCCCATTGGAGGTGGTCCATTATCGTTCTTCTACATAAGGCGGGCGTGGACTGTCTGCAGTGGGGGTCCCATTTCCTTTTAGATTAAAATTCTCAAAGGGCCTCTGCGTGTTGGACCAGTATGTCCCCATGTACGCCTACCAAAAGCCCGGGTATCTTCATAAAAAAAAAGAAGATACCCGTGAAAAGAAGAAACATAATAATAATATCAGTTTATTTCAGAATTAATATTCCATATCTCACCAACAATCTCAAATTAAATTAAATTAAATTAAATCACATAAAAAATTACAATATTATAAGAAATCAATTAACTAATTTAAAAATAAATAATTATAAAGAACATAAATAACTTAAACTTAAACATTTTACCTAACACCAGTCTTAACATGGTTAGGTCGCTATCTCTAACCATTTCTTGCACATTGAACTACTAAAGAACCTGTCTGTTAGTTCCTTGACTATACTATTACAACACTCACGAACACGGGCCATGAACATAGCGATGCGACTTCTTTGGATTGCATTAAACGTGTTCAGTCTTGCCTCTGCAAACATTCCTGAGGCGCTACAAAATGGTGTGAAACCCATAAGTTGTCTGTATATATTATTATACTGAACACGAATGCAATCCAAGGATCGCTTAGTGTACGCCGTCCACAGTTGACAAGTGTAGAAATTCTGACAGTACGTTCTGAATAAGTGAATCTTAGTCTGCACATCAGCTTTAAAAAATCTCCTCACTATCATATTACCCACGACAGAGAGGGCCCTGCGTTGGCAATCAATGTCAGCATCATCCTTCATGTCTGACGTTAATATATGACCAAGGTACTTGAACCTCTCAACAATAGCGACGACTTGTCCTCCGATTTTTACCGGTGGGATACAGAGTGGACCCCTCCCCGACCTGAATACCATCATTTTAGTCTTTTTGGCATTATAGATCAAATCATGCACGCTGCCATATCTCTCGCAGATAGCTAACAACTTTCTCAACCCTTTGTCCGAGGGGCTGAGCAGAACCATATCATCGGCATAACTTAAATTGTTAATGTACCTATCCCCCAATCTAAGCCCTACCGATGTCCCGCTCAGTTCCTCGATTAGATCATTAACATATATGTTAAACAGGTCAGGAGAGGTCAAACCCCCCTGTCTGACACCACAGGACAGTTTATAACTGTCTGACAGTGAATTCCCCCACCTGACATTGTTTGACTGATTAGAATACCAATATTTAAGCAGCCCAACAATGTCAGTCTGCACTCCACTGTTCTCTAGTTTCTCCCAGAGCAGGTCATGGTTGATCGTGTCAAAAGCGCGACTTAAGTCCAGGAAACACGCGTAAACACTTGTATCCTGGGAGACATAGTGAGACACAACCTGTTTAAGGGAGAAAATAGCCATATCAGTAGACAGATCAGCGCGGAAACCAAACTGACCGTCATCTATCTTCAGGGTCGGACTTAACTTTTTATGTATCAGACGTTCAAGCACCTTGGCCACTATCGTTGCCAGTGATATGGGTCTATAATTAGTTAAGCTCGAGACATCACCCGTCTTGTTCTTTGGTATAGGTACTACAAGAGTACGGATAAGATCTGTAGGTAAATACTGATGCCGCGCACAGAGATTAAAAAACTGTGCTAACACAACAGTGATACACTGACCCGCTTGCATAAGATGTTCTATGCTTAAACCATCGTGGCCGGGAGATTTTCCACGCCGCATACTTCTAAGTACATCCACGATGTCTTCAGAAGAGACGCGAAAGACCTCCCCCCCGGATACACGACTTTGTGGCACCTCAGATAGCGCCCGCTTTACGTCTGGGGCACATTAAAATGTAAACGGAACTTATTAGCAATCACTTTACTCTCGGTTTCGCCCTCTACACTAACTGGAGCGCTTTTCTTAAGGTTAAGTTTTTTCACTTCTTTCCAATAACATCTAAATTTTTTTGAAGAAGCGGTTCGGGCCAGTATCTCCATTTTGATTTTTTCCTGATTAGTCTGTACATACTTAAGAGCTGATTTAAAAGCTCTGCGCGCCGCACGCATATGCTCGTAGTAATGTCCCGAGTCCGGCCTACCATACATATTCCATTCCAAGAAAGCTTGCCTAGCCAATACATGATAACATCTTACATGATAATTCCATCCTACTATTTTACGTTTACTGACCTCTTTACAGGTATATGTGCGTTCGGCAGCGGTTTGTAATGTTGTAATTATATTATAGTAAAACATGTCAATCAACTTAATATGTTCATTATCATCACATAAATCATTATTACACAATACATTAAAATAATTATTATTTTCCATCATTAATTCTTCATTCTTATTACAAATGTCAAAGTATTTATCACATTGAGCCTGATTTCTAATACCCCACTTATATTTCAAATTATAATCAATCCCGGTTTCCGTAATAGATTTTTTACAAATAATATTGTTTAATCTTACCTGTACTACCAATGGCAAGTGGTCCGACACATAAGCATCATACAATACATGCACATCACTTACTGACGCCTCGGCCGCCGCTGAGACAAGACAGTGATCAAGCCACCTTGGCGTCCCGGTCACTTCACTTACAAATGTATAGGTGTTTACATTTAGCAGTTTAGTATCTATACACGATAGTAATTCCTCTGAGCAATAGTGTGGAAATAACCATGTCTCCTGTAGTGCAATTATTTGACTATGGCTACACAAACGTGCTACTTCTTGCACAGAGCTCTTAATAGATTTACAATTATATGAGACAAGCTTTACAATTGTACTATCCATATTATGATGAAGTATTCGTTTTAGTAATACCCTCTCTTGCCCGGAACCCTCTACTACGAGGTCGATTCCGTTCCCAGTATTTTCTAAACACAGTATTAGCCGGCCAGAACTGATCGCCATTGTCATTCAAAAATAAGTCAATATTACTCAACGGCACAACAACCTTAAAGGAATTAAACTCATTGTGTAAATTATTAATTTTGTAAACTTGAACGTCTAAACCGGTTTTGTGTTTGATAAATGCCTCAATGTCCTTATCAGTGGTGTCTATATGCACTCTAGACACATATAACGGTATTGTTCTGTCAGCGGCCCTGAAGTTAAACTGCTGCAATGGTTGTGCGAGCCCTCTTCTATTTTGTACTTTAGGACGCTTATATTGCACTGAGGTCCATCCGTCGTTCTTATTAATGGAACCTGAAGTTCCACCTTTTTTAACCACTTCGGCCAACGTATACACGCGTTGGCTAGCCGTTACTCCATCATTAGGTTCTAACGATAACACATCGACAGACATCTTCCGATTGTTGCCCTGTGCGCTCCCTACCGGCTGAACCTTGACGCCCGCATCACAAATCCCGCTCATCAAAAGCGGTTGGGAACTGCAATCATCACGTGTCGGTAAAACTTCGTCTACCTCCTTTTCAATAATATTTTTGCAAAACACAGTTCTTGTATTATGCACTATCTCTTCTGTGTTCCTTTGGCTATTCCTTAACAATGTACCTTGTACCAGTTCTTTCAATTGCTGTATCTCGCTCCTAAGTGATTCGATCTCAGCAGTTGCCAACAACGACGATGTTGACTCAGGATGTTCTCTGCGTATACTAGCAACTTCTCTTTTTAATAAGGACATTTCCTTTAGAAATGTCTTAACATCTATGTGGTCAAAGGTAACGGGTGGTAATTTATTAAGGTCCCTTGCCACAAATAACGGTAACGATTCCGGTTCCGTTTCCTTAATAATCTTCACAATTTCCGGAAGGCTCTTCTGTTGATTGCCTTCTTTCCTTCTCATAATTTTCCGAGTAGGAACCAACAGTTTGAAAACAAGCTGCCTTGCATTTTCAATCTCCACTTCAGTAAATGCACTGATACATATTTGCACAATAGCTGTTTCGGCAAGTGTATCTACTTTGTTACACACAAAAGCCAATAACTCATTAATTATCACATTGCACACATTACACTTTACGTCAGACTCGCTATTAGTAACTCGTAGCGGTGAACGCAACATCACGTCTAGCACACGATCGCGGGTAGCTAGCTAAACGTGCGCATCTCACTAGTGCACGCAATGGACTGATGATGATGACATATCCGTGAATGCAACATTAGGTAGTGAAAACTTTTATTCTTGAACGCGACTCAAAATGCTAGTGTGCCTTAGTTGCGAGCAATAGTGTTATGAGGCGGGCGTCATAAATGTTTTGTGTGTAAATAAATTTTAAGTGATAAGTACTGCTATGTACATGTATTTTGTACCGTACCTTAATTATACGTCATCACGGGAATGGGTGAAATAGTAAATTATATTAAAATAACAGTTCATGAGTATTCTGTAAAACTATTATTGTTTACTTCACAATAACCCTGTAATAATATGTTTAAGACGGCGACCATTGGAATTGTAGGCGAGAAATATCCAAAACATCATTTCGAGAATTGACACGTTCCCGAATTGGCGTAGTGGTTTCTGATATGGCATATTGGATGGATGGATATGGTGTATTGGGATTTGTTCATATTTGTTGAAATTCAAAGATTTTCTATACTATTTATTTTAAGTATGATTTTTTTAATCATTCTTATCTTTTTTTGTTTTCATTTTACTGAAAACAAAAAAAGATAAGAATGATAAAAAAAATCATACTTAAAATAAATATTTGCTTAAAATGGAGCGCTTGTGGCCCCGCGGTCTCAGTGTTCTGTAAACGATCACTGAGTTACGCAACTTTCACTATGGCTGGTCCTCGGATGGGTGACCACTTTGTGGCATTTACATTTGCGAGCGTTTCCGTGCTTCGGAAGGCACGTTAAGCCGTTGGTCCCGGTTGCCAGTAAAATGGCAGTCGTTAAGCCTGGTTGAATGCCTTATGGGCGGCTTGAAAAATTTCAGCAGCCCCAACCTGCGTCTGTCTATTTCAACACGGCAATGGACTCACCAACTATTACGTGGGACAGGAATCCACACGGTGAAAAGTGGGCATATAATATGCCTCTGCCACTCCTTCGGGGGTAAGGCGTGATGGATATTTATTTATTATTTATAGTATGCAAATTGTGCATATTTAATTTGACGGACCGATATCTCAGCATTGTAATCGTACAAACATTTATTTGTGGCTCATAACTTTGATTGATGAACCAACAAATAACAAAATCTACATACAATGTCTCTTCGCCAGAAAGCTATTATTACCAAATTTTAAGATAATCATGGCTATCAGTCAGATTGATGCCTAACGCCTATACCATCACCATCACAAAGTTGAAAAGAATTGCGAGTATTACCATTATAAGTCTTATGTTGATATATTTGAGAAACGTTAAATATTTTATTTTCTTAGGGCTTTTTTTATTATTGAAAATAAAAATTAGTTTTATTTTAATTTTATGCAGTGGCATTACCTATTTCGTTTATTTTTTTTTTTTGCGTAAGTTCAAAGTAATACGTAATTGAATTATTATTCATGAGACTACAATTAAAGAAGGATTAAAATTAAAGAAGCTAGCATGGTTTGAACTAGTTCAAAGTTGAGTTTGTGAAAATTTTTATTTGTACAAGTAAGTAAAGTATTAAGAAGAGATATGCTACCAGAAATGTTTATAGAATTTTCGAATTCTATGTAGTTTGATTATAATATTTTAACAAATCATATTTCTAAACAAGATTCAATAAGTTTTTCGTTTTTTAAATGTTCATACCATATATACCAAAATACATACTTAACTTAACTTAATATTAACATTAAAAATAACCTTAAAAATATGATACATAACTAAAATATATTATTAAAAGAGGTCCCTTTAGGCAAGGTTCCGAAGATACTGGCAACGTTCCCCCTTTGAATAGCTAGACTAATTCTTTGTCCGAGGTAGCTGCCAGCTCTTCGGTCTCCTGTGATGTCCACTAACCTTTTCGCAATTTCCTTAAAAAGCCTCATAGCGCTAGGACCCCACGGACCAAGAGTCTCGACACCGAATGGGACAAAATCATATTCGGAGCCAAGACCCCCGTATTTGAATGCTTTAGCATTTTCAGCCGCTTCACAAGCCGCACCAGCTCTGTTGTTGGTTCCATGTAGATGGGAAGGGGCCAGCGTGTCTGAACAGGTTGGATCTCATACCAGCACCCGGCCCATCTTCCATGGAATCAAACTACCACATACCGTGTAACGTTACTATTTTCCGGGAGGGGAAAAAGTAAAGTTTAGGAGGAAACTGTCACCAGGACTCGAGGAGTCCTGGCTTAAAAGGAAAAGTAAAAGAAAAAGGAGAAAAGGTAAAGTTAATTTAATATAGGTAATATAAAAATGTTAAAAAGAAAACCAGTGAAATCCGGGGGTAAATAAGTTCTTGCAATGTTTCTTTAAAATAGCCGGTTAGCAGCACTCGTAGCTAAGAAGGGGCCTCGCGTAGGCCTCCACGTTGCTAAGGGGCCTCAAGTAAGGCCTCCACGTCGCTGAGAAGGGGGCCTCAAATCCCCTCAAGGCCTCCACGTCGCCGACCTCGGAGAAGCTGGTCGCGAATTCAGGCAGGTAGAGAGCTGAAACTAACGAGCGGTCGGCGTCTTTCACAGAGCCGGTTAATAGCACTCAACACTGCAGACCATCACTTCACTATTTCTGGAGGGCACAACCCTCACACTCAGCACTTATTCCCAGCACCTCCTCTCAAGGTGAGCACCAAAAGTAGACTGATGTGACGGCCCCGGCTTCCTTCTTTTACAAAGCATTTCAAAATTTAAACATTCTAAACATATTTTCTAAATTTATAACAAGGTCTAATATCTAAACAACCTAACCTACTGGCAGCACTAACAATAAATTAAAAATAAAATCTAGGCTTGTCATTAACTGACATTAAAAATTACAAAAGGAAAACAAACATTATGAGAGCATAAAGACTTAAAATATAAAGGCCTAGGAATGCTACAGACAATGGCCATGCAGATAATTTGAGAGAACGTATAATAAAACATTTAATTAAAAGTAAGTAAAAAATGTTACATTACAACCATCCGGTCTCTTGCCCTCGTCTTTTACAATACCAGTTGGCTCAAGTAGACTTGGCACGTTGACGGTGGCAAGGGACCGGCGTAAGATATCGTTAAGTGCGGCATGTCTCGAGAAGCGGCCCGCTCTTTTTTGGCATGACAGTCCTTGATGTCCTAACTTGTCGACATCACTGCCACAGGGACATTTATGAGGAGCGCAGACCGGAACCCCTAGCCGTAGACAGGTTGCGATTCGGAGCGTGTCAGGCTCAAGAAAAGTTCCTGTATTTGACGAAGGGTACGCGTGAAGCCAGTAGCCGGCCTCATGCGCACCCACGGCCAAAAGCCTAGCACGTGCCGAACCTGTACTACAGCTCAATAGATTGTCATAAGTCAATTTGCAGTTTATGTCGTCCCAGCTCCTCTGTGAATTTGGACAAACTGGAAAATTTTGACCTGGGCAAGAAATTAAGAAAGCATTTCTAGCTTCTTTCAAGCCAGCAATCTCAAAGTTTGAAGGGGATGCCCGTAAAATTTTACTTATGAGATGCAAAGTGCATAATGTGGACTAATTTCAAGGAGACGGTCAGCAGAATTTTGAAATTTAGTTATTGAATTATTAATATATTTAGAAATAGATTCATTAAAGATTGGAGAGCCTAAATGGTAAAGGGAATTACTGTTAATTATTTTAATATTTGGAGCCAAAATATAGAATTTTTGTTTAACGAAAATAAGTAATAAACAAGTTACATAAAGATGTCGCATTAATTACTTAAAGACTTGTAAGAAAATCCTAACTGCATCATTCAGTGAACACCTTAGTCATTCCGGGAACACGACTTTGTTTTCGGGAACTCTACTTTTATTGCCTTTATATTACTAATTTTAAATATTATCGAACATGTAAACATGCACATACAAACATAATAAAGTTATTATTATAGTAATATCTAATTTTACTTTTCAAGGCATCTATATTTTGTTATATTTTGAAATTTGTGCTTGAAATTTAAAACTTAGCCAGTTTTCAATTTGCAGTTTGATGATTTTTATAAATATCCATATCTATTCACCAAATGTCCAATTGCATTTAAATATATAGTAATATGCTCTTAATAATGATTATGTTTTATTGTTTACTATAAACATTATATTTAAAAATAAATGTTTAGTTATGTTCGCGAAATGACGATTTTTGCTGTCGAGGTACCTTAAAACCGCTGTATTTTGAAAAATGGTTTTGAGCCTTATAGGCACCTGCTACATTCGTTGATCATCAGATATTCTACAGATGCAGCCTTTGCTGGTGAGGTTGGTGTGAGCCAGACCTACCACTAAAATATGATAACAAAATCCAGAAACAATTTTAATAAAAAATAATCGTTTTTTTAGTGGCTAGAAGAGCATCAGTTTCTTGAATGTCTTATTCAAATCATATGCGGGACCTACGAACCCGAGGTGTTCCCAACGCCGCTCGCAGTCAACACCGCTCCGCCACAGGAACCCAAGGCAGAGGTGGAGAAGGCAGAACACGAGACCAGCGAGAAAACAGAAACTAATCACGTTGACCATAAGGATAGCGGGGGGGTGGACGTTGATGGTGATAAAGGTACTAATTCTTATAGCGATAAAACCTGTATAACTATTTCTTCTTCTACTCTTATATATAAAAAATCAATGCCACTTTCCGTTGTAATTTTATAACTCAAGAACGGGCTCACCTATCCAAACCAAATATTTAGGCGTTGTTCGGACTATTTAGTAGATCGTTTATGTGAAGTTTGCACAAAATGGGTTGAAAGGTTCTTCATTTAAGATGCGCTAACGAAGTGGCGTGGGTCAGCTAGTTTTTTATATAGTTTATTTTGTAAATCATCATCCTCTTGCCTTTGTCCCAATTTACTTGGGGTCGACGCAGTATCTCTTTTTCTTTCATTCATCCATGTTATTCGTCATCTGATCATTCACTCCTTTCATACTCATATCACTCCTTACACAGTCCACCTATTTTCTCTCAGTTTTTCAGACATTGGTGCCATTTGATCCATTACTAGCTGTGCCCCCGGCTTCGCTCGTGAAATTCTGTAACACCCGTTGCACCTCATACATTTGACCCATGTCCCTTAAAAATATTGAAATACTCTCATATAAACTTGATCTCTTATTTTACACACTTAAGGGTAAAATTTTGGGAAATTCTGAAACACGTATTTATTTTTGATCAAAAGTAAGTATGCGAAATTTTGGCTTTGCTATCTTTGAAAATGAACTTTTAGCCCTTTATCAGTCTTGCCTTCTCAGACACGTTCTGACTGCTCATGCGTACATGGCTCCATTCACTTGATTTCCAGCCAAAACTCTTTGTTCAATGTCACAATCACACTTTCCATCTCTCACAAATTTTTAACCTAAATATACAAATTCTTTCACCTGTTCCACTCGTTTACCTTCCACAAAAATCGAGCAATCCGTCATACTTTCCTCTCTTTCAAAAACCATTACTTTTGTCTTATTTACATTCACTTTCATTCCTTTGCTTTTTAGCGCATTATTAATAATGTTAACCATCAACTGCAACTCCTCCGCCGATGATGCCAGTATTACCTGGTCATCAGCGTATAGGAGGCATTTGACAGTCATTTTTAAACCATACGCACTCTCTTGCAGTTCTTTCAAACAACTGTCCATGTATAGGTTAAACAGCGCCGGTGATGCTACACAACCCTATCTTACACCTTTTTCAATGTGAAAAATGTCTGTGCAAGCTCCGTTGATCCTGACACAAGCACTGGAGCCCTCATAGAGAGATTTCAGTGCTCGTATCAAGTGACTGCTTACTCCATACTTGGCCAGTGTTGTCCAAAGTTCATGCCTCACCACTCGGTCATAGACCTTTTCCAAGTCTACAAATATGCAATAGACCTTTTGACATTTCGCCAAAATTTTTTCGGCTATGCATCGTAAGGAAAAGACCTGATACGTGCATCGTCTTCCTTTCATAAATCCTGCTTGTACATCCCACATTTTCCCTTCAGTTTCATTCATCACTCTTTTTATCAAAACTTTTGCATACAATTTGCCGACGATGCTGAGCAAGCTTATGCCGCGGTAGTTTTTGCACTCTTGCTGTGACCCTTTTCCTTTGTAAAGCGGCACGATGACAGCCTTGCATCAATCTCCTGGCACGCTGCCACTCCTCCAGCAAAGATTAAAAAGGGGGTACAGCTGGCAAGCTATCACGCCATGTCCCGCTTTCAGCATCTCGACAGAAATCCTATCAAATCCAGCAGCCTTACCCAATTTCATACTACTCAATGCTTCCACAATTTCTTCCATACTTATGATGCTTTCGTTGCTAAGTTCATTCCTTTCCCAAAAACTCGTTTGTGGTTCCATAACTTCTTTTTCATATAAGCTTTCAAAATAATCCTTCCATCTTTTTAGCACATATTCTTCTCTTAGAAAACTGCCATCCTGGTTTCTGATATTACTGAGTTTCGATGATGTTTGTTGACCCCTCACAGATTTTATAGATTTCCAAAAGAATTTTATATTCTGCTGGAAATTATCAGATAACCTACTATTGAATTTATCCCCATCATTCTCTTTCTCTCTTTTTATAACTTCTTTTGCAACTCGTTTATACCTTTTATATTCATTCTTTGCCATTTTTACATCCTCATCTGTTGCCTTCTGCATTCTTTGATTGACCTTTGAAGTCAGCCAGTTCAACCATGCCTTCTTCTTGTCGGACAATGCTTTCATGACTTCTGCATACATTCTCTTCACCTTACATCCTTGGCTCCTTTTATTTACCCCACACACTTCCACCGCAACTTCCACTAGACCTTCTTTAAGCGTCTTCCACAATTCTTCAATCTCACATACTTCATCTAAATTTTTTTAAATTTCTTACTCAATTTACTCACGAATCCTTCTTTTATGCTCATCTCTTGCAAATTTCCGTCTTTTATGCGCTCTAGTACACTTACAGGTTCACACACACGATGTCGCCACTGTTGAAACAGACCTCTTACTCGGCTGATAACCAAGAAGTGATCTGTATCAATCCCGGCACCGCGGTATGCCCGGGTGTTTCTAAGACCTTCTTTCTTAGTCTTGCATCAACAATCACAAAATCAATCATACTTCTCTGGTTTCCCTTATGTCTAGTATACAAATGAATCTGTTTGTGGTTAAATATGGTGTTAGTTACCACAAGATTCCTCTCCAAACATACTTCAAGCAAACTCTCACCATTTTCATTCACTCGTTCGTCACCAAACTTGCCCAATACACTTTCATATCCATCACGCTTCACTCCAACCCAACCATAAAAATCACCTAACATTACAATTCTCTCGTTCCGTTTGCATTTACTCAGAATATCGCTCACACTCTCCCAAAATGCCTTATTCCTTATTCCCAAATTGCCTGTCTCTCACTTTGAAGATCGGCGCCACCGCGCATCTTGCGGAGCATAAACGCCCAAAACAAAGATTCGGGTAAGTCCAACCTTCAACCTCAACCAAAGGAGTCTTGGGCTCACACATTCATAGTCAGTCACACATTCATTCATTCTCGCGGACAGTAGAACACCGACACTCTGGCTCGCTGTACTGGTTGTGGCTACACCTGACCAGTAGGCTGTATAGGGTCCATGTGTAGTGGTGTTACAACCTTTCCTCTTTGTTTCATTCACACACAAAACATCAAGTCGTCTGTCTCGCATCATCTCACATACCTCATCAATTTTGTCTTTCATTCCTCCTCTAACATTCAACCTTCACATCGCCGTGATTCCGGATTTTAAAATTTTCAATATCCATTGCGTTCCCACGTGTGGCAAGGGAAATTCAAAGTCAGCCTAGACAGAGCCCCGCTTGTCTAGGCAAGGCTAGCCTTATTCTGGGGTCGCCCGGTCCCAGGGCAGTCAGGCACGTTACGACTAGGCTCGCCCCTAGCCACGCAGCTCATCGGCACGGCAACCTTGGCTTGGCGGAGAAAGGATGGGAAGAGGATAAGGTAGGAAAAGGATTAGAGGGTAGGAAAAAGAATGAGATAGGAAAGGGACTAGGGACGGGTCTTATAATGGTCTTATATATTTTGCCCTTCAGCTTGAGGCAAACTTGGATCGGAAGTTGGTGCCGTGATCTGTCACCATTTCACCCACTCAGCATTGATCCGACGTGTAATGTCACCGTCGATTTCCCCAATGCTCTGCCCAAGTGACCCCAGGTACCTAAACTCGGAGCTCACCGGTAAAGGTCTACCGTCAAGAGAAACGGCGTCAGGACTGGTGACCAAAATCGCAAAGTAGATACCCTGGACTCGCTCATGTTAGGGCCAACACTCTCCAGTATTTGTCGCCATATCGCCAGTCTGCACTGGACCTCAACGTCTTCGTCGGCTATCGTTTGTTATTAAAATGTCGTAGGTAAATTGTGAAGATCAGGTTTTTTTTTATCTCCCAGTAGAACAGCAAAGCCGTCAAGAGGAAGTCTTCTGAAATGATTGTGTATCTTACATGTAGGTGCAGAAGAGTGTAACATTGACAAGGACGAAAGAGCGGGCGGCGAGTCCATTCACACAAACGCTACAGAAGGCGGAGCGGAGGCGGAGGTGGAGGCGGAGGCGCGGCGGAGGAGCGAGGTGGCAGCGGAGCGGAGAGCCGCGGTCGCGTCCGCCAACGCCGCCGCGCTGCTGTGTGACCTCATCATCCACGGCTGCAGGTCAGCTCGCTACTTGCTTAACAAATAGTTCATTGTAGAGGGCGCCAAATGTTTGTTACAAAGCAACTGACAGTCTTCATACAATTTCGTTTTTTTTCTTTTTTTAAATACCTCCTGTGATTCATCGACTCGCCAGGTAGAATATTTATTTATCTATCACGCCTTATCCACGAAGGGGTTGCAGAGCCATAATATGCCCTCTTTTCACCATGTGTATTCCTGTCCCACGTAACAGGTGGTGAGCCCATTGCCGTGTTGAAATGGACAGTCGCAGGCTGTGGCGACTTGAAATTTTTTTGAAAATTGAGAGAAGGCCTTCGACTTGGCTTAACGACTGCCATATTGGCAACCGGGACCAACGGCTTAACGTGCCTTCCGAAGCACGGAACTGGGGTGGGTCTAAAGGACCGAATAAATTTAATAAAATAAAATGTGTATATTTTAGATGTTAAATTTGGAAGAAATTTTGAACCCTTTGCCTTTTTAGTGAGGTGGTAGCAAAAAAGGCTAAAAGGTCTTATGTGCTAGACACTAATTAGCACGACCAACTAAAGTCCTGATAGTCTCGGACTATGAATTTCTTGGTACTAATGCCAACTGATGAGAGTGAGGTTAAGACGGTGATTAGAGGAGAACGTGGCGATAGCGCTGTTGTTACAGAGTTCCTCAAGTACACTAGAGCTCGTCATTTCCCATATTTGTTACATATCGATGCAAAATGATGGATTCACAAGGGTGGAAGCAGAGACAGTGTTAATAAATATAGATCAATTTCAGTGCTACCTGCCTTGTCTAAGGTGTTAGAAAAGCTTTTAAACAAATGTCTTATTAGTTTCCTGAATAAAACAACATTCTCGCTGATAACCAGTTTGGATTCTAGTCAACACAGGATGCAGTGGCCTCCCTTGTCGATCAAGTTATAGACTAGATTTTGGTCAAAAATGCCTTGGTATCTTTCTTGACCTCAAAAAAGCGTTTGACACTGTCTCTGCTTCCTGCCTCCTGTCAATAATTGAAGGATATGAAATTTAGGGCCTGGCAGTGAAGATATTTGCAGACTATCCAACAGATTGCCTGCAGTGTGTTAGGATTGATGGTTTTATTAGTGACAGCATTTATTTTGGGGTACCACAAGGTTCAGCTTTCGGTCCAACCCTCTGTTTTAAATTTACATAAATTCATTATGTAAACTCCCTCCTGTTAACTGCTCGGTAACGATATATGCCGATGAGACTGCTTTGCTCGTCCAAGGTAAAGATTGGGAGGACGTCCTCAATTATGCTCAGATCGCCCTCGGTCGAGTGATGCGGTGGCTGAAATCTAATCTCTTAACCCTAAATTTAGATAGGACTACGTACCTGACTTTTTCTCTCACTAAAAACACAGCCTGAGTTAGATACCTATACACTAAA